>VZTI01005947.1:761016-1048449 GCA_013397865.1 Struthidea cinerea
TCTTTCGACACTTGTTTTTTTCCCTTTTTTTTTTTTTTTTTTGCCTTCGTCCTTCATAATGCAGTGTCTCATTGTGTCTAATTGCAGGAGCCATACAGAAAACATTACCCCATTATTTTCTCAGGGAAAGAGGGAAAACAAGCCTTAAAGAGAAACAAGCGCACAACCTTCGCATTGCTGGCACATTGCCGAGCCCAAGGGCTGAACTTAATTTACATATAAATGTGCTGAGGAATTTAATCAGCAACTAATGCACTCTGTTGTTATTTTTCACTTACAGTGTTCGTAATGCAGGTGGTATTTGGCAAATTGCATGGGACATATGTACTTGCAGGAATGCAGTGGCAAGCATATCGATGGCACTGCTTTTTGGATTGTTGTCTGGCTTTATTTCTGAGGCTTCCCTGGACCTCAGGTAGTGCTGGCTCCAGGCCTTCAGGGATACTGCAAAATCCAGTTGAGGGCAACATAAAGAGCTGACTCACAGACTGTGTGGCTGGATTTCAGCTGGATTTCAGTAGTGCCTTCATGGTGTAGCATCCCAGTGGATGAGAACATCTGTTTTATCTGTCTTGTTCAGAAATGTGTCTGCAAAATCTTGGAACTTTTTTGGTTTTAGTCCCTTTGAAATTTTCATGATTTCTGCTGGTGTTTCTTCTTACTTCTTGATTTGTTTAGTTCAGGCGTCATTACTTTGTTCGCATTTCTCTTCAAATTAGCAAGCAGCTGGAAAGAGTGCACCACAAAATCTGTCCAAGAAAAGCCCTTAGAGCTGCTCCCAAAGGCCTCTCTTCCCTTCTGCTGTCCCGGTCCTGAAAACCAAATTCTGTCTTCCTGTAGTATCTGTCAGTATCTGTGAACTTTGAGGTAAATGATGTGTTTTCTGAATTTATTGTGATTTTATTCAAGGATCTCCCCCTCCTTTCTCTCAGCTAAAATGAGTGAGAGCCTATCTGTGGACTGCCCCATGGCATATTTCGCAGCTCATGGTGCCAGCTCTGTCAGCCTCTTTGCATTCATGCCATAGCGATGAAGCAGCAGAGTTGATAACCAAGTGTCATCATCAGTCTCCAGGGTTAACTCCTCATATGAAGATGGCATTTGACATCCCTCTGGACGGTTGTCATCCATACCTGTGTGGGGAGATTCATTAAATATTTGGGCAGCTTGTGTATTCTTGTGGGTGCTACCTTTGCACCCATATGTGCAAGGAGGCATTTTGTGCTGAACATTCAAGAGCAAGGTGGAAGGTGTTCCCAGGGTGATGGAAGGATTTCCATGTGGAAAACCTGAAAGCAAACAAAAGCTTTCTTATTTATCAAGCTGCTGTGTGGTGTTGACAGGTGAAATGACAAGACTTACTGAGAAAAAGGAATTAATTGTATCTGAGACCTTATAATAAATCGAAAGTAGAAGTAAGAACCACTGTAGCAGACCTGTTGGCAGTAGCTAATGCTTGTTCAATGATCCTTTCCTTCTGAAATACAGAAATGAAAAGTAACTGTTGCCAGGAGTTATAAAATGAAGGAATGACTCAGGAGATAGATTTATTATCACCTCAGTATCAGTGAAATTCAGCTTCATAAACATAGGTTAATCTGCTAAAACCTTCTGTGTTCTCACTGGGGGAGAACCCTACTTATTTCAAATTTTGTTTAAAGATCTAAAATAATTCTTCTTGCCTTCTGAATAAATCATCATCTCTAGGATCACTAATATTCGCCTTTGTTTTCCTTGTTCTTTCCTATGTGGATTTATTTTATTTATTTATTTCTATGGGTTGTTATGGGCTCTTCTCATCCCTGCAGTGTAATTTCTCTTCTGGACTTGTAGGCTTTTTTCATCACAGTTCACCATATATTTCACCCATGTTTCTACAGAAACTCATTACATAGCACAGGCTGCTGCCAACAAGAATATTTAGAATAGACTCTGCCTTTGTCCTCCAGTGCTGCCCTGCTCACCTACGATGGGTGAATAATACATCTGAGCAAGAAGGACATGGATCTGAGGTTACTACGAAAAGACCTAAGCCCATACATGACCGGAATCAGTGCTTCTCCTTTCCACTTCCTCTCTTACATGGCTGATCAAATGTTAGGAGTATACTTGTCAGTTCAAGCTAGCATTAAAAGACATGAAAACAAAGATCCAAAATTTGAAAAAAAAAAAAAAATCTAGTATTAAAAAAAAAAAAAAAGAAATCCTATAAGACAAGAGCAAATACATGTGGCATCTCTGTGACTGTGAGGTTGGGTTCTGTGCTACCTTGAAAACTTCTCTAAGACTTCAAGCTGTCATGGAAACAGTGCAGTCAGATCCTTAAAAGAAAACCCCAAAAGCCGAAAAGACGTGTTGCTCTTTTATTAGTGCTGACCTTAGAGCACCTCTGTCCTCAAGGATTAACTGATAATTTTGTTCTGAATAGTATCAAACATATCTGAGACTAAATTCAGGATTCTTGTGTTTGTGTTTTGCCCTGCAATTTCTCCATCATTTTCCATCCACTAATGACATGATTTGATGGTTTGCAAACTGTACTGTGGGTATTTCTTAAGCTTGAGGTCCACTGCATTAGAAGGAGTCTCTCAAGATTTAACAATGCTGTATTAGGAGAGGAAAATGTTCCTGATATATGAGTCATAAAGTGGTGAGGAAGTCCATTTGCTTATTTTGATGCTGGTGTGATTTTCCATGTGGTACTGGTGCACTTGGTCCTCTGTGCACCATGGTCAGCGCTTAAGCCCATGAAGGTTTGGACTGTGTCAGTACAAGCAAGTCTTGGAGTGGTAGAAAGAGTTTCTGCTTTACCATGGAATCGGAGAATGGTTTGGTTTAGAAGGAATCTGAAAGGTTGTCTGGTTCCAACCAGATACAAACCAGGTGTTCGTGTCAGGGGGAAGATGGATTTCTAAAGCCCTTGAGGCAGAAGTGAGATGGGTGGAAGTCCTTCAAGGCAGGACTGTTCAAGCATGGGGGTGGTACTTCGATCCCTCTCTGTGGCTCTGTTATACACAAACACACTTTCTCCCGTGTTTCTTAGGACCAGGTAGGAAACCAACTGATGTTTTCTTACACCAGTAGGTAAAGTGGCCAGGCCCTTCCTTCCTCTGTGATAAAAGAGTATATGCTCATTGTCTAAGGGCTACTGTGTGAGCTTTTGATTGCTTGTTATCCAGGATTTTGCAATGAGCGAGCTCAATTTTAAATTTACCGTCTATTCTCTGGACTTGGATGGATTCATTTTAAATTGCCTTCTAGGTTTTCTTCTTGAGCGAGGGCACAGGCAGGAACTTGAAAAGAAAAGCCACCTTTTTTGTGCAATTCATTGTCAGTGGTTGTATCCCTCGCTACCAAGGTTTATACAAGTTTGCATCACAAAGCAGAAAATGATGGTGTTTCTTCTGTTACTCTGCCAGCTGCAGTTCTAGCAAAGAAATGTCCGTGGCATTAGGACATTTTTGAAGAGGCATCTTTTTACTTTCCCTCCCACTCAGTTTCTTGGGACAAAGGATTGAGATTTTGAGCTGGGTTCACAAAATAATTCTTGAACTCAGGCTTCTGTTTTCATTTGTTACACAACTTGAATTTTTCTACAGGCGGAGCATTTGTTACATGCTGAACACATTTCTATAGTACAGCCAAATGAAAGTAGATGTGATGTTTTATTGATCCTATTCCTGACATCCTCTGCTTGCTGTTTTTCTGCAGGAGTTATCTACACAGCTGATATTCTTGACCGGGAGACGACCAAATCCTACTGGTTGACGGTGTATGCGACTGATCATGGTGTCGTCCCACTCTACACTACCATCGAAGTCTACATTGAAGTGGAGGACGTGAATGACAATGCCCCTCTCACCTCCGAGCCTATCTATTACCCAGTTGTCATGGAAAACTCCCCAAAGGATGTATCTGTCATTCAGATCCAAGCCCAGGACCCTGACTCCAGCACTAATGAAAAACTAACTTACCGGATTACAAGTGGAAATCCCCAGAACTTCTTTGTAATCAATCCCAAAACAGGTAACAAAACCCTGTTGCCTCAGGGCAGTGGGAAGATGCAATTTACATATTTATCAGCTTTCAGCCCTTCAGGGTGCACTGGTGTTGCCTTGCTTTCCAAACCTCTGTTTTCTGGTTGCCTACGTGACTAAAGCATCTTGTATGTGTCTAAAGCATTCTGCTTGGCATCGGTGTGCGGAAGCACTGGCAGATGCTGCGCTGCAGGTGTGCTGCTGCAGCAGTCACTCTGCCCTGGGTCACTGAATCACTGCTAGCTGTTGCCCCTGGGGATGAGACTGCTGCACTGAGTCTGCAGAGCAATGCTAGGAAGCAGATTCAAGCTGCTGCAGGTTACAGAGCAGTGTTTCATTCTTTATTAGCTGGTGTAGCACCACTGAAGTGAGTGACGTGATGGCTGTCCAGCACATGTAGTAAGGCTCCACATTAAAGAAGGTGAATTTAATTCTACAGTTTGCTTTATACAAAAAGACAGTTTAGATGACCTAAAGTCCCTCTGGCCTTTAAAAAAAAATCCATGTGATTGCATTGATTTGTAGCAGCTGGGGATGTAGCCTGTGGGTGCAGTGTGGCAGAGATGGTGATTGTTTTAAATTAAAATGTTGTTGTTGGCTGGCAGTGGAGCATGGCACCCATGCAGAGGAGCTCTGTACATGCCTGTACCTTTAGGTGCCTTTGCTGAATGAGGTTGATGAAGAAATTACCCCAGGAGATGTAGCCTGAGGTCGTGGATGCTCTGCTGGGTGCCTACCTGTGTTTGGCAGCAGGTGTTCCTCACTCCGGCATGTACCCAGCTTTGCTCACTCATTGGGCTTGTGGGGACCCTCCAGCACGATCTGGAGCTAGAGATTCAAGGGAATCTTTCAGAGCAATATGCTGATCTTTAGGACGGTAGTTCAGAGAATTCACACAGTGCTCCTTCTGGTTGTCAGGCTCCTAGTTTTGTTCTGGGGTTTTGATTTTTTTTTTTTTCCCCAAAAGTTTATTTATATCTGCTGCAAATTTCTAAACAGCTAAAAAAGCTAGAAGGAATGGATGTGAGAGGAAACATTTTAAATTTTCTGTATGGAAATGATGTTCACTAAATAGCTTTACAACATTTGGTTGGGCAATCCTATTGCAATGTGTGGCATAAGAAGGGGTCAGGATCTTCTCAGGCATAAGCCCAGGTGAAGAATTATGGAGAATGTATAATCACTGTGTTCAATCTGCTGAGCCCTAAGGCACATATCTCACTTATTTTTAACACTTGGAATGGCCGAAGATGCTCCTCCATCTGCATCCCTTCTCCCCCTCCCCACCCCATAAATCCCATCTGGGCAAAGTAGCAGAGTTAGGACTCACAGTGTTTAATGCTTGTGCTTCCCTTCCATTGGCTCCTCCCGCAGAGCAATCTGCTCAGCACAGCCCTGCTTATCTGCCAGGGTGAGCCCGTGACAAGGACTGGAGCCGGGCACGTGGCAGCCCTGCAGCACCCTAGACTGGTGGCACACCCTGTGGATTGGCTCTTTGTCCCTCTGGAGAGCAGGCAGGGATACTTTTTTCAAGCAGTGAGATCTTATTCTCACAGTTAACACTGACACTGGTTAATCTTCATTTGCACAGTGGAAATTTCTGTCTGAGAACTTAAAGTCTTCAGGATGAGTAACTTTGCTGCTTGGGCAACTCCCAAAGGGCCCCCCTTACACTCGGTGAGCATCCTTGCTGGTGGCTGGCTGTGATTTCTCATAGAGAGGATAAATCATCCGCTTCTGTCCAATTCAGTGCCAATTGCAGAGCAGTGAGAACTGGGCAAGATGGCCTCTTTGAGTTTGTTTTGAAAATGATGAGGCTGACAGAGAGTGTGTGTGCAGAGTTCCCTTTTCCCAAAGGGGAGCGCCAGGCCTTGACATGAGAAGGCTTTCTCCTGATGGGATGCTGATGTCCGAGAAATAAAAGCGTAATGGATTTTCCTAGAGAGTGCCCCTGGGGGTCTCTGACAAGGCTCCTTTCAGCCATCTCCCTGCAGTGCACTAGTTTCTCTAAGACAGTAATTTACACTCCAGTTGTTTTGTACAGGAGACTTCTGCACGCACAGAAGAGGTTTGTAGCATGCCAGCCCCGTATGCTTGCTGGGATTCAGCACAGCAGTAACTCACGTAGAGCGTTGCACAGCAGCCCTAAATGCGACAGCATGCTGTATAATCAAGATGAAAAGGTTTAATGTGAACCCAAATATGCTGCGATTGCTGCATACGTGGGCTGAATGGGAGAACAGTCATTTGAGAAAGGGGATCTTTTATTTTCTGTGTCACTTTGGAAGTTTAAACACTGCCAGCAAACTGACATCTTACTCTTGTGAGTAATCCATTGCTGAGAGGCAACATGAAGGCAGCATCCTGCATTCTTTGCATCTTTTAGTGGGAAGTGGCAGAAGAGATGGGGAGTTTGCTGGAGCATAGGGATGTTCTCAGTTATCTTCGGAGGTCAGCAGTGACCGTGTTTGCCGTCCTCTGCAGCTCTCTTTCAGCTGCCCTGTAGCTCATGCAGGTCAGTCAGGTTTATGGAGGCACATGGACCACTACGTGTCTGATCGAGCAGGGACACAGGGAGTCCAAGTTTTGTTCCCGGTTCTAATTCAGGATCGTAATTGCAGCCAGTTCTCACACTCTTGATTGATTATCTGGGTAGCAGAAGCAACATTACTCCTTGTGTGCCATGTCTGTAGACAGAAGAAACCTCTTAATAGACAAGTTGTCACTTCCTACATTTTTACAGACTGGCACAACTCGCAGTGGCTATTTTAGGCAGTCAAACTGCAAATGTATCGCGTGCATTTGGATCTGTTTGAAGGCAGTCTTCAGACCTTTCAGGATTATTACCTGCAGCTTGCTCTGTGGGTTTTAGAGAAATGAAGAGTTGCACCTGCAGGAATGAAGAGCTGCTAAAAAGCCACTGGTAGCAAGATTTGGGCACTGAAGTCACCCTGGGCAAGGCAGCTCATGCTCTCACGGGGGGCTGACTCTGCTGCGGGGGCACAAGTACATGGTGACAAGGGCTCTCCTCTTCAGGCTTGGGGTTTATATGGGTGCTCCAGGGAAGAGGACAGGAACATGAGCAGCCCGCCCATGTGTGTCAGGATTGGAAACGCAGTGTGGGCAACCTCCCATGAAAGCCTTTTTTTTTTCTCACCTTGATGTTTTTATTAAAATACAGCCAAGCATCAGTTTGCACCTCGGTACGCCCTTTTATCTCATGAGCTGATATTCATAGGTACAAGTACTAAGTGAATAATGTAGCACATGAGCACGTGTGAAACCGTAAATCATTCACTCTGGAGAACAAGGCAGCCTTATTCTGCAAACTGGTGGACACTGCAGCCTAAGTATAGCAGGCCCCACAGAGCAAGCTGGGATTTTCCTTTATAATGGGCAAGGGGAATATATTGTAAAGCACAGTTTTGTGAGGGGGGTAGGAAACGTGTTTTTCAAAAAGTTGAGGTGACTCTAGGGGTTACATGACTACAGGGAAAGGCATTCCCCTGGGCATTTGTTTCCCAGCTGTGTATACACGCAGCAGCAGTGGAGGCATTCCTGGAGTTCAGCATCTTCAGCAGCTGCGAGTCAGCCCAAACCCTGGTGTGGCTGCTGGGAGAGCCAGGGCTTTTCCTCATAGCTTGACTTGTGTGCTTGGGAGGGCTTAGGGTTGCTTTGGCAGAGCACAGGGTCACAGGGCTGTGCTCCTTTGTGGGTGGTGTGAGATGGGGAGGACGGCAGAGCTGCTGCCGGAGCAGCTGGGCTGACCAGCTCCCAGGAGTGCCGCATTCGGCCTCAGCTGCGTCAGTTACTTCGGGGTGAGAAGAAGGTAAATAAAACAGAAGATGGAGTTAATAAAAAAAATTGATTGATTAGAGCTGTAAATTCTTATTTTTATTTCATGTATATGGGTGTTAATTTCACAGCACAGGGGTAATTTACTGCACTGATTTATTATGTTTCTGCGCTTTGGAAAAAGCGAATTTTAATTCAAACCATTGCATTATTTTGTTTAGCATTAACGTATTTTGAACAAACCCAGTAAGCTTCTCTTCAGTGTTATGTAGATTACTTAAGAGATTCTTTAACTAACACACCAACAGCCCAAATTTCACTCTTGTGCACATTGTTATTAATTAATTTACTCTAAAATTATGCTTGTGTGTCTGGAAAATCTGCTTACACCTTGCTTAGCCTTTTGCTGGCACCATTTAAACAGAGGCAGACCCCTGGCACCCCTGAAATAGTATTTGCTGCAGTGGTGAAGGCAGGACGAACTAGTAGGTTTAGAAATAGTGCATGTAGGTCAGTTAATCTTTGCAGAGCAGCAATACTCTGCCTCTGGAAGTTGTCTCTGAACTGTCACATCTGCACCTAGATTTGTAAAGACTCTGGATATTTTCATGCTGAAGTAGTATTAATATTTATATAAGCTAATGCGGGGTTAGTGAGTGTCAGAATTTAATTGGTATGAATGCTACTCTTCTCTGTAGGCTGGGCTTTGCTTTCTTTTGCACTCTCAAAGCCAGCTGGCGTAGAATCCTGCTGGGTCTGAAAGCCACGTTTGCTCTGCCATACTAAAATAGTGCTTCACCCTCCTGTCATACATCCTGATTTTTACAGCCACTTCTCTTTGGTTTGTCCCAAGAAATCTTTGCTCTCACAGACCGAGACAAATCCAGTGGTCTGCTGCTGCTCCACATCCTGATGGCTGCCAGCAGTACAGCTGCCGGGTACCCAGTGCCTCTTTTCAGCCCAGAAATCATGGAATCACAGAATGGTTTGGGTTGGAAGGGACATTAAAGACCACCTAGTTCCAAGCCCCATGCCATGGGCAGGCACATCTTCCACTAGACCTGTTGCTCAGAAGCCAGTGCAGCGTGGCCATGAACACTTCCAGGGATGGAGCAGGGATTATCCTTCTATCACACTTAAATATTATAGCTTCTGTTAGAGCAGACTTCGAGTAGGGGATTGCTCTGGGCAGCTCTGGAGGGTTTCCAAGAGGTCCTGGAGGGTTCCTGGGTTTCTCAGCCTGTTCTTATGGTCAAGGGACACTCACCTGTCCTGGCTGCTCCATCCATGCTGCTAAACTCATGATAAACTTCCTCTGAAATAAGATCTTCCATATCTTGTATATTAAGGCCATTAGCTTTTTGGGGGATTTTAGTCTAACCTGCAGTCTTTCTCCAGGATATGCTTTAGGTGCTATAGTGATCAAATTAGAAAATGTATTTTGAATTTTGATGGTGTTGCAGGTCATCTCCCTCCCACTGGGTGCTCCTTCTGAAGCATGTCTCCCTCCCGTGTGTTGGCCATGGAGCCCTTTTTGGCAGCTCGCGTGTATGATGAAAATCAGCTCTGAAAATCATGTCATAGCATGAGTAGCTCAATGCTATTCAGCCTGTAAGTGTCCTTGCCCTGTCCAAGAACAGAGAAGACCTTGCAGAGGGAAAAGACATTCATTGTGGGGCTCTCCAGTCAATGGTGAATTTGAGGAACTGCTCTCCCTTTCCTTCTGTGCTCTTTAATGCTGTTTTGTGCAGATGCTGAGTTCACCGACAGTTGCAGAGTCCAGCCCGTCACTGATATGTGACTGTAACTAATACAGATTCTTATAATGTAATTCCCCTACCACATTAGCTGGCTTCCATTCTCTGTAATTTATGTTGTATCAACACAGGCTAAATGATCTACTTTCTTTGCTTTCACTTCTCTATTATTTAAAAGCATGGCTCTTAATGACTTCTTTGTAATACACTCACTGTTAAAAATTGAGCTTTGGAGCATTTTAAAAGCTTTTAATTTCTGCTTTGGCATGGCTTATTCTTTACTAGACACCATATTTCCAGTGGTTGGAGCCCAGGGTTAACAGCTGGAAAATCAAAGGACCATGGATGTTGGAGTTATGTGCTTAATCCCAGTGGGACCGATAAGTGTGCCAGGCACTGTACAGCATATTAGACAAAGTTCCTGCCTTAAGGAGTTTGTCATAATAACAATAATAATAGTAATTATCAAGAAAAAAGAGGAGAAGAAAAAAAAATAGGGAGGAGGATGTAAATCAAGTCCATCTGCTTGCCAGGGCACGTTTATTCCCCAGAGTAAATTTTCAATTAGATCCTGAGCTGCAGCACAGCAGGGACACGAACTCTTCTTTTGACTTTGAGTGAGTCACCTCACCTCATGGTTTTTCTTGTCTCTTTTTTTTTTCTTTTGGTTTTTTGCAAGTGGAAGTATTTTATTGCCTTGTGTGATTGTCTTGTAAATTAATTCACAGTAGACAAATACAGCAGATCAAATATGCTCTGGGAATGCAGCCTATTGATTTTTCAGGCATCCTGGCATTAACAGACATGCGATCACAGTCATGATTCATAGGCATTCAAAAAAAAAAAAAAAAAAAAAAAGGAACAACAATTCCAAAAACATAGAAAGANCATCACTTCCAAACCAGTAGAATGAAGAGGATTTTAGACTAAATAAGTATTGTCTAATGGCCAGACCACTGATACCACTGAAATTGACAAAATTTGGGCTCAGCCAGCATGTCTCTTCCCTCCTCCCCTCCTCCCTGCTAGCGATTCCCTTCTCAATCTGTATATGTTGTCTGTGGAGGGGATAAAGATGTGAGCTGTGTCACCTCAGTTGCAGCTACAGTAATGCTGCTATTAATGAAATAATAAATACAGTTTTATGATTTGTCTTGAACAGACCTGATTTCTGCTAGCAGTGGGTTTTTATTCATGAAGCACTGAATATGGTTGAGATTGCTGGAAGTCTCTGGTATGAAGTGCCTCTTTTAAAATGGCATTTAAAGATACAGTATTTCTTATAAATGCCATTTCTTTGTAATCAGCAGATTTATACTGGGCTTATAGAAATTTTAACCTTTCTTTAGATCTCCATGATGACTTTTTTAGTACTCTTTCACAGTAAGAAGTTTAAGGAGTATTCCCATTGCCTTGGCTGGACAATTGTGTCCTCACTTATTCAATGCAGCACCAGTTTTTAATCTGAACTCCCTGTTTGCTTCAGAAGAGACTTACTTCTGAAGGGCATAAACATGTCAAGGCCCAGTGGGACAGTTTTTTCTGATGGAAGAAGTTGCTGCCCAATTACCAGACAGCTCCCTCCTTTCCTGCCCTGGCACCAATTCTGGAACAGCAACAATTTTGCCACTAATCTCATAAATCTATGTTGTTGTGCATTACATCAGTCACTTACTTTTTTTAAAAAACATCAGCAGAGCATATCTTCTGCCTATTCAGAAGTAACTTTGTCTATCAGCTTAGCTGTGAAACTCATTTTTCTACCTTGTCAGTCCAGTTTCTGTATTCATAAATTTCCAGAAGTCATGGCTAGGCGGAACTGATCAAGAAATCACCTGCCTTTTTAAGGTGCTATTCCTTCAGTAATTTGTAATTAGGGCTGTTCCATTCACCTCCAGGTAGCCAAATTCTCTTGTTAGTATTCTTATCAATGTCAGAAGCACAGTCGAGCGAGCGTACTGGGTGAAATTGCACCACAAGTGCTGAGTAATAGCCCTGTTAAATGTAGGCACACTGCGTATGCTACGGATACTTGTCATATCCTGCCATACATTGTTATGATAATACCAGCAAATGTCCCTGCGTTACAGTAGTTGCTTGTGGTCCAAATCTGATCTCTGGCAGGAGGAATTAGGATGGTGAGTTAGGGATGCTGAAGTGTGGAGCCTGTGAGCGTGGTGTTTGTGCAGGGGTAGGGGTCTGGAGAGGGAGCTGTCAGGGAGGAAAATAAAGCTGTGATGTTAGCCCAGAGTAGGTGAAAGCTTGGGAGATGATGGGTTTCTTTTTTCCTTTTTATTTCCTGCTTCTTTTTAATCAATCAAGTAACTTGTGTTTATCTTTTGCTCGACGGTCAAAGTTACTACTGGTGTCTGTGATGTTGGATGCTTCAAATCCCAAGAAGACAATATTAAATCAGCTTTTTCCCCTTTTGCTCAGTTGCAGTGAATACAGTCATATTGTCGTCTTAGAACAGGCACTTCTCGTGGCTTGAATAGTGTTTCACCTTGTTGTGTGAGCAATTTCTAAAATCTCTTTATGGACTGGAAGTTAGAGGCAAGGAATGTAGTTCTGGTTTACTTTTAGTTAACATCTGATCCTTGGTACAAACTGTGATATTTCCTGTGTGGAGAATTAGATTGACATATGCTGCATGTGGATATTAAAAAAAAATAACGTAGCTCGGAAATGGAAATAAAAAGAGAAGGCAACTGGGAAGGCAGGCGTGTTTGCATGGGCCATAACGATGTCAGTAATCACCAACTATTAAGTCTTCTTTGTCTTCCATCAAATAGGAGGTTGTGTCAGCACCTGTTAAACCCCCAAAGCCTCATCACCTCACAGTTCAGCTAAATTAGTCTGTTCAAAAATTCAGCTTAACAGTGGATTGTGTTATTTTCCCCCCCTTTTTTTTCTGTCTCTCTGTTTCCATCAGAGTTAAGCTGTTATAACCAAAGATAATTATTTTCTGTGAAATTACTCTCCCCTCCTTTCCCCTTCCCCTTATGTTAATGAGAGTGTTTTTCTTTTCCTGGGAAGACTGACACAACTTCTTTGAAATTAGTAGTGTTGTTGCCAGTTAAGTATGTGACCTTATCTGTGTAATTGTACAGATCGCGCTGCCATATGTCTGCATGCACAGAGCTTAATTTAACCAGAGACATACATGTGTAAAAATAAAGCGGTATCTGGGGGTTAAATATCAGAAGAGCCCCCTAATCACAGCTTTCACATTATACACAGCTTTCTACAGAGCTCTAAGAGCTCTGAAGTTAGAGTTCTAAAAAACCCTCTTTACATGGGACCATGCTCTTGTAACCTTGTTTTTATGTTGATTGTCATGTGGATTCTACTATGCCTCTATTTCATTGCTTGTTGTACCTCCTTGGTTTCTCCCCCTATGGTGGCTAAGTCCTTCATGGTGTTTGGTAAGGTAGAACAGGACCAGTTTTACTTTTTTACAAGCAGGGAACTGATGTAAAGGAAGCAGCTAACTCATCTGATGCCAGCAATAAAAATTTGGTCTTAATTTGCCTTCAAAGCCAATGGCCACATGTAATGCAAAGCCTTATGGCATGGGTCCAGCCCATCCTGCCCTGCTAAATCCAAGGCTGCCCTGGCACCAGTGTTTTCTACTGTGTGTGCAGAAGTTACCTGGGCATGTTGGAGCCCCAGTAGAATGTATTTCCTGTCCTGTTTCCAACTAGCCCACCATTTCCCATCCCTGCCTTTCAGTCCTTCCTCGCCTTCTTTCTCTCCTGCCCAAAGGCAAGCCTGAGTTGCCCACAGCAGAGAAAGAATTACAGTTTGCACAGGACAGGGAGTCTCAGATGGCTCTGTTGGAACCTGGGCATCTAAGGGCAGAGTTGACTCTTCTCTTTTGAGTGGATGAGGCAACCCTCTTCTCCATCAGCCTAGTGCTGGGTGCTGTCATGGAGCAAGGAAGCAGACCCAGAGCTCTGGAAGTCCCCCACTACCCCCAGTAATCATGATCTTTCATTTGCTTATACTTGCTGTGCAAGAACGTTTCTTCGTTGCTTCCTGTATGAGTCAATGTCATGACATGCTGTGGGTTTGTTGCCTTCTAAGAGAAATTTAATGTTTGTGTCGGATGAGTTGCGTGCAAGGAATCTGTGCTGCAGTGATCTATTTATATGGTAATTAGTAAGTAGCTTTGCAGCTCTTAAAGGGATTTGGTTTGAAAACTAAGTATTATTTCCTGAATTTTAACTTATCAACAGTGTATGAAGAGCAGTGCACATGCACATTTTTTTTTAATGTAGCCACAATACCCAAAAGATAAATGTAAGTCTGCCCTGCAAGAGAATATTTTGGCTATAATTAATTTTGCTTCCATTCACCATATGCTTGTATTTTCTGACCTTCATTTTAATCACAGACTCTATGTAATAAAATGTGCAGTTTTAAAACAAAAGTTGCTTAAAGAAGCACAAGTGCTTGTGGTGCTACATCTTCAGCTGAATTATGTGGTTTGTGCCACCTGAGAATTTGACCATCTTATCCCTAAGACAATATTCGTATGGAAAGGTGCTGTCGTTGCTCAAAGATGTTGAAGTTATTTTTGTTAATAGGAGAACAAGATGAGGTTTTTTAAAATCTTTGAAGAAATGCTGTAAGCCCACTCAGATAGATCCTTTAGGAGAGGCAAACAGGGATGGAGAATTTTCTCTTTATCCTTATTATCCTTATCCAGTTCTTGAGACACGACCTGGGAACGCACTGCAAATGACGCAAAGAATAATTGCTGCCAAATTTAATTTACTGAGTAGGTGTGAATTAGATTAATTAAACAGAGAATAAACACACACAGGATTACCCAAAGTAGCTGCATGGATGGAAAAATGTTAGACTATATTAACAGCTTAGGTATGCATGATGCTGAGATATTTTTCATGTGAGTCTGTAATTTCTTAGGGGATTTCTCTCAGGTTTTTTATTTCTTTCTTCTAACACTTAATGTAATCCAAACTGATTAAGGGAATGCTGTGCATTAAAGGGAAGAAAAATAAGGCAAACACATGCTTAAGAATTAACTTGACTAGTCTACTGGGGTGAGCTGCAGCTTTGGCTCGATAATATGCCCGTGCCGTGCATTTGTATGTGTGAAAACCCCTCGGCTTGGGTTGGGTTCACTTGCAGAGGACAGAGTCCTTTAAGAAGGATGCGCAGCTCAGCGTCAGAGAAGCCAATAGGCAGGATTTGGATACAGCCCTTGTTTGGTCAGCTGGATGGGGGGGCTTCATGCCCCACTCCCAATCTTAGCTCCAATCTGTCGGTGCATCTCTCCTTCTGCTACCTGGTGTTGAGCAGGGAGGATCTCAAGGACTTACTGTATTCAGCTTGCAGGAGGAGGTTTCCTCTCCACCTCCAAAACTTCTGTTTCTACTTTCTGCTTGAAGTCATTGTGCAAAATAGCTGGGATTTTATAAACACCCCACAAGGCATCAGCCTAATCTCTTTACCAGGCTGCCTTATTATCAGCAGAAGTGCAGTACGGAGAAATTAATTAAGATTTAATGGGAAGAAAAAATGTCAGGGAAGAAAAAACTTCCTATGTAGAGAGAAATTATTTTTGCTTGTAAACAAACATGAGGAAAGGAGATGAAAACATGGAGAAACTAATGCATGTTTTGTTGAACTGACTGTATAAAGACAGTTGCATCACACGGAAAATATTGCATGTCCAAAACTGTTTCACCCATATATGTGTGTGGACTTGGCTTTTGTCATCATGAATGCTCACCCCCACCTCTTAATAGTTCCTTTGGGTAGAAAAAAACAACCCAGAATACCTTAATTCAAGATACCTTAATTTCTGCACATTGAGTCCTGCAAGAAAAGTAGGAAGGATTGTGGGGGTTCAGGTTGGGTTTGTTTTTGTGGTTTTGTTTCTTTTTTTTTTTTTTTTTTTTAAACAAGTGTGTGTTTTTTGTGGATTTTCTTCAGTGCTTTTAATTTAATTATTTAATATTTAAAAATAATTCATAGCTAAGAACTCAGTCAGGAAAAGCAAAACCTGTGCTGCCTTTTGGTAAGCTGAAACGGTGACTTATTTTTTTTTTTTTAGTATTTATTTGCAATATTGTGGCACCTTCATAGCTGCAGTCGTGAGGCAGCACCCCGCCGTGCTTGGCAGGATAAGTGGAGTAAAAGATGGTTGCTACACCGAAAAAGCTCGCAGTTTCGGGGGAGCCTGAGACAACAGATGGGGAAAAGCAGATGGAGATGCGTCAGAAAAACCAAGGCGGTATTGATCAGTGCTAAGTTTGTTGCTGGGCACTCTTGGTGTGCGGAGGAGTGGAGACCAGGCTTTTAGAAAGCGGAGCAGTGGGCAGTTTGGACACATGCTGGCAAGGTGCTGCCGTGCCCTCCTGTGCCAGGGGCTTTGTCCTGGGGCTGCAGCTCCCAGCCTCTTGTAGAGCTTTCAGGGAGGGGCTGCTAGGGATTTGATCCAGATAGTATACAGGATATATATATTTTCTGCATCTGTATCTGTGGAGAGATTTCCCTTCGTCTCTCGGAGGTGTGTATATATAGATACAATTTTAAATTATTTTTCTTCCAAAATTTAGCACCAGTTGCAAAGGGTTGGGTTTGCTGGGTTTTGGTTTTGGCTTTTTATTTTCTTTCTTTTTTTCTTTTTTTGCTTTTGTTGTGTTTGGGGGTTTTTTGCCTTTTTTTTTTTTTTTAATTAAAGAATTTTTCAGCAAAAAACATTCAAAGTGGATTTTTTCTTTTTTTTTAATTGGCATATGTATAAGTTTGGAGATCTTTTTCCCTGTTCTCCTTCTCAGTTTTCATGAGAAAAGAAAGACAGCAGCAGTCTTACAGGGGAAGGGCTTAACTGCTCTTTGAGTGGGACTTGAGGGCAGAGGCTCCAGAAAGGGTTGAAGTTTTCAAACATGGTGTCCAGCTGTGCTCCTGAAAGGTGAAATTCCTTTCTGTTCTGGAAAAGGTGGCTACTGTCCTCACTGTAGTTAAAAAAATAAAATACTTAATGGAGCATCCCCATCCCTTCCTCCTACACTGGAGCTCCAGGGGTTTTGTAGCAGGGATTTATAGAGACACTTGCTGTCTACAGCCAGGGTAGGATCCAGGAAGGCCTCTGAGTACTTCATTTCTCATTGGTAACGATGTGCATATAGACGGGTGTACCAGAGTTAAAACCCTACATTTTCTTCACCTGTCTACCTGTGTGGGCAGAGGGACTCAGTATTAAATGACAGAGTCAGACATTTAGAGCAAGATTCTCATCTCTTTTCAAGCATGACTGGATCCTGTGTCAGTCCATCGACTTAAAAGGATCACATCACTGGGGTTCTCAAATTCCCTTTTTTAAACCTAAAATTTACACTACCATACCATGGAGAGCTGAAGAAATTCAGTCTGTGTAATTTGTCAAGAAAAATTTAAGAGGTTGTGGCTTCGTGGTTTGTGTGTGGCTACGTGGGGACAGCATTTCTGACAAAGGTTTTCTTTCATCTAACGGATAAAAGGCATAAAAGACAGTGACCTTAGAGAAATTCAGACTAGAAATAGTCCAGCTTTTCTAGCTTAGCATAGTTGTAGCTGTAAAGGTGCTATTCCAAAGTTATGGTCCAGATACAGAGGCCAAGCAGTGAAATTCCCTGGCCATTATTATGGCCAAGAGCACAAAACAGATTATCTGATCTGGACTAAAAACCTATTAATGCATGTTCAACACAGTTTAAGCCAAAAATTACCATAGCAGTAGAGGGGTTTTATGGCACAGCTCTGTTTTGCACAAAAATTTGGGAGGAGAGGCCATGTCTCTTCTGGGAATGGATAATATATATTCAAATACAGTGTTGTCCCATGTTTTTGTCCTCTGGGCTTCTTGAATACCATTATTGCTGTAAAACGTTATAAATAAATCAACAAAAGAAAACCGTGTTATATATATTCCTATATTGAGTCTAACAGGATTAAAATAAGAAAACATTAACACCAACTTGCCTCACATAAGAAACATGATTTTCTCATTCTGTCACAGCTTGAAACATAGCAGACCGTATGCCTTTTAAATCACTCTCTCACTGATAGTAAGGTGTAATGGGGCTTTTCAGACTCTTGTTACAAATTTTGGATTAAAAAGTTTCCTATCTGTTACAAAACATCAATAAGCACATTCAGCGAGGTGTGGAGTAGGAGCAACTTGTTCCATTTCTGGTGGCATGTAATATTTTATCATCTTGCAGCCTTCTTGCAATTTGGTATGCTGAGAGAAATTAATTTGACTGTTTACAATATTTAATTTTCAATAATTATTCAAGCACATAGAACGACAGGCATTTACAGTATGTAGTAAACAGATTAGCAATTGTACATGTAATTAGAAATTGCAGTTAAAATACAAACGTGCATTTGAATATTCAGTTACCTTTAAAAACAGAAAAGGTATAAATAAAACTGTGAATGCCTTAGAAATTATTTATAGAGTCCATAAAGTGCCCTTCATAAGTGAGTCTTTGCCAAAAATATTCATTGAATTCGAATTGCAAGTTACATGTACATTTTTCCCCCCTAAGGTAAGACTGAATTGTTTGTATTTGGTAGTTTTTCCATGCTGCTGCGGTTTCAGAAGCGCCGCAGGATCACTTTTCCCTGCCTCTGAAGAGAGACATCCCCCCTGCATCACGGTGTCCGTGCTGCTGGTGGTGTGAAGCGCAGGCTACTGACTCCCACCTGGCACCCAGTCCCCAGCCCTGCCTTCGCTAGACGTCCGCTTGAGTCATGACACTTGAGAAGTTGCTTTGTTAGGACAAGATAAATCTTTCCCAGAAATTGTGGAACTGTCAGGATGTGAAAGTACTCTAAATGAATAACAGTCTGATATTACTACTTTAGAGTTTATCCTTTCCCCACCTTGAATTGCGTTGCAATCTTTCATTCGGTCAAAACTGATTTGTAGGATAGATGACAGAGCGACCCCCGGTGAAATCACCAAAAATGCTTGGAAATGATTTTTAGAAGTGACTTTTGAGAATCCATTTTAGATGCCTTTGCAAATACATTCTTCCCAGACTTTGTTGTGATCTCCTAAGATTGCTCCTGGGTTGAATGCTTTGGTGCTGTGCATGTAGCTCATGCACCAGCCTGTCTACCAGAGCTGGTGTAGAAGAACCCCAACTTCATTTTCTCTACTAGTTTAATAATTAATTAAAACCCCAACAAACCCCATTTTTTTTTTGTCTCATGAATACTTGGGAAGAAATGGGCTATAAATATAACACCTTCAAGGAAAGAGTTGCATCCTGCTCTCAGTGAAGTCAATGGGATTCTTGCCATTGCTGCAGATGGGTGTGGGATTGAACCCTTAGTGACTGTCTGAGTGTGAAATGAGAAAATATATTTAGCCAGGTTCATTTGAAATTATTAGAGACAAATTCTCATCTAAGATGACAGTTGGAGCTGATTTCCATGGCCTTTCAGCATATTGACCATAAATCATGTCATGAGTATGAAATACCCCTTCCCCCCATATGTATCTCCTCCATTTAAAGGGATTATAATTTAATATAGAAAGAAAAATTCAAATCTCTGCCCCTCAAAAGTTTACTGGGTTTAAGTATTTACATTACCTTTAGGTAAAAAAGTAATTAAATGAAGGTAGTTTTTTTCCTTTTTTTTGCTATATTGTATTACAAATTTTCATGCTATTGTTCTGTTCGCTATTGTAATGCAATTCTATGTATTTATTTGTTGATGAAAGTGATTTTTTCCTAGACCTCCCAGCATAATGCATGAGAGCTCCTCTTTTTTTCCTACTTGTATATTTTGTGGTTTAGAGATGGAAGCAGAGGTTTTGCAGTTTTTGGAGCGTGATAGGCTAGTGAATGAACAGATACATAGTCTTAAGGTCAGAGGGGTATCATATCACCTGCTCTGACTCCTTCATGGTAGACATGGTTGAAAATCACCTAATTACTCCTGAACTGAGCTGTTTGATTGGTGTTTGACTAAAGCCCGTATTCCAGGAAGATACCGATTTAAAGGCTACAAGACCTTTTCCCCCCCCCCCCCCCCGATGCTTATCTCTTGTATTCTTTGAAATGTCTGGTTTATTTTTCATTGAATTTGTCTGCCTCTTCTCTCCACCATTAGATTTCACGGTACTTTGCTGGAATAAAAACCCTTTTACTCCCTAGTGATTTCTCCCTGTGCAGGTACTTAGATGCATTAATCCAATTATTAATTAATTAAAGACAGTATAGTTTTTAATGCAGAGAGGAAAAGAAGCACTGTTTTAATTGGTGCCATATTGTCATTGACTTACACGTAGCACAACGCAGGCTGCTCTGCCTCCGTAGAGCCATTTGTGGTCACAGTCTAAACGTGACTTCCAAAGTCCTCCTGGCTCAAGTCTGAAACATGCAGGAAAAGCCAGGGTCAGGTGCAGAGGAGGGTATGAAGTAGCTCCAAGGACCTTCTCAACATGAGCAGCAGCAGCTGCCGATGCAGCAAAGAAGCTGTGCCAGGTTATCGTTCACAAAAACTATTGCTCGTGGCGCTGGCTCCCACGGTAAGCTGATAGATGCTTCATTTCTTTCTGCTGTAGATAGGAAGTGAATGCATACGGCTTAGCCGTTTGTCATCCACCATGGCTATCGCCCCCCTTCTTCAAGGACAAATTACTCCAGTGTTGTTATGGCTACAGATGGAAGGTTTTTGGCTTGGGGGGCGGTTATCCCCTTTAATGCTTCCTTTGGTGTCAAAAGATGGAAAATTTGCTGTTGCCTCTAAACAGGTAGGAAACATTTTTGGCGTAAGGAACCTAGACAGATGTAAGCTTTCTAAACATCACAGTATATATTTAAAGGAAAAAAAATAAGATGAAGACCCAAGTTCTGATATTTCCAGAATGTACAAGAGATGCTCTTAGAAACTCCAGTTTGTTTCCACTGTGCTCCCACTGATCACAGACTTATGCACTTTGTGAGCCCGACCAGTGTGGGTTTATCAGCTGCAGATGATGAGCAGCATTGTATGGCACAGAAGAGGTCCAGTGTGAACCATCACCTAAGCACTGCAATCGCGTTTGCTCACCAAAATGGCAGGCATTGGTGTCCATGCTGTCCCTTGGTGCTCTCCCATCCAGTCCATGGGCTCTGTCCTATGAACAGGATGGTGCTCACTTCCTTACCCACCAGCAAAACCTTTCTAATGGCACAGAAGCCAATGCAGTAAATCATAGGGAGTTGTATTCTTCGAAAACAAGCTATCATGGGTGAGGGGCTGGCTTTAGTTGATGAAAGAAAGTGGGGGGAGTGTCATGAGTTTGAACTTGGCTCCCCTGAACTCCAGCTACAAGTCAGAACCACAAGATGTTGCATGGTGTTTGCTCTAGCAGGCTGGCAGTTAACTCACTTGTGTATTAACAATTCCTTGTTAACTTGAAATGTGGGGTAATTAAGACCTGGATTCCCTCCTTAGTTCTGCCATAAGGCTCGTGCACGATCTGGAAATGTGTCTTGGAGCGGCTTCCCCTGCACAGAGGTCAGGACTTTGCCCCAGCCAGCTGACTTCATGCCAGCAGTGCAGGGCTGGTGCCCACACACAGACAGAAAGCCTGATTCAGCCCCCGAGAAGGAAGTGCATCTCCCCAAGGGAATGGGAGTTCCAGAAGCACAAAAAGAAAATACATTTTTGTTGTTTTCATTTGCCTTCTGGTTTAGGGTAGACTGAACAGATTTCAAACTTCAGATCCACAAATACAGCTTTTTTCTGGGGATTGTTTTCATTTTGTTTCTTGTAAATGAAAGCTGAGTCTCTTGTAATTACCAAGAGTCTCAAGACTTTGGCTAAAATACGGAGCATCAGGAAAGCAATGACAAATCCGTGACAGGACCCATAACTGGCAGTGAAGTATATGGAGACACTTGTGCTCTTGGTCCTCGCAATGAAATTCTGTGTCTGAAAGCACGGCTTTATGACTGTGAGCAGCAGCAGTAATGATCCCCTTCTTCCGCACAGTGCTCTTGTGTGAGTTATTTCATTACTGCCTGTAATGTGCTCTGAGACCTTGGATTGAAGAGCAGGGTGATTATTATGGTAGTTTAATAATACTGTTTAGAAGGATGTAGTGTGCTGCGGCACTGGCTTTCATGGAAGCGCAATCTGCATTCAGTGGAAATGTTCTCCATCACCAAAGTCAACTCTCAGAGTCAAAGTCACACTTGGCATTGCTGCTGCTCCATCTTCAGCAGCTTTTGGGGAGCTCACAGTGCAGCATGGTGATCTTCCACTCCCTGGCTCTATGGCAGGACACAGCTACACAGGTTGTTCTCACCCATCCTCTGTTCTCACTGAGATCTTTGCATTTGGAGCTCCCTCGTTCAGGACAAGGGGATTTGCCTCAGGGCAGCTGTCCTTCTCCTCTGGTTTCCACCGTTGCCTGGTTTTTATGTTGCTCCGTGCCAAGAGGCTGCTGTGATGCTGTTTGGGTTATCCCTGCACCTGACTCCAGATAGAGATTTTTGCGATTGCTTTCACAAGGTTTCACTGAGACTTTACTCTTAGCTGGTGATCACCTCTTGCAGCTTGGTCTGCTGGCTTTTGAGAAGGATGCAATACCTGCTGACATAGGCTTCAACACCAGAAAGAGCTGTGTGAGGCAACCAGTCATTCTCCCTGATTTCAGAGGGAACATGGCGATTTTATTGCCTCCCTAGGGCCCAAACCCACAGGACAGATTTCCTGGTACTGGCAGCTGAACTGCCACCTCTGAGGCAGCTCTTTCTCTCTATGGGGATGTGCCATCTGGGTGCTGTGCCAGCTCCCAAGCCTTCCCCTGTCTGTGCCCCTGCCAGTCTGCCCAAGGACCCGAGCTCATGCCCAGTCACTGAGAGTGTCGCAGATGTTGCAGTATTGTTCAGTATCTGGAGAAGAGGAAATTTCAAAACATCGTTTTTCCATCCAGTTCTGTGACCTTTTACATATTTTGCCACTTTCAAGGCTATTGTGCTCTTGTGCCTATTATCTCTTTTTTTTTTGTTAACAAAGGCAGATATAAGGTTATCGAAAAATACCATTTGCCACTTAAATTGGTGCCTGAATTACTGTAGTGTCTGTACTATAGCATCTTGCACTTTGTGCTGTATTCAGATTTTTACATAAATCTTTAATGCCGCAGCATTTAAATACCTTTCAAAAATGCATTAACCAATCCATTTAACACTTCCAATAAGATACAGACTTGTTCTATATAAGAAATATTAATATACTGTTCAATTCTCAAGTTGCATTTGAGCATATATAAACCAGAAGCATAAAAAAAAACCTCTTCAGAATGCTTCTGTAATGAAAGCACAGAGAGAAACCCCTCCAGAGGGCAGATCTTCCCATTCTGACTTTAGTTGGAGGGTGTAAGTGGGTCTTTGAAGGTTCTAGAGAATAACTTAGCTGTTTGGAAACTCACTGCCAGCATGGTAGGTAGGATATGTGGCTCCAGACCAGGAGAAGATAAAAAGGAGAGAGAGATTTTGAGGTAGGAATTGCCAAAACTACCTCTATTGTCCTCCTTCTGTCCCCTGTGTCCCATGACTTCTGGGCATCACAGGACAAGTAGCATGAGAAATCCCTTTGCTCTCCCTTCCTTTTCCCTTCTAGCCCCAGTTTAGCAACACTTTCAGTAAAGAGAGATGTGAAATTATATATATTTTTTTGGCATCCAGCTTGTTTTCATTTTTTGCTTGCCCTGGGTCTGGAACAATTAGTCTTGGTCCACATTTAGGGCCTCCAAGAGCTGTCATAGTATAGATGATGTAAATAGAAAAGCTGGTCTCTGCCACCAAAGCCATGCAGGTTTCTTCCCTTATTTGGTCATAGAAAATGAGAAATGGCAAGGAGCTTTCAGATTTGGCTTTTCAGATTGATTCCTGACCGTATGTGTCATGTGAGACAGATAAATGCAGTTTAATGATAAATTTCAAAGAGAAAGGAAGAATTAGGAGGGATGTGTCTGAAAATACAACATCTTTGCCAGCCAGCTACATGCTAGAATACAATTTCTGGCTGATTGTCATCTAGTAACAATTAAACATCTTTAACCTTTTCAACCTCCTGTGATTTGGTGCATTAATGAAAAATGTAGAATGGACCCTACATCTTTCTGAAGGGGTTACAGAGAAGAAAAATGGTTGAGTGAGACTTACCAAGGTTTCATTTACATAGCAAATCTGGTTATTATTTAATTGTCTGTCAGAAGACAATGTCCAGAGAAATAATATTCTTCTGACACTGCATAATAAGATTTCAAAACTGAGAGGAATGCTGTGACAGGAATTGGTGGGGTTTTTAGTTGGCCCTTTATTGGGTTTTTTTTGTTCTTTTTCCTGCGTGTTAAAAAAATACTAACAGAATTTTAAACTACCATTTTAATCACCACCTCTACTTTTTGTCGTAATAGTCTAAATATATATTGCTGTATTTTTTACAAGTAAACAGAAAGTTTCATATTTGTAAGGACATCAAAAACGTACAGTCCAGTTTCACCATTTGGGACTGATTTGCCTTGTTCTCAGTTAAAAAAAAAAAAACAACTCTTGCCATGTGGGCTGAAAAGTGATCTGCAATGACTAATCGACTGCAAACATGCACCACTAGGGTATTGAAGCAGATAAAATTGCCAGGCATTTTTTAAATCAGGGTCTCAATATTTTTTTCTCCCCAGATGCTCTGGGCTCTGGCAAGTGCTTGCTATTCAGCAGTCATTGAAGAGGAACACTTAGCCATCTCTAGAACAGATTGATCAGTTTAAGCTCTTTCTTTAAAGGTGAACAAAAAGGGCTGTACAATTTGTATATCACAATGGTCTCCTGAAATGAGGGTTTGTGGTTTTCCTAAGTCTGCAACTGTTCAGTCTGCTCTGCCTCTGCTGCAGCTGTCAGTGTATAAATAGGCTGTGGGCTTCTCCAGGGGTCTGTGCTGCTGGCACTCTTGTAGATCATGCTGGCTTCAGCCTTTGTCTGAATTTCCTGAGGTCTCCACAGTGGGGACTTGTCTAACAAAGGAGAATCTCTGTAGGAGCCCAAGGAGGCACCCTATATACAACTTCAGTCCTGCTTGGAACTTGTCTTGCATCTCGGCCTCAACTTTGTCAGGCGTCTCACAGTAGTTTTCTAACAACAAAGCAAGCAGCTTCATGTTACATTTGCCATCTTCACTTCTGGGCTATAGTCACATAATTTCATTAATGTACCTTCTGCCACTCTCACATGAAGTGCGTGTCAGAGTTTTAAACCATACCCTGCTACAGCTCATCCAGCCAGTCAGCACTTACCTACCGCCAGGAGGGACACTGCAGAGCCTGGATAAATACAGCTCTGGAGGCATGAGGGATAGGCTGAAAGCCAAACACTGCACAAACTACTGCTCCTCAGGCTGCTGAAAATACAGCTCAACATTTTCAGAAATGCCACACAGCAAGTGCCTCAGTTTTGGCTGCATGCACAGGCATGGGGAGAGGCCAGGGGATGGGGCGTGGGTGGGAAGGCTTGGTGATGGGTAAGGCTCATTATGGGAGATGAGAGGAAGCTTTTTATCTTCCAAACCATACACAAACAGCACAGTCACACTCACTTACCAGCACTGTGAACTTGTAGTGGACACAGTGTAAGAGATCCACTCCTGGCTCAGTTCACCCCCACTCTGGTGCAGAAGGAAGTTAGTGGTGGAGAAGAGCTGAAAAATGGGATGAGAAACATCTGCTGAACTTCATGTTGTGAGGTCCGGGAGACTGTAATCAGAAATCATTCAAAGGGAGAAGACAGCTTATCTGCCCACCCTGTCTCATTTGTTTATAAACCTCATTCTGATTAGAGTAACCTCATAGTTCCTGAATTCTCCAGGCTGGCAGTGCTGATAACAGCAGAGCAATGTCCTTTGTGGCTTTCACCTGTTCTGCCTTGGCATGCTGAGAACCTTTCATGCTATTAAAACCTAAATGACTTCCTAGGTCTGGAGTCCCAGCATCATACTCCTATTGATCAGAATTACTTCTGGGGTTATAAAGAACAAAGTGCACAGCTTTAGAGCACACTGGGTAGCTTTCTTCAGTGCCACAGTAACTTGTTAGGAGGTGGATTAATGATGAACACTACAGCTTTGCATAGTACTTTTGAACAAAATATAAAGAGACAGTAAACCACAGGGAAGGGAACTCTGAGTTATTGGTCATTTTTTATGCTGTCAAGTAGCTTTGTACAAATCAGGTACAATTTGAGCTTTCTTCTGAACAGCCCCTGGATATAATTGGTGAAGATGTCTCTCAAGGCAAGTTTGACAAAAGGGCAGACTTCTCATTTTCCCAGCATTGACATTGACCAAAACATCCTGAAGTCCTTGCAGAGGAGCAGAGCCTGATTAATGTCTCAGCAGCAAGGTGAAGGAGGTACACAGCGCAGGCTGCGGCTGCGGCACACCACACATGCACACACCACAAAGAGCATGCCTCCTTTGTTTTCCTCCACTTTAAGTATGTTTTAGAATATTTTTCTGCTAAGTCATCTGGACATGAAGATCATTGCAGTTGTACTAGCAGTCATAAAAAGTAGGTGGTCCATGTTCTTTGTTGCAAAAGAAATAGTATATGTGTGGAGGGGGTTGGAGGTGTCAAGGCATTTCCCCTCTTTTATTCCAAGTACAGAAGGGGAACTCAATTTCTAGGACCTTTTAATTTAAAATAATTTATTTCTGGGCAGTCTTTTGACACCCAGTGTAAACTTTAGTGTTCTTTAACGTACCCAAGTTTGTTCAGCATTCTGTAACAAAATCTGAATGAGAGAAAATGAGGCATTTCACTGATTTTGTGAAAAGTCAGCAACATCAGAGAATCATAGAATTTTTTAACTTTGAAAAGACCTTTAAGATCATCAGGTCCAACCGCTGGCACTCAAAAAGATCATTATGCCACAATATACTTTTCCTATTTGCTGCCTTTTTTCAGTGTATGCTGTAGCTCTATGGCCATCTGGGTTTGGAGAGCAAACTTTCTAGGTCAATGCTTTTACTAAGCCAGCTACATATGTAGCACTTCGGTTCTGAAGTGTGGATGCTGAAAAGCTTTGGTAGAGAAATCTTTCAGCTTTCTGCAGCGTTCTGTGAGAACTTTGCAGTTCTCACAGAGGCTATGAAAACACTGCTCTGAGTTCTTGTAAACTAACTCCTTATCTTGCACCTGGGTTTGTTCTGCAAGATTGTTATGGTTCTGGCCTTCTGATATTTTGGAATAAGTGTCTTAGAGCTTGACCAATCCCCTCAGGGGGTGGATGGCCGAGCACCCAATTGTCTTATGCCACTCAACACACTCTTTGCGATCCATTGTATAAGAGATTAATTAATTAATTAATAAAGATTCAGAACTGCTTTTCCCTTCTGAACTTACTTGTGACATTCCTTGCCGTCAGTGCTGCTCACAGCGACACTGAAGTGCTAAGACTCTGGATACAGATAGAGGTGAGATTCAATGCAGAAAATACAGCATGCATGAAAGGTGTGTTATATAATAAAACTATTTAATTTAGTGTTACTGGGGGGAAAAAAAAAAAAATGCAAGCATAAGATGAAAGGTTAGAATTGTTTTACATTAAAGGTAGCCTTTTAGTCCAGTGCAAAAATGTCACAAGACAACAAGTTTTACACTTGTAGTTGTACTTTGTGAGAAACAGCTTTGTAATATTCATTGTTCAGTGAGACCTCACTATAGTGGATTATTTCTGTGTGGAGAAAGAGACACCATACTCTGAATTCACTGCCATACACATTGAAAAGGCATAGCACACCTTTTCTTATTTGTTCTTATTTTAATCCCTCTTCTTACATTTATCTAGGTTCTCTATTTTTACTTTTATTGTTATGAGGCAACAACTGAAGAAGCACTTTATACTGCAGTTATTGAGCTGTTCAAGGAGAGGCACATCTTCAATATAAAAGGAATGTCTAAATCTAAGAGATAGTTTGCCTGAGGCTTCCAAAATATTACCCAGGCGCCAGCACATAGAAAATACCAGCAACTCCTGGTGAGACACGTGCATTGGAACAAAGTACAAATGTGCATTATTCTCATCTCAAGTTTGCATGAAGATGAAGGAGAGAAGGATACAGTAAAAACAGTCAGGTGAATAAAGCAGTGTCTGTTGCTGTAGATAAGTTTTTTTGGAAAGGAGTGCAGAGTGTTGGGTGCAAGAAGCTGGGTTGTGTGGGTGACATTTCTAGTGCAGGCGGCACCATGAGGAAAGTAGGGCATTTTGAGCATATGAAAGAGAGAGGTGTGCTGAACTT
Source organism: Struthidea cinerea (assembly GCA_013397865.1). Classification (NCBI taxonomy): domain Eukaryota; kingdom Metazoa; phylum Chordata; class Aves; order Passeriformes; family Corcoracidae; genus Struthidea; species Struthidea cinerea. The sequence continues at coordinate 788,924 of VZTI01005947.1, forward strand.
CATTAGAAATTCCAGTCACTTTTTCAGTACAAGACAAGATAGACAATGTATTTTGCCATTAAGTCACTTTACTTGTTCTCTATACATTCCACTCAACGGTTAAGCATCTTTATTTTTTCTTTAAATAAAAGTGGGCATCTGTGCAAGACAGAGACATCTCTGAGACTGTATTTTAACAAGGTAGCTACATGGTGGAATTATTTTAGATTTGCTTTGGGTTCTGATTGAACGGAAGTCTTTTCACCTGCAGCATCTTTTTCTGTGCTAATGCTATTGGACTATTTGAACCAAAATTTACTAATGCATTTACTTTCAAAGGCAGTCAACCAGAAGTGGTGTTTATAGCTTTTCCCACTGTTGTGCATAGTAAGTTTTCTAGAAGCCCCAGTGTCACAAACTTATTTATTTATTTATTTATTTATTTATTTATTTATTTTTAAAGAAGACTACTCCTCCAACCCAGAATATATTTATCAACTACAAAAGTTGGGATGGACAGAGAGAAGTTCTTTGAATTGTCTTACCCATCTGCTGAAAGACAGGACCTCAAGGTCTCACTTTTTACTTTGATTTCTGCCCTGGTTTCAGCTGGGATAGAGTTAATTTTCATCTTAGTAGCTGTTACAGTGCTGCATGTTGGATTTAGTATAATATTGATTACACGTTGATGATTAAGTTGTTGCTGAGCAGTGCATACCCTAAGTCAGGGACTTTTAGTGTCCCATACTCTGCTGGCGAGGAGGTGCACAAGAACTGGGAACGAGTACAGCCAGGAGAGCCGGCTTGAGCTGGCTGAGGGGATATTCCATGCCACAGACAGTCATGCTTAGTTTATAAACCAGAGGGAGTTGGCCAGTTGGTGCCAGCCACTGCTTGGGGACAGGCTGGGTGTTGGTCATCAAGTGGTGAGCGACTGTAATGGGCATCACTTGCTTCTCTTGGGTGCGAGAGCAACGTGAAGGCAATTTCCTATTGCTTGTTACTTCGGAGTGGAGACTGACCCACACCTGCCTACATCCCTTTCAGGGACTTGTAGAGAACAATAAGGTCTCTCCTCAGCCTCCTCTTCTCCAGGCTAAACACTCCCAGCTTCCTCAGCCACTCCTCACCAGACTTGTGCTCCAGAACCTTCCCCAGCTCCATTGTCCTTCTCTGGACACGCTCCAGCCCCTCAATGCCTTTCTTGTATTGAGGAGCCCAAAACTGAATACAGGATTGAAGGTGTGGCTTCACCAGAGTGCAAGGGGACAATCACTGCCGTGGTCCTGCTGGCCATATATGTGTATGTGTGTGTGTGTGTGTGTGTGTGTGTGTGTGTGCGTGTGAGTGAACCTTACCTTACCTTTGTAAGCTAAGAAGAAAAATTGGAAAGTGCCTGAGAACAAATGGGAATAATGTATGCTTCGGCAGATTTCTGTGTGCAAAAAGCCCTCCATATTGTCAGTACCTTATATTATAAATGCAATTTTCTATTCCATTAATAATGCAGCATGTTCTATAGAAAGTGCAGATAAAAAAGAACATTGCTAAGTATAGTTAATAACTGAAGATAAGTGTAACTTGAATATTTTGCTTTATTAAAACTCAGAACTGCCATCCTGAGAGTGGCTTCTGAATTAGCAGAACCAATCCCTTCTGTTTTATTTGACCACATTTTGAGCTGAAAATAAACAAGGTGATGATGTTAAGATCCTAAAAGCAGAAGCAGTGTTCTAGCATCCTACCATTTTCCTTGTGGTTTATGGTTTGCAACCCACACAGAGGTTTAGATCCAACACAGTTAAAAAAGTCAAGTAGTCCCACTCCAGAATGAGAGGTGGCAATTACCACTCCCTTTCAGAATGTGTTCAGTTATGATATTCTACTGTTATAATTATGAGATGTGTTCCTGAGCACAATGTGTTACTTTCTCCAAAGAGTCCTTACACCATGGGATCATGTTTAAAAGCCCCAGAGACTGCTTCTGATTGCATTGGTTCTGCACACAATTAATACCTTAGTAGGCAGAGAACTACATGAAATCCTTATTTTGAGGTGACGCTCTGCAATTGTGCTTTATTTTGTTTGGCTGGCTTTTTGCAGCACAGTTCCAAACTTGGGGGAGAATCCATCTCTCATGAAACATGAGGTTGTTAAATCCCGTTGTTTTGTTGTTGTTGTTTTCCTCACATCAGTCATTTTCTCTGCAGAAGTTAAAGATAAGATGTAGTTTGTATCTTCTCTCACAAAAGACTGTAGAGCTGTTTTGAATCCTCACCCATTGCATAATGCAGTAAAAACCTTATGCATACAAGTGGAAGAAAAAAGCAGGCACTTGAAATTTCCACCATAAAACTAATGTGTCACAGAAAATGGGCTTTTTTTTTCCATAGTAAAGTAGTTAATTCTTTTGGTGGCAGTAATTATGTCACATTTGTTCAGTAGCACGTATTAAGCAAGCCTGTGTAACCTTTGTGCCCCTTCACATGTTTCACTGCTTGTATTTGCTGAGTGCTCAGAGCAGGGGCATAAAATACTAAGTACGCTGAGCTCAAATGGTAAATATTCAAACCGAAGTATGGTGCATCATTAATTAAAATTAATGACATTTGCATTTTAAATGGCTGCCTTTGCGTGTTGATGCTGTCTGGCCATTAGGAGGATGTTTTCTGCCTCAGCACAGCCTTTTGCTGCGCAGTGGGGGAGGCTGGGAAGGTCCCTTGGGCTGCATCTTGCCCTGTATTGGTGAGGTACTTGTTCCTGGCTGGGGCTGTCTTTGAACAAAGATACAGAGAGTGCAAGCAAGAATAAATTTGTGCAAGTAATGTACTTTATACACAGTGTCACTCTAATGTTCAGCATGATCCCAATCTATTTATAATCCATGAAGCTGATATAGTGATATTCAATACTGTATGGATTCAGCCAGCTTCTTCTAAGATGAGTAATAAATTTATGTGATGTTCTTTAACATCCCTCTTCACAAATGCCTAAGAGCCAGTATCTTATCTATGCCTTACGCAGAAGCACAATCACAAAAGGACAACTGTTTCTGGAATAATGAATCTGTTTATACTCTGTACTCACTGCCAGTTTCTTCTTACTGTCTCCTAGAGCAATCCAGTGATATTTGTATGGCAGCAGACCTTTAGAAATAGTGATTCTTGCATAAATTTAGTAGAAAACCAGATGAGTTCATCCATCCCAAATCTGCCAACACTTGTGATGTACCTCTTGCTCAGACACTGGGAAGATCACAAAATCTGCAGTTTTCACACAGTGACTAGAAATCAGCAGTTCAGTTCTCTGACTAGCATTTCATTAATTTTATAAATCAGCTACTTTTACATTTTTCCTGTACTTAATCTATCATTTCATAGTAAGTAATATGTAATTTTAAAAATACTATTTATGGACTTTGTAATTGAATTCTAGTTAGCCTCCCAGGGCAATTTGATGCAGGAGTAAAATATAAAATGAAGTAATGAAAGTAATCTAGAAAAAGAAAACCATGGATGTACCATAGGAAAGCGTAGAACTTCTTTAAAGTGTGTGCAGATTTAACGTACTGTCCTGGTTAAAAAAAGGTTTCCAATTTAGTGTATAGTTACAGTTTAGTCACAATTCAGTGTGTTTGAATGATTACCAACCATTGGACTGAATCTTACTTTAGGGAAATAACTGAAAAGTACAGCTGCAAAGCAAGATTAGAATTGATTATTTAAATTAATGTTTCCTGCTTGCTGATTTAAATCATGATTAAAACGGGTGATTTAAGTCGCTTTTATTTATATCATATTGTGCAGTTTGGAGACTTGCAATCCAAGTCCGGAGATGTCATTTCCTATTCCAGAATCACAGAACTCCCTCTAGTAAACCACAATTAAATTTGGGAGGCCTCTTGTCTTCACTAGTTCAAGAATTTTTTTTTCTCCCTCTGCTTAAACAAAGTACATTGGTATCCCCATTTGCCTAATTATTGTTTCCTTTGGCCTCTTTATGGAACCTATGTGTTGATTTTTTTTTTTTTTTTTTTTTTTTTTTTTCTTTTATTTTTTTTTTTTTTTTTTTTTTTTGGTCTGAAATGTCTTTTGTTTTACTTGTCCTTCCCCACTGCAATGACACCTTCCTTGACAGCTCTTGCCGGCACTTGGAGGAGGGCGATACGGACAGATGTAAATACTGGAGCTGCTGTGCTTAACGAATTGCTCTCATCAGCAGACCCTGGTGGTGGACATCGGATGCTCTTGACTGGTGACAAGGCAAAAATCACCATGAGGGCAGTTTAAAATTCACATGATTTCCTTTGCATTTGCAGCAGGGTAGGAGCACGCACACAGCGATTCAGTGATAAATCTGTAAGGTGCAGTAATTTTGGTTGCACTGACCTTGCCTAGGGCGGTCTGTCTGTCTGTCTCGGGTTAAGCATGGCTTAGTATGGTATGGTCTGACTTTGTATGATATGACTTTTGTGTGAACTTCTCAGTTCCATTTCAGGGAATAGTCCTGTGCAGCTGGAGAATACTTGTAGTCATGGCAAACAGAAGGCATGAAAGCTTTCATGGTAACCTGGAGGTTAATCTTCGTCAAGCCATTACTGAAAATACAAGAGATCATAATGAAATCTTCAGGTTTTTTGAATATCACTTGCCTAAAGCCTGAAAGAATAAATATGAGAAGCTCTCTAACTGATTTTAAAGAGGGGTAAAATGTACAGGTTTTGTTCACTCAAACATCGAAGGTTATTTTTTCCTTTTTGAAACATTCATAATTCTTCTGATAAGTAAATTTGGTGATGTGTAATGCAAAGGGGAATGCAAAATGCACTGTCCTCTTCTCTTTGTGCTTCTGTTTCAAAGGGCAGAAATGGCACTCTTGGGGTTGAGAATGTTCAGAACGTTGTCCTCTCATCACATATTATAATTATGTGGGGCAGTTTCATAGAATGGCTGGAGTTTGATCCTAGAAGTCTTTTAGTGGGATTGAGCCCTTTTGAGTACTAAATGGAGTCTCCTCAAGGAAAAGGGATTTGTTAAAGGAAAAAGAAAGCAAATCCAAAGACTTGGAGCTCAAAGAACAAATACCATGTTGTCAGTGTCCCTAAATTAACCAAGTGAGTGACCTACGCTTTAAAGGATTTTTACATTAGGGTCAGAAGGCACTGTGTCATTCTCCTTCAGCTAAAGAACTTGTTTATCATCTCATACATCCTTAATGTACTAGATTTTCCCAGAGCCATGTTCAGAAATTCTGGTGATGTGACGCAGAACCATTTAAAAAAAAAAGGTATTTGTTGTTACTGTCACTGTTACACTCGGTAAGATGAAAATTATATGTGATACCAGGTTTTATGCTTTAGAACAGAAAATAATTCCATTCTTCTGATATAAAGTTAAAAACACTATTGTCCTGCATGGAGACAGGTCTTCCATCTACAGGTGCCTTGCATCTCCATGGGAAGCATGCAGCACTGGTCATTGTTGGAAGTATAATACCAGATTACTCTCAGTCAACCACTCATTTCTTTCAAATAACACCGTTATTGTCTTAAAAATGATATGAGGGAGATAATATCCAGCAGAGCAGGTAAAGTGAGAGAAAAAATAATGAAGGATTTCATTATACGGGTTACTTAAATTAAAAATGTACCTACTTTGGAATTCAAGGCTCATTTATTTTAAAAGATATACACCCTCATGGCTTTTGGCTGTGGATATTTAGCAGTCCTAGGGGCTCACTCCCAGCAGAGATCACAAAAGCATTGGTTTGTGAAATAGGAACCAGTTGCATAGAAGAGAGGGATTGGGGTTTTTTAAAATCCTGCTTTACTGCTGGAAGTTCTAACCTTACATCATGGACTTTTCCGTGCAACCTCAGTTGCTTTCATAATAGATCTGTCAGAGTAGCTGGCATTTTTCTGTGGCAGTGGCTAATGTTCAGCATTCAAGAACAGTGGACAGGAATGTATGTGTTCACCCTGCTTTTTCATCAAGGATTGTCTTTTTATTTATGCCTAATCTCAGTGTGTTTCCATTTTTATTATAGTCTGCAGATCAAGCAAGAGAAAGCAAGCTGCAGAAACCCAAGAGCCAGATGGAATTTTGTTTGCATGTTAGTGGAGGAGCTTGGATATCTATGTTTATTTAATGGTACCAGTGGCAGAAACTGAACTGTTCTGGCCTTAAAACATCAAGTGGCTTCTGCCCATTACTTATCAACAGATAAGTAATATAAGCATATACTGTAGCTCTTAAAATATGAAGAGTAGAAATGAATGCTCCTGTGAGTAGAGATTCTGATTTGTATATTATTTTTTAAGTGCTATAGAATACTTCAAGATGAAAGATGATACATGAATAGCCAGATGAGATTCATTGTTAACCTTAAGCATCAAACCAAAAGTACCTTGATTTCCTGGAACCGCAGATGTAAATCTTGGCAGAATCACCTCAGTGTTTATCCTTGCCTGTTATGTGAATGAAAGACTACCCATTTTACTGTGTTTTCTTCTCTTGGAATGAGATCTTAATGACTGAGACCCCATCTGATATATGTAGCCATTACACTCCATTACCACTTTCTGAAACAGTAGAAATTTGCTAAATCACTTCAGACAGGATTTTGTCTTGCACGATGTGCTGCTTTACTAATTGCCTACAGCTTTCAGTGCTGTGGTAGCTATCCATCAGGGAAATGCCTCTTTGGCAGTACACATCCCACTGAGTGACACTGAGGTTCTGATCATCATAACAGGCTCCCTTCTTCCTGAAGGACACGCTTGTAGGTGTCAGGTCCCCATGTTGTTTCGAAGCTTTCTGGATTCTCTGCCATAAATGAATTTGTCATATTGAATATGTCATATTTGTTACATTATTGATAGACTTCTTAAAGGAAGCTCAAGAAAATGTCCCTAGGGATCAAAGGTTTTACCTGTTTTGAAAAACTTACTTTCTTAGAGTGTCTAGGAAATTGTCAGCCTTGCCACACTTCACTTCAATGGGATGTATTAGAGGCAATTCGTGGTGAAATGAAATGCATAAAAGGGCCCTGGCATGCTGTTCTTACATGACCACGTAGTCATATCTCTCATAGACTCCAGCAAAGTTCCTTGGTGAATGTTCTACTTCCAAGTCATTGTCTCTGAGACCTTGAAAGTTTTAGTGTGGGTTTTTTTTCCTTTTTTTAAGTACAGAAAATGACCACATTTGCATGTCTATGACTTACCCCTTTTAGCCTTGCCATTTCAGACTGTCAGTATATGATTTTGAAGCTGCTAGGTCTTTCCTAGGGCTGATTCAGGTCATCTTCAACAAGATTAATTTTCTATAGTTTTCTTCAAAGGGCAGAGATAGCCATCAGTGTGTCTTCTCATTTTATACTTTCTGGAAAAGGACAGACTCATTTCCATCATTTGCTCAAAGTGGTCTCCAACAGTAAAGCTCCTGTTAGAATATTATTTATGGAACACAGAAGTATTGCAAACTCCAACCTGATTAACTAAAGTGGCTCTTCTCTGTAATCCATTACTCTAAGCTGATGCTTGATAGATGGATGGTTATTGCCCTGTTTGTATTTAAAGCAGTTATTTCTCCAGTTATAAATTTGCTGTCAGAGTTACTTCCAGCTTCTAAAAAGCTACCATAACCTTTTTAGAAAACTGAGTGTTTTGAAATGTAAAAATGCAAAGTGCATTCTATGTTCGTAAAAAGAATAAGAAAAAAGCAATTAATATGAAAATTAACAGTTCTGCTTTTATTTAAAAGACACGTAGATGTGATACTTGGGGACATGGTTTAGTGGTGGACTTGGCAGTGCAGGGTTAATGGTTGAACTCGATGATCTTAGGGGTCCTAAGCAATTCTACATTTCTAAATACAGCCAAAGTCTTTCCTAATCACTGATGGTAGAGGGACAGTTGTCTGGCACTGGCTGTCCTTACTGTAGTTCTAGTAGCAGTGCAGCAGTGAAAATAGAGTAGTATTATTGGTGTTTGCTTTTGCTCTCTCAGAGAGGCTGTAAGGAGTAGTGTGAATCAGATGTGTCCTTGAAATTGATTTTGTTTGCACCCCACTTCTGAACTGGATATTGTTTTTCAGATCTTCCTGCAAGGATGATAATTGCTTTATTTTTGTGGTAGTCATTTGACTTTTCCTCTGAAGAGAAAATGCTGTTACCCATTCAGCCCAGTGAAGACACAATTTTAGGGCCTGGTAGCAATATTTAGAAAAATGCGTATAGTACACAACAAAAGAACAGAATGCTTGGTATCGCTCCCCCGTATTGCATGAATTTTCTATGCCGTCTCTGCAAGCTAGGGACATGTTTATAAAGCACAGTTTCTTTTGTGCAGTAGAAAAAATAGATGTCTTAGACGTTTTCTTCTCCTCTCCTCCTGAGACCACCTCAGAGTGTTAGATATGTTATCCTCCCAAAACCATGTGTCTGAGTCTATGAAGCTGCCAAATTCATATTTTTTGCTGCCTAATGCTTTAGTCTCCTTACTTTTTGTTTCATGAGACTCCTCACAGTCCCAAGTATCCCTGCACAGCTTTCTCCAGTGCAGCAAAACTGAATGTGTTCTTGTCCAGCACAGCTCTTACACTGTCTTCATCGGGGCTACTTGCAAGCCACAGCACCTGCACGAACAGGACAAAGGCTTGTCAAGCCTCTACCCCCTGTCCAAGAAAACCAAACTTACCCTTCTGCTGTGGTTAAGAGTATTCTTTGTCTTTCTGTCAGTCACTACATTTAGAAATAGTAACCAGAGAAGTGTCCTTCCAGCTGTGGTGGGCAGTCGCAGGAACTTGGGCATCTACACTTACTAAAAGGTCCTTCAGGTCTCCTATTTCTAAAGTAGTGATGAATTCAGTTTTAAAAGTCTGTTAATTTTAATTTGAAAGTCTAGTTGCCTCGTTGATAGTAGAGCCTTATAGTAGAGGACTCTTTAAGAAAACTGTAATGCTCCTTAAAGATTAATTCACCTTTCGGCCTCAAATGTACAAGACTACCAAACTGAAATGGATATGGGGTTGGTATTAGCATTTCTAAAAATCAAGCCATATACCTAAATGCCTAGATAAGGCTTAAAATGTCTGGATTTTATCCAAGCAACTCAATTAAAAGAGGCTAATCTAGGCATCCTTGTGGAAGCAGATATTCACAGAAGACATACGTACCTAGATGTCTGCTCAGCTTCTGAAGAACTTGTAAAACTTGGAATTACACACGCTGATTTTTGCCTTTCTGGAATACTAGTGGTTAATTGCACCATTCTGTTGTCTTTCTAAAATTGAAATACATCTATTTCAGTTTGCAGTGATAAATCTGATAATAAAATTGTAATTGCAAAAAGCAATTTGTTGGAGCAGCAATTAGCACTGGAACAACTGCTTCGTTAACATACAGATGCAGGGTAATGGCTTCTGAATCAAATGGGACTTGGTGAACTCTCTGGTGAAGAGGTTCCTCCTGACACTATTACACATTTTCCTTTTTCTTAGCATTGTTTTCTCTTGCTTACGAGCTTGACTTGCTTTAACACAACATTATTCAAATGTCTCTGATACCCTTCTCAACATTATCCAAGCTTTTTCTGTGTAAAGTCAGAAGCAATTACATAGCTCATATTCAGCTGATTTACTGTGTCAAACTCAGTCACCTGCTCTGATGTCTGAATTTGAGAGTGATTAAAAATTCAAGTAGTCTGTTGAGTGAGGCTGCTGATCCACGGGTTTATGCTGAGGGCTGTATTCAACCCAGAGCTCTGAAAGCTTCCCTCAGGTGCTGCACCCACTGATTGTCCTGGGCTGTGCAGGTAACTGTTGTCTGGCCCTCCTAAACTATAGCAGGTTTTGGTCATCACTTTCCAAATCTGATGCCATTGCAGGTACCACCATTGTAGGTACCACCATAATTTCTGTTGAAACCCCTTCACAAGACAAAGACCTAAGTGGCTGTTGCAAAGTCTTTGACATTTCTCCTTTTCATAGGAAAAACTCTTGGGCAGAGGTTTGGAGTTGGAGGTTTATTTATTTTTATGAAAAATGATGGGGAAACCAGTAGTCCCACTGGTACACCCTTCTGTCAGTTGGTGGACACCAGACTACAAGGTTCAGTTTTCAACAGTGCTGAGTAGCCTGTAAATGGCCATTGGAAGAGCCGAAACCTCAGCTTTCCAGCACTGCTGAAAGTAGCCCACCTTCTAGGGACCTCCTCTGGAAAGGCTGGGTCGGTCTTACCACATGTAAGAAAGTTTCCTCTGTAGCAGATATTTGATATTACTTGATCGTATAAACAGATGCATGGTTTTTGAGTTCTCTTTTCCAGCTGATAGATCATTTAGTCCTCTGGTTTTTTCCACTCTTGAAATCTCTTTCCCAGATGTGTGGGAATACCGAAATCACTGGTTCCTTGGTGTGATTAGGGTAACAACACATGCTTGTATTGTATGAAGGCAGTAATATCAGTAGAGATTCATACTGAAAATCACTGAAATCAGAACATGGTCATTTGGCATCCTGTTTACCATAGCATCGTCATTATTGTAAGGTGTTGTCATGTTACAGTGACCAGCAGACAGCCTTCTGAACAGGGCAGAGTATTAATTTGAAAACTGGTGATACCTCCTCAGGAGAGGTTTGTCTTTGGCAGTGCATTACTACGCTCAGCTAAAGGGATGGTGAGTAGAAATCTCAGGAAAGCCTAAAGTCCACATTTTCAAAGGTATTACTTGGTGCTTAGTGGTGCAGTCTTATGCACTTGATGCCAACTCATGCACTGAAGTCAACACACCTGGTTCTGCTACTCCTGGATCTAGCTGGGAGCTGCTAAATATGCAGAACAAGGCCACAGGCATGTAGCATCACTGTAACCCATCACAGTGTTAGTGACACACTTCTGCATGCTGTCACATCTCACCCCTGCTCTCAGAGCACCCATTCAGTCCAGTCCAGCTCAGGAGACTGTGACAGTACAGGTCACAAAAGGGTAACACCAACAACAGCTGACAATATGGATGTAGCGGTATCACCTCAAATGTATATGGCGTGGGGCTATGTTTTGATTTACATGACATTATTTCTTGGACAATAACAGATCACGTCAAGGTGATGATGACATTATTGATTTCTATAAATAGAGGTTTAATTTCATGGTTATAACAGTCTCAGGACTGGAAACTTCCGTACTTGTTCCTCAATCAGCACCATTTTGCAATTAGCAGTAAGAGGAGTTCAGTCTCCCACCTTTTATTAGATTTGAAATCTGATCAGTCTTCCTTTCCTAGCAGTGTGTGGAGCGGGGCCATACTCACGCTTGCGATTCCACCGTAGTAACATCCATGAGGCAGACTGCTCACTGCAATTCCTTTGGATGTGACATGCCAGCTTAATAAAAGGTAGCAATTTCAGGCACGCGGTGATAATAGCTCTTGCTTGTGGGCTCTGAGGAGGCATTAAGTGGCGAGGTTTTGGTCTTTTCTTACATCAAGAAACAAATGTGTCTTAAAAATAACTCCCACATCAAATATTGGTGAAATGTAAAGGCAGCTTTCAGCAGACTGCAGAATGCAGGCTGCTGGTAGCTACAGCTTTTCAATGCCACAAAGATATTTTAAATACAATGTCATAGGTAGATCTCAAGGGCGGGAATGGACTCCTTGACACACACTTCACTGGTAAGAGTAGGAAAGCAACTGTGATAGGAAATGGGTTGTCAGAAGAGCAGTGTCAAGAGTGTTAGGGCTTGGTTTGGAGCTGGGTGGGGCTGTGGGTTTGGGCAGTTCACCAGAGCGTGTGAGAGACGATGCTGCAAACCTATACTGCATTGGCAGGACTATGCAGGAGACACCAGGGCCATCTCCAGGGTCACAAAGCCAGAAGTATTGTTTTATTTTGCCCCAGAGCTATCATACAGGGGTTTCTTTGCTCTAAAATCATTGGTGGTGACAACCTCCCTGCGCTGCTCGTTAGCACACTAACCAGCAGTCACCCTCCATACTTCCACAGCAGCCAAAAGACCTTGTCACCACTTCTGCACTGGGATAAATTCACAGGTTGTCCTGCAGATAAAATATATGCCTTCCTGGCTTATTGTCATTGGTGCTCAGTGCAGGGGTTCCCTGAGAACAGCTTTGAAAAGATTCAAGAATATGAATTGGGGGTGAGGGATGAGCAGAGTCACATGGATGACTTTGTATGATTTACATCCTACCGTTAATTCCCAGGTTTCTTTACTGATAAACCCAACAGAAAGTGTCTTCTGGAGCCCCAGTAGCTGTTGCTGTGTAATGTCTGCAGGCTTTCCTCTTACTGCACCTCTCAACACCATTCATCAGTGGTGAAAGGTGGCATTAATTCATGTGGTAACCATCTTCAACACCTTTCCAAGCCTGGGCTCACCACCAAAACGGACACCACAGGCTACTGAAGCCAGCACAGTAGAAATTTGCCTCCATTGCCCTGTCAGTGTGAGTCCTCGGAAAGGCTCATCCGGCAGCACTGGGAGCCAGTCTGTTCCTGTGAAATCTAGCAGCCAAGTGCCCTGGGACACTGCTGTCTCCCTGGCGTTCTTTGAAATCACCAGTGATGCTGTGAGTCCCTGCAGAGAGCACCATGCAGCCTTGCACTCCTGCAGTAGCACTGGAGCTCTGCTGTAGGGTGTCCCACGTCCGGCTGTGCACGGACGCCTCCTGTTCCCACTCTTGCAGGGCTCCTGGAGCTATTACAGCAGTTGTGAGGGGCAGAACAGATATTAGCAAGAACCTGTGAGCGTTCAGTGCCTGGCCACACACAGACAGCACAAAGAAGCACCATCTGACCAGGCGGTGCCTGTGGAGAAGTGTGAAATTCCTCTTCGTCAGGAGCCCAATCTGTTCCCGAGACAGTTATCAGCTTTTCATACTCCCTTTGGTCTTGGCTCCTCACAAGCGCATGGGCAGATCCCAAAGCACACACATGCCTGCTAGCTTGATCCCTTGGAGCTGACCTTCCATCTCACTGAGGGAGGTTTGCTCCAGCTCTGCTTGGGCAAAGGAGATCAGGAACCCTCCATCACAGCAGATGACCTCTACCAGAAGGGAGGTGAATTTTAAAAAGGCTGGGTTTTCAATCTAAACTGTGGTTAATAGATAAAACATCTGGAACTACTTCAGACTGTCAGGGTAGGTTCATTCTGCTCTGTGGCATGGGAAAGCCATTTGACTTTTCACTTGTGGTGAACTGGGCAGAGTGTGGCATCTCTGTGTTCCTCTCGTTACGTTGCATATCTGCCAAAGGCATTTCTCACTCCTCCTTTGGTGGCAACTGGTACGTTAGCTAAATTCACTTCTTCCAGCAGATGGTGATGCTGCTGCCCCGTCTGTAAGTGTGCTCTGCCTCAACAGCTCCTATCACTCCTGCTCTTCTCTTTTACTTGATATTCAGGCTGGGGGCTTCCAAGGGATTTTCTTACATCAATTTTTATGTGACACCTTTTCATTGGACTTGTGATCAAAAGAAAATGTCAGGCTCATTTTCTCAGCAAGTGTCATGGTAATGAGAGAGATCTAGGCTAAACTTTAGGGGAAGCGTTTTAACCATAAGGACAGCTAAGCTGTCCATTTCAGTGATGAAATGTGAAGTGCCATGAAATGTCCTCAGGAGTAGTAGAGTAGAAAGGGAATATTTGGAGAAGTAAGGGTAGTAAAGAGAATACCTGTTAGGAAAGGATTAGATATTGCTGATCCATCTTTGGGGGCCCTGAGATGGACAAAACTTCTTAAAGTCCTTCTGGTCCTGTCTTCATGTTCTCTTATTAAATTTGTTAATTAATGGGTTGTTCTGAACGTACTGTTCGCCCTGGATGTGAGTGTCTGAGCAATGAAATGTGTAATATAAAGGAGGTCATTGTAAAGGTGTGTTTTAAGAGGCAGTGATGAAGTTTGCAAATATGACATCAGGGTGGGCTGGCTGTCTATCTATCTATCTATCTATCTATCTATCTATCTATCTATCTATCTATCTATCCCTCTCTCCAGGCTCAGTAGACGAAGACAGCATGCAAATCTACCCCCAAACCGATAACAGATGCAGGGCTTTTTACTCTGCCTGGTGCTTGGGAAGAGGATTTCAGTAAGGATTTTTTAGGATGGCTGAGACAATACCTGACCTAAGCTGTGTCATAAGTGGTGTGTTTCCACAACTACTGCTTTGATGAATATCTGAATCTGTGACTTTTCAGAGACAATAGTTACTGGAATGGGGAGTTCTTAAAGGTGATATTAATAGATCTTGAGAAAGACCCTAGAGATTTCCAAAGAGAAATCGCCATTTTCATAGTAAAGGAGCTCCTGGGAAGGCTTAAAAGAAAGAGAATTCAGTCTTGCCAACATCTCTAAAACCTGCTGAAAGAAAACGGCCTTGCTACTGACTTGCTTGTTGCCAGACACTGGAATCTCTTGTATTTCTACCAGGCCCAGCAAATAGGGCATCTTTTAATTTTTTCGGTGATAAGAAGTGACTCCAGACATTCTGAAATGCAGCATATAAATTAGTAACTCCTACACAGCTAGCAAGCCTTTCATTGTTAAATTGTAAAACTAGAGATCATTAAATAACAAATACTCCAAGCATGGAACATTTGCAGGCAACCGAGTATCAGCAGTCATGCAACTGATCCTGTAAGTATTAAATTTGCTGGTTCTGTTCTTGATAGAAGTTAATACTCAAGTGCATTATTAAATTTGCCTTTATTCCTGTGAAACCCTCTCTGATTTTATAATCAGTGATGTTTCTGCGCTTGTGCTGAAGTGCCCATGGCTAGAATTTACAAACAATATTCAAGATTGACAGTGGCAGCTTTGTTCATATATGTTAATTTTTAATATTATTTATTGTTACTTTATTTTTGTTTGCTATTTTTGCATAAATATGTAGTCGAATTATATAAATAAAACTGTATCTCTGAAGTATGGCCTTTTCCTCCCCAGTACTGATGGTTAGATGTGGAAAGTTGCTGATGTAAGTAAGATAACTTTTCACAACCCTAAAATGAAATCTTCTCATCATCCTTCTGTAAGGATGTGTGTTCTGCAGCACAGATAGTTTACTGAAATGCTGACTTACATTTACATGAGAGTTTTTTTACTCAAAAAGTAGGGTAGTTTCAGCATCACTGAAAAACTAAAGTGATGTGGCCAGTCCCAGATGACAAGTTTCTTGTCCTCAGTGGCTGTTTTGCATTGCTGAAGGTAACACAAGCCATATGAAAGTCTTGTGTGGGAGTAAAACCCTTGGACCTGGTCTCAAGGAATCCCTGCTTGGATCCCTACTGCACTGGGATGTTCATAGCTTGGAGGCTTACACATCACGTAATGTTTTGCTGCAGTCTTGGCCCCTTTGGTAGGGATCCTGGATCAGTTTGGTTGCCTTGTGTAGACACTGTGGTTGGAATTTGTTTTGGGCTGACTGGTGTTAGATTGAGTTCAGCTGCTTGGGCAGTCTTCCACCTGATTGTCTGGTCTGCAAGCCTCAGTTTCCATCCAGGTCCTGCTGGGAGCACAAACTTTAATCCCTGCCGTTTTCCAGATGTTGACTCTGTTCTCATCTGCCCTTGGTGTTAGTTTGCATATAAAATTAATTTGGGCTCAAGAGAAGGTTTGATGCCCCATTTTGATAGAGCTCTCAAGCAGTTACAGGTGACAAGTTTGTCATGACAGCGTTCACTGCTCAGAGTTTTAACTACAATGGAATGAGGCATGTGACAAGGTAAATCAGGGCAGTGGTTTGAAGGCGCTGACAGATTACAGTATTCAAGTCATTATATCCAGGCTGTATGTCCAGGACAATTACAGCAAAATTATCAAATCTGCATTTCATGTGGTCATGCCTTGTGCTCTTAGCAGGTGTTTGTAGACTCTTTAAGTATTAGCAGTTGGATTCATTTTGCTTTATCACATTAAAGTTTTGGTTTATATTTTCTTGATCTACATGAACATTCTTATTACTCCTGGGAATTTTATTTATTAGGAATCTGCAACTGTAACTGCCGCTGAACACAAATGATGAGACCTCTTAAATTTTAGAATTCACTGTCATTTCCTAAAAATTACTCCGAGTTGGAAACAGAGTTTACAAATTTCCAAATTTTGTGTCCAGCAGCTTCCCAGGCATCTGTTTTCAAAACAGCTATGTTGCTGAGCCCGTGGCAGAATTAATGTCACCTAGTTTTTGAGAAGTAGTAATAGTGGTATTTAAATTTGATCTTGTTCCTCAGGATTCCCTAAATGCGTACTGAAAACAAACAAGACCCAATTGAGTCATCTGTGGGAGAATATTCCTCATTGACTGCAAACTTTCGTGGGGTTGCTAAGCAAGCTGTAGAGATCTGCACTGTAGTTGTGCATGTGTTTGGTTTGAGGGCTGCTGCCCTCTGTCTCTCGTGAACCATCAGATGCCAACCTTGTCCTTGCAGTCCAGCATCTCATTTGGGCTCCCCTTCTAGCTCTCTTCTTCTCAAACGTCTTGACTGTTCAGCTTCACTTTGGATGTTCTCTAAGGGACAGCTTTCTTCTTTCTGTTTATCCCAAGCCCTTTCTTTCTGCCTGTCATTTCCAGCTTCCTCTCCTGGTGTCACATTTGTCATTTAATTTGGAGCTATAACAGTGAAAGGAACTCATACTGTGTCTGGATATATGTGAGATAAGGCTACCCTGAACAAATACTCTTTGTAGGCCTTGTCTGCACCAAATTGTTTGCTGCTTTTTGCTCAGATGTCTGTGATTCTTTGTTCCCAGTGCTGTACTTGGGATTGCACAGTCACAAGCACACAGTTTACGAAGGCACGTGAGGATGAAACCACAGGAGGGTATTGTCGAAGTCACAATAAGCAGTTTCTTAATGCTAACCTTGTTGGTTAGGAAAACAGAAGAATAACTGTTCCCTTTAAAAATGTAGAATTCTTCACTGTGCTTTTCACAGTTTGCTCAGAGTTGTCAGCGGCTTTTTATAAGTGAACTGCGAATAGTCTATAGTATTAAATATTTAATCACAGTTAGGTACAGTATATTCATCAGTCTGTAGAGTGAGCTTGTCAAAAGGCTCCTTGTTTTTGTGTTCAAGTCAAGTCACATATTTTTAATACAAATCTGTTGTGTCTGTTATGTGGACTTAAATTGCTGCTTTGCTTGCAAAACTAGAAAAAGAAGAAACTAAAGCTGTTAGGGCTTTAAGTGACTTTGAAATACCTTCAGCAGGGATGTAGGGTGAGAATTTGTATCCACATAATAAATGTTTAGTGTAAAACTTAAGAATGTAAAAGCATGTGTATGGCATGTAGGGCATGTTCGCTGATCATGGTAAGCTTTATTCCGCCTTCACAAGCTTTATTCCTTGTGAAAAAGGTGGCTTTATTTCCCATTAGAAGCACCCTTAGCAAATCTCATGTCATTAAGGCATTTAGAAGTTTTTGCTGTTCATTTTTTCAAGCACTGAACAATCAGAATTAAAAGTAATGCGAGATAATGAGCCTGTGCTGCTTGTGGCCTTAAGGTATGGAACTTGATAGGAAACCAGCTAATGAGAATATCCACAGTTGTGCTAGGTAGGAAAAGGAGAAAAATACCCAAGAATTATAAACCCTCATGCTTCAGAGCCAGCCCTTAATTGGGAGGGAGGCGTGAAGAAACTTCCACAGTGCACAGGGTACATATTTTGATGTCTTCTTGTAACTTCTTCAGGAACATCTGGTGCTCATCCCTGTTAAGTGAAGGTGGTGGAGTTAAGAATTGCTCAGGGCACTAGTCAGATATCATAAATTAAAAGATGAAGATGCCAATTGCACATTATTTGGCAGCTATATGGAGCATTAGATTTATATGTGGATATGAGTTTTCTTAATTAGTCAGTGGAGGAATGATTCCCCTTCCTTGGGGAAAAAATGTGTGAAAAATAGATGGTATAGGACTGGAAGCAGAAAATCAGATACATGCTTGAAACGACAGATGTAATAGTGATCAGGATATAAATAAAATAGGAAGCAGGGTGCACAAAGAAAGAAGCTGTAATAAACCAGCTGTACCCTATACTGTTAAATGACCCCAGTGGTTTAGGATTTCAGCTCACCCTTATATCTGCATAGATCATGACTTTGGTATTGCTCCATAATTGTCTATGGTATCTGCCATATCATGAGTTTGTCTGGAACCTATTTTAAAGGATTTTTTACAGTGAAGTATTTTGAAGTGATTTATCCAGTCCCTGAAAGCTCGATGCTTTCAATCCAGCCCTTGACGTGGTTATCTTCATAAAAGCAGAGCTGGTGTTTAGCTCAGCCAGTCCTGTGCTGCTCATTCCCATTACTGTTTCCAGAGCAGGAGCAAGCTGATGGTTTTCTTCACTTTAGATAAAGCTGTAGTGAGTTGATAGCAGCAGTGTGGGTACCAGCTGGTGATTAAAGCATTGGTTAAATGGGCACACTTTACCAGCCTGAATAAATCCTTCCACAGAGTATCTCTATAATAATTTTAGCAATCACTTACCAGGGCAAGAGGTGACCAAGAACAAACCTGCAGAGGATTGTACTGTTGTTACGTTGCCCTCTGAACAACATGAAACGGCAGGGGAAATGAAAGACTTGATTTTACCTTGTGATAGATGATTGTGGCTAGAGCTGGGGGCTGACCATCCGGTCCTCTGCTGCACAGCCTAATAATGAATTGAGAAGGCACTCATTGACCTCATCTCAAATGAAATTTGTCCCATAATAACAAAGATTTCCTTTTACCTTAATCTATTTTTTTAAAGGAAATCTTATAACCTTTTGACTTCAGGAGGAAAAGGAAAATAGTCTGTTAATTGGGAAAGTTTTCCCTTAACAGTTCTTTGCTGGCAACCCTCAGAAGCCTCTTTTGATTGCTGATAAAGAGTGTTCATCTTTGCTTGATGATAATAGTTACGATGAGAGTGAGATTGATGCGACACTAAAAATTAAGAGCATTGAAAGGGTCAGCACTGAAAATTGTATTAAGAGTTTTCATTTAACTAGCATCCCTTTGGTTGTGACTCTTGTAAGTAACATAAATGGCATAACAGTCTTTCAGTTTAGATATTTTGGGTAGGCTGAGGCCTAGAATCAGAGCTTAGCTGTTTTTCAGAACAGCACTGAACTGACTGGTTTGGTCCCTTTTTTCTATAAAGAAGCTTTTGCCTTCTGCTTTGTCCTGTATGATCTCTTCTAAGAAGGAGATGTGATCTTGGCAACGCAAATTATAGTGAAATGTTTTTAAGCAATGGAAAAAATATAATTCCTTATAGTCCACATAAATAAAATATATTAACTCTGGGATTTGTGGGATCACTTTCACAGATATTTTATGCACTTTATCTATGGCTGTTCATAGCAGCATACAGATCTTCCAGCAATTCACTTGGTCTGATTTACTTTAAATTCGTGAATCAACCTTGTGATAGTTTCCACAGCTGCACTCCTGTGTAATAAAAGTGTTCTGTAAATCACTGTATGTGTATATATGCACATGCATATTTTTACATATAGAATTCCAAATGTGTTCATACAAATTATGGGCAACCAAAAGAACACATCTAATAGAAGAATGCAAGTCTCAGAATTTTTTTTAATTACTGTCTTTTCAGTGTAATCAAATACCACAACAGCTCCTTTTCATTAGACCAAATATAACAAGAATCTAGATCACCAAATTTCTGTAAAGGATCATTAGTAGTACAGTAAAATTATGTTCCCAAGTATCTGTCCGATTTTACATTTCCATTCTCTAATTAGTAGATGGAGCTGTCAGCATCACATGCTCTTTGCAAGAGGAGTGTGATGTTGATGATGGGGATTTCTTTCTCCTGAGTTTTTGGTTCGCTCAAAGTTATTTTTTCTCCATAGTTCAGCATCACAGTAGCTCAGAGGTTGTGCTTCCTGTTGGTTCACGAGCTTACTTGAACCACAGTTACTTACTTTTGCTAATCTGCTGTATAAAACGTGTTTCCTCTTTTGGAGCAGGAAAAGAATCCACAGTTGCACAAAGCTAAGCAGACCTGAAGTAAGTAAAGGTAAATTAGTAAATTAGGCAATGATGCAACTAAAACAACTTCAGAACTACAAGGCAGTCAACAGGCAAATAAACACAGGCAAATTTCACTTTACAGCTGTTCAAATGAGGCGGTAGGCATCTGATTGTAGAGCCAGCAACAAACATTTCTTGACTTTTGTAGGAACAGCAAACACCAAGCTAAAACGTGTTCAAGCCAGACAAGGTCTTACAAGGTTTGGAGTCACATACAGCTCATACAGTTAATTGTTGTTGTAAAACTTGAGATGTGGTACAAGCACCAGCATTTAGCAACAGGGCTCTGGCTGGGCCATGGGACTTCTGTCTTGGAGTGGTAGTTTGAACCCTACCTTTTCCAGGATTGCAGGAAGGTGAGTTTGGGATGAACCGACTGGCAACAAAAACAGTTGCAAGAAGGAAATGACAGTATCATCCCTGTGCAGCATGATTTATTGATGCTTAAAAAAATCCTCCCAAAGGGAGAACCAGGTTCAGTTCCCTCCTGTGCCTGCAAAGGTCTCTAACCCAGCTCTCCTGCCTTCCAGGGAAGCATCCTGGCCACCAAGTTGTGTTCCAGGTTAGTCCATAGCTCTCGCCATGCTAAATCCAGACAGAGGTCCCTCCAGCAGCATTACACACGGGGTTTTATTACTGCCCAAACCTCCCGCAGCCAATGGTGCTGCATGTGCAATAGCTTTCCCACTGGCAGCAGGGCCTCAGTTGCTGAGGCTGCATCATGTTTATTCGAGGATTTGGATTTGAACAGCTCGCACCCCTCTCTTCCCTCAGGGCATAAAGAAGCCTGCAACAGACTGCAATATGTGTTATGGGGGTCTTGATGGAAATGAAGGCACGGTGAAACACAAATGTTCAAAGAAATGTCCTTCCCTGGCTCCAAAAGTGACTGGCAATGAAGCAGGAAGGGTAATAGAAAGGATTATGGCCCCTTTCCATGGATATATTGACATACATTCTGTGGTATTTTAACAGATTGAAAGCTCCTGAAGCTGGAGTGCAGACAACATGCTCTGAGTAGCAGGCTACCCGTGGTTGTGTGCATTCATATTTGGAGCACTTTCAAATACAAAGGTCTATTGCCTTAAAGTTGTGGCACACAGATTACAGTATAATCTAATAAAGTACAGATGTTCGTTTGAGATGGCACTGTCATAAAAGAGTAGTACCACTAGGAACCTAAATTCTTTGGCAGCCCCTGGTTCTGTCTTAGGCAATTCCTGGTTGAAAGTCTTCTCACATTATACTTTCATGCTTGAAGCACACAGTGTTACTTCACTGTTCTGGGCTTCACTGCATATTGCCAGGCATTTTTAGTGGAAAACGTTTGGAGAGGTTTGTGTAGCACTACTAGTCCTCTTTTTGTCTTTTGGCTTCAACTCAAGGGACACCTCCTGCTTCCTGCGGGAGATCTGGTCTTCAAGAGAGACAGTCTGTGGGTAGGGAACGAGCACAGGCAGCCTCGTCCTTCCAGTTAATGTTTCAGGTCCAATTCTGAAATGGGGGTGGTTGTTGACAGGGTGTGGATGGTCATAAAATATCATAAAACCAGAGTCTAACTGGAGGATAGAAATAAAACTGCTCTCAGACCGGTGGTAGCAGATGCCATCAAGCTTGCAACAGTTGGAAGGGGGTATGGGCTGAGTGAAGAGGAACATTAGAGATGTTCCCCTTCTGACCAGAGCTATGTAGTCAATTTGCTGTATTACAGCTTGGTTTGATGAGAGATTTCACTGAAGCAGAGCTGATTTCTGCCTGCCAAAGCTCTGACCTTAGCACTGATTTTGAGTTCCAGGGGAAACTGGAGTAAGTAGGCAAGTGGTAGATTGACATGTGGATGAAAAAGCCTGGAGAGTTGACAGAGTCGTATAACATCAAGTGTCTTGTGGTGAGGTGTCAAGGACCCCTTGGTCAGGCAGAAATGAAAATTGGGATATGTTGTGTGTAGGGAGCAGGGACTGAACCAAATGAAAGCTTATGTCGTGCCCTGGCTCCTGTATCAATACGCTACTCCCTTTAAATGTGCACTAAATCTGTCATTTATAATTTGTTAAGAAGCACCCATGCTCTGAACCACTAGAAAGCCAGCACTGGTAGTTCTGGATTTGCAGCATGCTCCATTTGATGCACAACTTGGCCTCCCTGTCTCCTCTCAAGATCAAAGTCCTGCAGAAACTCTACTGAGTTTATCTCTCCGTCATTTCTCTGAAGCAAATCAGCTTGGCAAACGAATCAAGATTCTTTGTGATAACTGTGTCATCATCTCTCCTCCAAAGAGATCTCTTGGAGCAAATGTTTGTGAATATACCATTGTCTGGAATGCAAACCCAGTTTTTTCCTTAAGAACTACAGGAGCCAGTAGGGCATGCATTAAGTTTATCCCTTAGTGTTGACAGAAGGAAAAGGATTTTGTGTTCTTTTTTCCTGTTTAAAATCAGTTTAAGATTTTTCTTACATCTGATCAATTTGTTAGGCTATGGGGGCAAATACTTTGAGGTTGGGGGGAGTATTGCAAACTGCACCTTGCTGCACTCCTATGTTTGAATGATTTGGGCACTGTAACAAGACATAGTTGTCAAGTACCTGGGAAGAGCTGCTGACTTGGCTGTGTGCCAGAATCAAGAGCACATGCTGGGGGTTTGGCCAGGGGCCTCTTCCCAGATTGCAGGCTTAAATACATTTCCACTCCAGAAAGGGCCGTAAGCCTGCAAACATTAT
The DNA here is from genome assembly GCA_013397865.1 of Struthidea cinerea. Lineage (NCBI taxonomy): Eukaryota > Metazoa > Chordata > Aves > Passeriformes > Corcoracidae > Struthidea > Struthidea cinerea. The sequence goes on from VZTI01005947.1 coordinate 811,689, forward strand.
CTGGGAACTTGCTTCTTAGAGGAGATTTCCCCAAAAAGGTTAGGTACAGGGGGGATCCACAGCTGAGGGAGGTGGTTCTCCTCATTAAAATCATACTTAAAAACATCTAGAGATTCTTTTAAATTGAAGATTGGAAAACAGAATTTTCTCTTCTCTCTCTATACATCTCTGAAGTTCCCCTCTTACACTTTTCCATTCTCAGAATATTCTGACAGTGACACATAGGCTCCTACATAGAACTGTGGAGATTAATTGATAGGATTTTGAAAGTGAACTGAAAGGAATGCTTGGGTATTTTTCTCTTTTTTCTAGCTGCCCCTCTGCCATGCTTAGTTAATATCATCCAAAAAGGTTAAAAAACACAGGAGGATCAAGGATGCAGCAGGTACATAAAACATGATTGTGCATACCATGGTCATCAGGGAAAAAAATAATCTGGTGTTGCTGGGGCTTGATGAGTTGCTTTTTTCCTATGACTCCTCCATTCATAATTAATACTTGGACATACGGATTCTCTGATCCCCACTAAGTCAGCTGAAGTCGTGCTACAGCTTGAGCAGAGGGAGGCAATAAAATGGCCCTCCATCCTTCAGTCAGCTGCTTGTTTTTATCAGGCTCTCAGGAACTTGGATAGAGAATTCTCTCTTCCTGTCAAATGAAGGTTAAAATCAGCTAAGAGAGAAAAAAAAGCATTATTGGGAAAGAATGACAGGCACACATAATGTATTCACTTAACTCTCAGTTCTTTGGGAACGGGGTCTGCCTGAGGTTCACAGCATGTCAGCAGGTGTACCTTCTGATGGGCAAAGCTGCATTTCACAATTCAGGAAGTATCATTAAGATGCACATATTTAGGACCTCCCCTACCTGCCTGCATTCTTTGCAGCTCATGAAGCTTTTACGCTGAGTAATTTAGTTCACCACCACTGCATCAGAAGAGTATGACTGGCTTTTATCAAGGGGAAGAAGGGTGTCTTCCCCAGCAATACTAACTGCATGTAGCATTAGAAGGTCGAGTACCACTCCTTAAGGTTCTCACAGGAGCCATTTGGCATCCAGCAGAGATTGCAGGAGAGAGGTGTAATGAGCCATATGGGTAGTAAGAACTTTTTGGGTGAGCTGCTACGTGGCTAAGCACTTATGCCAGCCCACATTAAGGCACATATCACAAAGCAGTTTGAGAAGGCATTTAAGCACACTTCTAAAGCTAAGCATGTTCTTGAAAACAAGGAGACAAAACCATATGCACAATGTGTTTCCCTGAATAAAAGCTTGAAAAAAAAATCTGAAAACCAATGGCTGCAAAGGTTTAAATATAATCACCAACTTCAGCTTTAACAGAGCTGCAGAAAAGACACATATTGTAATTTTCATTATCTGTGTTGTGTTTCCCTCTTGTTAGAAATTTATCCAAAGTCCAGAAGAGGCAGGATTTTGATTGGAAAATTGCAGGAAAGGCATCTCAAACCACAGCATTTTCAGTGACTCAGTGAATTCAGAGTCACCTGTCACTCATGGGTCTGAGTTCTGTCTGTTTGACCCATTTTCCCATTCTTGCACTGTATTATATTCTGCAGCACATGTTTCCAAATCCATGACCAAGGCAATTTCCTGCCACAGCTGTGGCTCTCAAGTCATGGTGCTGTGATCACAAATCCCCCTGTCATCCAGAAAAACTGTCAAGCTGGCAAAATGCAGCAGCATCAGTACTAATATCTGATCAAATTTGATATTTCAACCTCCACTGAAAAAATGGACTGTCAACTCAATTATTGTTTGGAGCAAAGCACAACAGTACTGTTGGCTGCAAGCCATGCCATTATTGGGACAATTGAGTTTTATGCTGGGGAATAAAATATAGTTATCCTTAAAAGTGCCTGTGTGCACGCTGCACCGCAGACCTCCACGCACCCAGCACACAAGTGCCAAGACTGTTTTCCGTAGTGTATCTGTCTCTCATGTGTCTATCCAGATGCTTTAAGGACCCCATGCAAAGGGGCATGAATGACACTGCTAATTCCTGCTCTCCCCAACTGCTGTTTCTTGAGGAAGAGAGCATTCACAGCCTGCCTGTGTCCCGTGGATGAGTTCCTTTCTGTTCATCTCTTCTTTTTAATTTGTTCATTTTCATCTACGGAATCACAGAAAAGCTTAGATTGAAAGGGAACCTGAAGGTTATCTAGCCCAACTCATGCATGAAGCTGGGCCACTTTAGGTCAGCGTCAGTTCAGATGTTATTTGTTTCCACCAGGTACCAAGGTGCTTCTGTAAATAAGGATGCCTTCATCTACTTCTGACTGATTCAAACACTCTTTTGGTCACTATCGTGGTTCTCCTGAACTCACCGTGATAAGAGGTTTATGAGTCCATATCCATGGACTCCCATGTCTGTGGGAATTGTGCTATCTGTGGTTTTTGTCCACTTTTCGTTCAAAGTGCCTGTTGAGAGCTGATTCTAGTCTTCCTAGTGGAGTCATCCTCTGCTCCTGTAGCAGAGCACTGAGCTGCTGCATGCAGTAAGTTGGAGTGGCACAAACTTGTACTGAAATCCAAGGCATGGTTTCAGAGTGACAGTTGTCCGAGGCGAGCATGGCTTTGCAGCCTTGCACTGTGAATATTGGTGTTCCATACTGGTAGGCTTCTCCGTGCATTTTTCCATCAGTATTGATGGATCTGGAGGTCTCACTTCATTTCACAGAACTCTGGTCACAAATGATGCAGCTGCAATTGCACTGCTAAGGTTTCATGATAGTCCAGAAGCGTTAACCATACTAACACCATCTTTCCAAATCTAGCTGGAAACTCTTTCTACATTCTACTCCATCAGCATTGCCTACAAAAATGGGTTTTCCAGGCTCTCCCTATGATGATGATAACTCCTGAAAATTTGAGCACCTCCCACAGAAGTTGTGGGAGCCCCCTGAAAGAAAGGTTCCTGAGCCTTTGAGCCTGTCTGCCACCGGTTCACCCTTCATTGTGTTCTGGCTCTGGAGACATCCTTTGCCTTAAAATGACTCTTGGCTGTGGGCCCTCCTTCCACTTAAGAGTTGACTCCATAAGCAGGTCACCCCACCGAGGATGTATTGGTTTTGCTTTGTAAGCCCTCCCTCACTTGGCTTTTATGTTCCACCACTGTGGCACAAGACGAGTTTTCTGATTTGCTTGGCACACTGTCTGGCTCATCCCCCTCCTCTGATGAGCAGTCATCACTCCATCAGTGTAACAGGTGGATATGTCTGGAGGTGTGCAAGAAGGCATGAAGAAGAAGTCCAGCTTTACAGATTCCCATGGAGGAATTAGAGAGGCTTACATGTGAGCGCAGGGATACGTACATCTGCACCAGTCAGCCCTCATCCAGTTAGTCCCATCCTCTCACTGGAGAACAAGGACACAAATAGGCGGTCTGCCACTCATGCTTCGCACAAGCAGAAGTCTGGCAAGCCCTTTACAAGGCTGTGGACCTCTTTCTCACCACTTTTCTTTCAGTGGTTCCTATGGCCAAAAGAAGCGTGAGATTGTAGTATAGGACTGTAAAGGTAAGGATGAGACTAGAAGAATGGGGGAAAAAGGACAGGAGAATTAAAAAAAAAACCACAAACCACAAAACAAGCACAACACAATCCTGTGTTGGTTTTGTGTTGGTTTTGTGTTGATTTCCAATGCCAAGATACCAGGAAACTTGGCTGGTTTTTTGAGATTATAGCTCCTGCAGGTGCTGGATGTGTTATCGGGAAATCATGACAGTCGGGAAGGACTATTGTTTGCTCTACCTGTGGAAGAACAATTAGAGTAGCATTCACTTCCCCTGCTCTTAGACATCTGCAGTCTACCTATCTTTGTCACTCCAGGCTTACAGGTTGCAATACAGGAAATTTCAGATACGAATCAGAAAAGACTTTTTCACTCTGAGAATGCTCAGATGCTGAACAGGTGCTCTGAGAGGTTATGGAGTTTTCATCTTTAGAGATACTCGAAATTCAGCCAGTCCTTGAGCCACCTGATCTTATCCTCCTGGTTTTTGCAGTGAAATGCTCTATATGTCCTTCACATGTCCCTTACAACCTGAATTATACTAAATTTCTCTGATCCTATAATCATTACAAAGAAATAGAACATTCCAAGACAGGGCCTGTCTGTTTAACAGATGTATCATCTAGGGAAAGATTAAAGTCTGCCAGAAATGTTTTGTTATGGTTTGGGTTTTTTTGTCTTAATTGAAGATTAGGAAATCAGCAACTAAGCATGTATTTCTTTCATTATGGCAGAAAAAAAATGTATGATGCCCATAAACAGTTTTTGTTGCTACCTGAAAACGCAGAGAAATTGTCTGCTGAAGTAAGAGATGGGGATTACTTCCTGGGTAGTGGCTGGTTTTTCCATTTTTTCTTTTGCTATTAATATTATTGGTGATATTTCTTTTCATTTTTATCTGTGAAGTTTTTTTTTTTTTCCGACTCCACAATATTCAAATTGCAAATAGCTCTGTTGTCATGGAAATCATTACAGAATTAGGCCACAAAGAGTGACGGTGACAGTGACTCAGTAGCCAGGTGATACAGGCAGTCATCTGGGAAAGGAGAAATCTATTTTTCTGTCCCTGCTCCCATGAACATACAATTATTTCTTTGCTAATGAAACAGATGCACTAGGAGGGGATGTCCCAGAAAACTCCTGTCAGGTAACTGCAATATTCCTTCTGGCCTGGATTCAGATCTCCTGTCCTTACTGAGCAAGAGAAGGGAAGAGTTGAATTTAAATTTTGCATATGTTAGCAGAAGAAATTAATCTCTGAATGAGGAGGTGGGCGAGGCAACATGGCCACACTTGCCTCTCCTTGCCTGGGCACTTAGGCAAGCTAGAAGCACACTCACCCATCACTGCTGCAGCTAAATGAGCTGATAGACAAGCAGGTGACTAATTTGAGTTGCATCAAAACTCAGCCAGGCGTGAAACTCTTTCCTCTTCACGCGACAGATGTGGGCTTAGGAACGCAGGCATTGATGGGAACTTGTCTGAGTGGAAATGGAGCAGGAGTATTGGGAATCTCTCTATATCAGCATAGGAGCCTATGTTTATCTGCTGAGTTCAGTGCTTCAGTGTTTGGTGTTGCAAAAAAAAATAGTTTAATAAAAATTCATCCTGGTTTGCACAAAAGCATGCACTGAAGATGAAGAGGATGAGCAGTCCTGTGGTGAACGTGGCAAAATGGATTCTCTGAGGGCCTTTCCAGCCTGAATCACTTGCTGTGGTCCTATGTCTGAAATACCTGGCATAGCGTCTGGGGCTTAAAAATGCTTAAACCCTTCCTCACAGAACAGTCAAATTTAAGTGTTTTTTTTCTACTCAGTTCACATGAGAAAGAAGATAATGTTTGCAGAGTTTATCTCGAGAAATCACTGTTATTACTATCAGAAAGCCAATCCAGATTGAAACAGCATTTACTCTGATTTTAATGCTGATTTTGATACTGTATTAATTTGATCTTCACAGAAGCAGTAAAATAAAATGAAAATACTTCATCAGGAAAATAGGAATTTGCATCAAAACTTTGACCAGCTAGTATGTCCAGTTGCCAGAATTGTGGTGGGTTTTAGTGTCAGGTTTAAACTCGGTACTTTCTTTCTTGCAAGAGGAAATGGCAGTGCAGTTCTGTAACCTGTAATCATTTGTCAGGGATGGGGGTGGAAGAAGATTAGCTCATAACACTGTAATCTCATCTGCTATCTATTTTTGGACAGATTTTGATTAATTCCCTATTAAGCAAATTCAGTGGTGTGCGTTATTATAGTGTCATGCTTTCCTGTAGCATGCTACCTGTATCACGTGATGAGCTGTCCTGAGGGCAAGAAACCAATAAAAATGACATTCTTGCTTATTACTTGCACCACTACCCTTTCATAGCCCATCATCAGCCTGTGTGTTGCCTAAGTTCAAAGTTAATTAGAATGACTGCCACTTCATGTCATATGAAAGATGATGATTGTATGTACAGGAGGAGTTCTGCATCTCCTTACACGTGTCTGTCAGCAGCTCTGCCAGTTGTGCCCCTCTCTTTGTTTTTAATGATTGCTGTCAATAGGAAAATGGGACACGCAACAACCATGAAGGTGCCAGGATTAAATGGTTGGGAAATCAGCAACCTTTTCACTACAAATGTGATGTTTCTCAGGAAGGCTTTAACTCCACTAACCAAAAACTCTTCTTTGTACAAAATCATCCTTTTAAAAATTATTTTAAGCTCTTCCATTTTATTTATGTCAATCACTGGAAGAAGATTTTTGAAAAGATAGCAAAGAACAATCCTTAAAATACGTGGATATGAATTGTAAGATAAAAAACTTAATTGCAGTTTAGACTTCAGATTTATTTGAAAAGGGGATAATGATAGTAATTACCCAGTTTGAGTTTTGTAGAAGGCTAATTAGATCCCAAAAGCATTTGTATGCACAAGGCAAACCATAAATACAAAAGACCATCTGGTCCTTATCAGCTTACAACACTAACACTGTCTGTAATTATTTTTTCTATATTGTTTTGATGTTGACATTTTATGATGCAATACATCTAGCCATGGTTAGGGAGTAACCTGTAAATGCTTTTTTGGTAGTTGATGGGTTTGGGGTTTTCTCCTGCGTTTGAAGACATTGTCTGACTCTAGGAGTGCAGTGAAGCAATCTGGAGTTCAACCGTTCACACTGCAAATGGGTCAGTGTTTTAAACTGAGTTTGATTGTGGGGTTTTAATCTAAATTTTTCCATCTGCTTTTTCCAGTATTCTAGGGGTTCAAAAATAATTTGTGAATATGATGATAAGGCTTTATCAGGCCATGAAGTAGTAGTTTCACAGCAATATAGGGACTAATTCTGATGCCCTTGTTCCGGGTGTAGAGCTTGCTGTTCAGAGCTGCCTGGGCTTTTGCTCCAACACAAAGTCCACGTGTGGCCTCGTAGAAGTCCCACATTACCACTGGAGTTACATGTTTAGTCCTTTCTGTGCTGTAGGGTTGGCTCTCCCTACCTGCATCCCATGAACCCAAGCAGCCAGCATGTCCCAGCAGGACCTCTCCCAGGCTGCAGACAGGTGCTGTGCTGCAGAAGAAGTGGCCACAGACCCTGTGGAAAGCGTTAGTCAGGCCCCACAGAACATGGGGAGGCAGGACTGGCTCCAAGCGTTAGGGAGATGTTGAACGTGGTTCAGTCTGAATGATGTACCAGAGATACAGAGATAGACACTGCCAGCTGCTTTCTGTGGCATCTTGTGGGTTCTCTGAGCTTTTCTCTAAGAGGAAAATTCTTGTGCAGAATTTTAATCAATTCCCTATTTATGAAAATTGTCACTGATTTGATGCCTTCTGACAGCTCTCCTCAGTCAAACAAGGGCTAAGTAGTCAGTCCTGCTGGTGCTGCTCAGGGACCCACACAGGCTTCAGGGATCTGCCTGTGCAAATCCAAGTGCAAATCAGACACTTATCATGAAGTTTAGGATCTATTTCACTGAAATTAGAAGTGTTTTAATCCAGTTGTAATTCTCTTCATTCCAGATACCACCTGATCAATTGACTACTTAAGTGTTGTCTGGGGCCCTGCATCAATCCAGATTTTGAAATCTGACAAGGATTCTATGTTTAAAGTAACAAACTGTCCTGAAATTGAATCTTGTGTAAAAAATTACTTGATGCCAGGTGCCTTTACTTCTCTTTGTTCAAGGGACAGGATTTTCTTTCCAAATATTTTTCTATTACCTGCGAAGTTTGGAATCTTACATCTCTAGTGCTTTAGAGTCTGTTTCCTTACTACTGCATAATCTCATTTAACAGTGCCCAGAATCTCTAACCACACTCAGGTCTGTGTGAGCTTTCTGTTTTGAAAGGACAGAGTAGGAAAGGCACAGCTGTGGAAACAGTTTGAGCAGGACTGTTGTATATATATTCCCTGTATTTTCCATGTTTTTTCCATGCTTCCATGGTCTTTTGTCTCGGAAAGCCTGGCCTGTGTGGATACTGTGAATGTCACTCTGCTTGTGCAAGGCTTTGCCCATCTGCCCCATCATACCCCATGCAATCCTGGTGTCCAGACTCACAGACTTTGTGTACCATCAGCCTCTCAGCTCCATACCGAGGAGGATGAGCCTTCTCTGGCCATGGTATCTGGTTCTGCCTGTCCTCACAACCCTCATCCATCACCATCCTGGCAGGACAACCCTGTTTTAGACTGGGTTGAAGGAACCTTTATGTACCCATAGCATGAAACTTGAGTTTGGGTAAAAAAGGTAAAGATCTGTATCTGCATAGGAGTTCTTTTGTACTTTAATGGTAAAACATGACTAGAAAATTAGTATGTTTTGGAGGAAGCCTTCTGTGGGTGTATTGTTTATTTTCTTTTCTTTAACTGCTTTGAGACACACTGATGGCAGGCTTTGTATTGTAGCTACGAGCTATCTTTTTTTTTCTTTTTTTTACAGGGACCAGGTTTAAAGTAGGCAGTAAGTCTAAATTTCCTTAGGTAAATGCCACTGACTGTCCTAAAATTTCATGCCTAATCTCATGTTTTCATGTGAGAACCATCTACTCTCTCCATGCAAAACCATGAGCCAGATCTTCCAGCCATTGAACACTGCTCACACCAGTTTCATGTCACCATGTTTTTGTAAAGGACAACTACAAAACAGACAGCTCCTGGAGGTCACCCAGAGTCTGTAGGTAGAGGCTGCAGCTGGGGAAAATAACCATTTTAGGGCACAGAAGCATGTGAATTCTCAAACCTAGACTTCATGTAGTTCTGTCACCTTCTGTGGCACCGAAAAGGTTAAGATGTACAGTAGGAGCCATAAAGGGTGAGTTTGCTTTCTCATTGTCCTAGTTTGGACAAATTTGGAGGAGAATACCCTCTGATAGAAGTCAGGTCACAACCACCCCTCCCTCCCAGGTTCGGGAAAAATTTTCTTCAAAGGAAAGTGAAAGAGATAACAAGCTATTTATTTAACAAACACACAGGTGGGGAATAATAATGCTAAATAATGAGATCCCTCTCTCTGTGGAGAGAAAACCTGAGAAGAGTTCAGAGATCTTCTGTAGGTGCGGTCTCTCTCCTCCTCGGAGCTGGTCGGCGAGGGGCCACCCCCCCGGGCCTCTGGGAAAATTCTCCTGATGTGTTCAGATGTTGTTGAAACAGTCTAGAAGAGAAGAAAAGAACAAAAAAACCCAAAAATCTTAGGAAACCAAAATTCAACCCTCTGTCTCTCGCTGGGAGAAAAAGAGCTGAAAAAAAACCCGAGGGTACCGCCAAAACAGAGGAGCGTATCTCCGTGTCCTTGAAACAACTGCTTTGAAAAGTTTTTTGTTTTCTGTCCTTCTCAGGCTCAGTTTAAAGACACAGAAAAGGTTGGTGGGCATAGGGTAGTGATAGGGGATACACATTATAAAGTCACCCCAAGACACTCATATAGACTGTCAGGAAAAAAAATAACACTGTTTTACTCCTAAAATTGCTTTGGAGATTTTTGTGGAATCATCTTGTTTGAGTGTTATAACTGTCTGTAGGAAATTGCTTGGGATTAGCCTTGGCGGTAGAGTTGTGCACGTGTGACCCGTGGACCCGTGGTGTGCACGGGCGGGCACATTATGTGCAGTGTGCCTGAGGCTAGGCTGGGATGGGGAAGGAGCGTTCAGACTGTGTGGCAAAACCTCCCTTTTGCTGTCCCCTTCCTCCTCCTGTGGTCTCTCCCAGCAAGCATCCGAGCATCCAGCATCTGTTTCCCTCTCAATATAATCCCCCAGATCTATGTGCGCTTCCTCCGGGCCATGGAGAATGTAGTTTAGTTTTGGGGTTTTGCGTGTGAAATTAACACCTGGGATGGGATTTGCTTAACCGAACATGGACCTCTAAAAAGTCAGCATTTCTGAAGCCAGGTTCCGAAGGCGGTGAAGGGACGCTTGGGTGGTTACTCTGGTGAAACATCATTATTACAGGCTTAGGCAACAGGAAATCTACTTCAGCTAAGTAGTCACCTGGGGCCAGATCTAGAAAACATCATTTGCCTAGAATGAGACTTAGAATTTAAAGACATAAATCCAAAATTGCAGTCCCAAAGCCATAATTACTTGCACATAACCCTGATGTCTCTTCAGTTTTTCAGCTCATTTGTGTTAATAGGGAGCACTCACCCTGCGCCAGGGTCCTGGGTTCCACTGTGGTCTACACAGGACTGATCAGCCTGGATTGTAATTCACATGTAAACGGGATAAGCTTGATCCAGGAAGGTTTCTGTGTGAGTAAGGAAAGCCTACTATATGGGTTGGGCAGCCTGCACTTTGTCATTGCCAGGCTATTTTAGAAGATGGGTGTAAGAAAAGTGGAGGGGCTCTGTCTTCGATGGAATAATGCAGTAGCTATAGCACTTACCCAGGAAGCTTAATGTTCTCTCATCCCAAAGATTCAGGATGGCATTTCTCCTCTTCCAGGGGATGAGTGTACTAGGTTAGATGCACTATAATGATACTTTCGGTACCCTTTCTTTTATGCTGATTCTCAGTGCAAAAACAGAATTAATGATTTTCTGTAATGGAAGGAGAGGAGTAAAGCACAGCAAGCTTTGCAGAGGGAGCAAGAGAGAATAGGACTTGCTGTTACAGGGCTGTGAGCATTTACCTGGGAGGGCATGTTCAAATGCTCTTCCCTGCTGCTGAGGCAGCCCTGGTGTTTCTTGATGAACCACAAGTGAATTAACACAGCCAACATAAAACTGAAGAATTTCCAAGGTGAGATTCTCCACCGAAGAGCTCCACCAAAGACTGGTGATCCAGTTTAAGCTTTCTCTCACAGGCAATAAATTTTAGATACTTTGTTTTGCTTTGGTGCAGTACCTGTAGGAGGAACCAGATAGTTTATTTCAGTGTGGTTCCACACACATGCCTTGGGGTTTGAGTTGGCTGTTCTCTGAGGAGGGGGGATGTAGGGTTTTGGATTCACACCGCAGAGTCAGGAGCTCAGGACTGGCCATCCCTGCTGGTGTCCCCTGGTATTGAGGCTTCGACCTGCTGTCATGGGTATATCCACCACCACTGGCCTCACCTTGCTGTGCCTCCCCTGTCTACAGAGGGAGTTTTTTCTGAAATCTATAACAAGTTATATCAAATTAGTATAATTGAGACCTGTTAATTTTTGTTGAAATCACCTTATAAATATAATTGGGGGCTTTTAGCAGGCAGTGCAAAAGTGATCATGGGCTTTTAGCAGGCAGTGCAATCTTGTCATCTTGTTACTGCAGAAAAAAAAGGCTGAACTAAGGGTACATTATGAGTGAACATCAGTCTGCCTGTGACACTTGGATGTCAGCAAGAGAAGGGTTGTGGATTTTACATCATGGTTTAGTTACTATAGCTAGAATCCATTAAGTTTCATTACCAATTTTGATTTGATGTGATGATTTGACCCTGGCGGTCAAATCCTGTAAATAAAGCAATGTGAGTTTACCTAAATTTCTGCCTGACAGGAGCACTCAGTTGTAGCATTATGACCTATTATCTAACATTACTGTTCAGTGATGGTTCAGGAAAAGAATCTCCTTGCAGACATAATTTATTACATCCTGCTAAATTCTTTGAGTGACATTCAGACTTAAAGAGAGCCAATTACGCTGCTTCTCACAATAGGCATATCCGTTTGCAGAGCCTTTTAATAGTACTTAAGATTTCTTGACTGCATTTGTCTTTTGTCTGTGAAGCTTGCTTTCAATGTCACTTCCACTCTGCTGCTGGAGATAATCTCTGGCATCACACTTTTCCTTTCACTCCTCGTATCCCACTCTGTCTACCTCGATTTTTCTCGCAGAAATTGCCGGCGGCTGAGGGGTGTCAGCGATGGCTGTAGCTTCGGGAGCCTGAAGCAGTTACAAGAAGAGTCAGGACCATGAAGGCACCTTGCACCATTGCAGCCCCCTTGCTGCAGCCCTTGTTAAAACCTCAGTTCACCTGCCCTGTCGCTGACACCAGTTGTCATCAGTTGGCTGACTTCAGGCTGGCTGACTTTGTGTCTTCCTCTCTCATCAGCTGCTCGATAGCTTGCTGATCTGTTTTGTTTGCAGTGTGATAGGTTTGAGCATACTGTATTATTTATAAATGTTTGGTAATTTTCTGTGTCAGTGATGTATTCTTTGGGGCTGCCTCAGTCTTTCAAAAACAGGCTTAGCACAGCGTCTCTCTCACAGCGTTGCAGCAGCATTCCCAGCCGGTTACTCTATGTACTTGCTTCCACTTGCTGCAGTCTTAAAAATGTTCTTGAGCGCTTGTGCTGAGTGTTTAATTAAAATTTCATGAGGGTGCTTGGTCTAATTCTCATCCAAATTACAATAGCATGAATGGGAAGTGGCCACAGAGGAGTCAGAAGAGTTAGGGTAGTGTAAAATTGGAGAATGAGGGCTGTTGACTTCAGTTACCTTGCCACACAGTAAATCTTACCAAAGGTTTTCCCTCCAAAACCTAACAAATCGAAACTAACTTTTTGGTCCATTCACTTTTCCAGTGTTTTTATTACTAAATTTACTGTATTCATATTTAATGCCTCAGAGTCCAGTCTTGAGATATGCTGACCCCCCTACAGTTTTCTCAAACTTGCATCTCATGTTTTGGACCTGAATCAATAAAGATTGCGTGCAGTGTATTCTGCATTATGCAAGCATTAAGAGATCTTCAGAGCAAGGAAGAGTAGTGCCTCCTAACCCCTGGTTTTGTCCCTTTTGTAAAGATAGGTTCACAGTCCCCATTCCTGGCAGCGTTCAAGGCCAGGCTGGATGGGGCTTTGAGCAACCCAGTCTAGTAGAAGGTGTCCCTGTCCGTGGCAGGGGGCTTGGAACTAGATATTCTTTAAGGTCCCTTCCAGCCCAAACCATTCTATGATACTGTGGTTCTTTTCAGATCTCAGTGGCTCTGGGACAGAGCCACCCTTACAGGGTTGCCGAAGGGAAGACCTGCACAAGAGCTATAACTCGGACTATTATCAGTCTGCCTTTTTGCTTCTCGCCACCTTTTCCCTACTGTCCAGGCAGATGCAAATATAATTACAATTTTTAATAGCGATCTCGTGAACTACTGATTGCAAGCTATGTTGTCTGACCATGACAGATCCTTCACTTTCATAGGTGCAAGCATAGATTACTTTATGTCCTTCTGAAAAACCAAAAAAAATTGGTCAATACAGCTACAGGTTACTCACTTTTTTACATCCTAATGTGTGTGTGAGAGAGAGAAGATAAATACTCCATGCAAAAACTGAAAAACAAGATGTGTAGATACAGAAGCTCAAAGTCAAATTTGTGTAAATCCTCCTTGTTGGTCCCTCATGGATGTTATATTTCACTGAATTGCTGCTGTGGTGTCTTCAAAGTGTTGGTAGTTAATTGTACTTTTTGTGTGCCATTCCTGTCTTCAATGTAAACTGCATCTTATCCACAGATACAGAAAGTTGTCTTCCCTGGGTTGAGGATAGACTTTTGGTAACTTTTCTTGATAGTCCAGTGGTTTAGTAGGAAAAGAGATGATGGGACACAGTGATACTGTCCACTAAAAACCAGTACTGTCAAAATGACACATTGACCTCCTAATTTTGCTGTTAAAGTATACATGTGAAGATACATTAATGGCACAGGGATTTTTCATGATGTTCATAACCCTTGTCTATTAAAGGGACAGCTTAACATCTTCAAAGGAAGAAGTAGATTTCTGTAATGCTTATTTGTAAGGGTAAAATAAATTGATACACTCCTCAACTTAACTAAATAAGCAAAGAATGCATTAGGAATAAGGAGAAAAAAAGATGCCCAAGAATTATCCCGTAAGACCAGATGGATAAGCACAGTTGCAAATCTGAGATAAACTTATGCTGAGAAAACATCTCATTTACAAACAGACACTGAACAGGGTATTTGTGGAATTACTGAGAAGAGTTATGCTTGATCTCCAAATTTAAATAATGGCTTCTAGTTGACAGCAGCTTTGATTACTCCTTGGAGCTACCCAAGCAAAAGAGAAACTGATGCAGTTGTCAGCCTGATCACTGACTATCTGGACGCATCATGTTCTGACAAGTGTATCAGGTACAGATGTTTGTAAAATTTTCTTAATAGGAGAGTCAGACAGGTCTGTCTTACCCATCAGCTGCCTCACATGTAGAGAGGCCACCATCATCATTGCTTCTTGCTTTCCTCCCGTCCTTGTTCAACAGAGAAGCCTGATATATTCCCCACAAGCCCTATAAAGGTTGTAGACTACGAGCTCTGTTCTTGCATTCATTCTTTGTACGTGTACACAGATATGTTCATATCTTTCCTGTCTGGATTCCCCTGCTTTTCTACCCAAGGAGGAGCAGCAGTTGTAGCTGTTCTCCTCTACTCTGCCCCATTTTACATGCTTCCCATGTCGTCTAAAGAGCCGCAGTAGCCAGATTCTCATATTGCCTCAGTGTGCATAAAGATCACTCAGGAACGCTGAACTTTTTTGTCTCCTGGTGGATTTCTTTTTTCCATTGCCAGCAGTGGTGGACACTTTTGCCTGGATCTCTCACAGCAGCGTTCCCAAGCACTGGCTCTGAAGAAGTGACTCGAGCTCTAAGCCTGCTCTGCTGCAGTAGATGGTTTTCAGCTGTAGATAGTCCTTCCCTATGAGCCAGAGATCTGTAGCCAGATGTCCTGGCAAAGCATACAATCACAGAATCATTCAGGCTGGAGAAGACCTCTAAGGTCATCAAGTCATCAGACAGAAAGCACAAATTTACATTCAGTGATTGATAGGAGGGACACTGGATATGGTACAATCTGTACCAGAGCTCATCATGAAAAGAGGACTTTAGCAGATAGGACTGACTTCTAAGTGTTGTGCCCATGTGCCACATATTAACACAGAAGTATTTTCTCTCCTTATCTTAAAGTCATTAGTATAATTCAGACCCAATTATGAAAACAGTTTGTTAGGAACTTCAGTTACTTCAGTTTAGGGGCACCCAAAATGAAAAAATGATCTGATTAGAAGATGTAGTTTTTCAGTCTTCTAAAAACATTTTTAAGGTACCTTCAATTGTGGCACCCCAGATTATTACATCTGAAAATTAAAAGTAGTTGTTGAAATACTGGTTTTACCCTTATGCTTAAGAGCACAATAACTCTAATTGTCCTGCTGAGCCTTAATGTCAGTTACTTAAAGTTCTTTCAGGTGCAGGCTTGTTTGCTTGGTAAGCTGGCTCAGAGAGAGACATTGCCAGCATTCCAGTGCACTGCTGCCATTCGAGGCTGCAGCCTTTTCTGGTTTCTAGCAACAATTAGACCTAGATGTTTCTGTGGAACTTGTATGGATGTGGAAGAGAATGGAGCAGCTCAGCAGGTGCAAGCCCTGGTTATTGGTGATCACTCCTCTTAGCCTTTGGCTCTGGTTTGCAAAGGTAGAAACATCAACAGCACATCAATTCTTACTCCTATGCTAAGAAACATGATGAGATTTGACAGAATGGATGCAGGTGACTCATCATTTATCCCTTTGCCAAGCAGCTAGTGAGTTGATGTGACAGAGCCAAAACTCCTAAGTCCAGTATACTGTTCACCATATTCTTTCTCAGAGATGTTTTGGGGACAGGAAATACCGTTATCATGGATCCAGCATCTACCCAACCTTTGCTCATATTAGTAAAATAGGTCTTCAGTATCAGGATGGCCATGTGTGAAGCTGTTCTCCTAAATGCCAGTTTAAAAAATGATGCTGATTTATATGCTGCTTTCAGATCAGGTATTAACCATTTGTATAAGCAAGAAAAAATGTTTCAGAAAAACATCATAGAATCATAGAATGTGCTGAGTTGGAAGGGACCCATCAGGATCAAGTCCAACTCCTGGCCCTGCATAGGATGCTCCAAGAAACACACCAAGTGCGTGTTTCTCAGTTTTTGCTGGAAGTGACACAGATTTTGTCCAGTTTTCTAAGTTGTGTCTGTAAATGAATCTTAAATTCAGTCGTTTGGAGAGGATAGGAAGTACACTGTCCTATTTTATTTCCATTTAATATAGTGCATATCCTTTGGAAAAATGCCATCCCATGCTACATGCACAGATACAGGCACAGTGCAGTGAGGTACAGGATCCAAACTCCTAAGCTAGACTTGTTCTAGAAGGGGAAATTTTGGTTATTGATATTGTGGGCCCAGAGAGGAGGTCAGCTGCTAAGTGTTTCAACTTAGTTGTAAATTGTTTTATTATCCTGTTGTCTTTGTGATACTTGAACAATCGTCATTGCTGCAAATTGATCGTATCCCTGTATCCTGAGTTTACAACTGAAACAGGAGAAGCGGAAGAGAGTGTGTGTTGAGGAGCTGGTTAGAGGGAAGGAACTTGGACTTGTTCTTTCTGAAATATTTACTGCCTTTCACAGGTTTTTTTATGGGCTCCAGGAGAGATTTGAATGAGGTGTTAGGTTGAAAACTGAACTGAGAGGCTGTTCCTTATGTAGGGGAAGATGGTATAAGGGAATTAACTGTTTGACAGCTGGACTTGGACTTTTGATGGATATTTTTTACAGGAGAGTGCAAATCCCCCTGCTCCTTTCTCGGCTGCTCCAAACACAGGGTGTAGTGTGCGGAGGGTCACTGCTCACTGTTCCATTCCTGTGCTGGGAGCAGGGGGAAGAGGACTGTGTGGTGTTCTTCTCCTCCTGCCTCTGGGCTTCCCAGGGAGCCAGGGCAGAGAGAGCTGTGCCAGGATGTGTTACTGTCATGGGTCCGTGGTGGGTGACTGCCCTGGGGACATGACAGGGAAGTATGAGGGTAAATGGGACCCAGGAGTACGTGTCTGAGCCAGGATGCCCCCTGGAGCTGCTCTCCCTGGGGTGGAGGATGTGTTCAAGTCCTTACTCAGGGCTTGGTTTACGGGCACTATCTGGCCTATAAAAAGCCATTATAACATAGCAAGTACTTGCCCCTAGCAACCCTTGTAGGCTTGCAGAGAGAACTCTGAGAAATAAATTACTGCTCTTCAACATCAGCTTGCACCCACCTCATAAACCCGTTCCTGATCATGGCACTGGGAAAGAAAGAAAACAGCACTCAACCGAAGACTAGAGTTTTGTGTTGTGGTTTTATTTTTACGCTAAGAGTTCAGTTATTTTTACCTAACAAACAACATTATTACCCCTATAACTCTCTGTGTGTTGGCACGGGGGCTCTGCGGCGCCGGTGTCTGACAGCTTGCTAATAATGCAGCGTGGTACGAGCACGTCCTGTGCCAGCAGCGATTACTGCGAGCAGGCGGCAGCGCGATGACAGCCTTGAGAAGCGGCAAGCGCAATCTGAGAGGTGACATCGGAGGGAATTTCCCAATTATTTCTGCTTCGTTAGGCTTCGGGTGACGGGAAGGTCGCACAGCAAGCGCACTCCCGCCCAGAAGGTGCAGGTCACCTCTTTCAGGCTTCTCAAAATGGTCCCTTTATAATTAGAGGATGTGATTTAGTTTTATTATATTTTTTAAAAGATAATAAACTATTGACAGCTGAGGTTGCAGGCTGAATTTAGCCATAATCACAACCACAGATGCTTGTGTTTTCACACAAGTAACTGTACTCATTAAGTCTTCCTGTATAAACAGCTAAAACTCAGGACTAAATTGCCAAAAGAAACCAAGACTTCTGAATAGCAGCATGCTGCTGCCCGAGGTGCCTACTAAATATATGGAATGGGCAAGGGGGGAGAGGGGAGAGCAAAGAGTGATGAGGACAGCTTTTTGTGGTGGTGCTGCTGACACTGAAGGATGGCATTAATCACAGAACATCCTGAGTTGCAAAGGACTCAAAAAGGATCATTGAGTCCAACTCCTGGCCCTGCACAGGACGCCCCAAGAGTCACACCCTGTGCCTGAGAGCATTGTCCAAACACTTCTTGAACTCTGTCCGGCTGGTGCTGTGACCACTTCCGTGGGGAGCCTGTTCCAGTGCCCAGCCACCCTCTGGGGGAAGAATCTTTTCCTGATATCCAGCCTAAACCACCCCTGACACAACTTCAGGCCATTCCCTGGGGTCCTGTCACTTGTCACCAGAGGGAAGAGATCAGTGCCTGCCTTTTGCTTCCCCTGGTGAGGAAGTTGTAGACTGCCACAAGGTCTCCACTCAGTCTCCTCTTACTTAATTAGTGTGACTGTTTCAGAATTAGGCTTCTGTGCTAAGCCAGGCATGCAGACTGATCGGTAGGTACTGGAGAGAGGAGGCAATCCAGGCTGCCCAGCAGGCCCTCCTGTGTCTCTTACAGTAGAAACCTGGATTACAGGCTTAGGCAGCTCACCCAGATTTACTTAGCCAAAACCAGACAAGATGACTTTCATTCTCTGTGGTGTTTGGAATCATATCAACTGAAATATTAATACTGTTCCTGTGACAGCATGGTGTTGCCATGATGTAGCTCTCATGAAATTACTGGAGAGGTGTGATTTTTTTTTGCCCTTAGATGTTTTAATGCAGAGCTTTCAAACAGCTCCATTTAAGGTTGTATATTCTGGTGGTATCATTCCTGTGCAAATGGCAGTGTGGAGCAAAATGGAGACACGGTATCCTCTTGCAGACCCTTGTCCAATGCCAACCCTTTGCTTCTTCCTTGAGGATAAGAGGACAGACAAAAAGTGAGCTGTTCGTGCTCAGAAGCTGCTGTCATGGGTGGCTGAGTATTGAGAAAAGCAAGAAAATAGATACGTCTGCTTGCAGCCCTGAGCACACACTCATTCAAGAGCTAGCTGGGGTCTAACTTGGCTTCTTAGTCCTTCCAGGTTGGACCTGTTTGTCAGGGGATGACAGTACCACAGAAACCAAATATTATCAGCCAAGAAACCACTTCTGCAAGGAGGATTTTCAGTTGGTGACGTGCCTCAAAGTTACATAGAATCACAGATTCAGAGAATACCCTGAGTTGGAATGGACCCACAAGGGTCACCGAAATCCAGCTCCTGGCCCTGCACAGGACACCCCCAAGAATCACACCATGTGCCTGAGAGCATTGTCCAGTATATCACTGTATAAAGCGCAGGAGAGACTGAGTGGGTTTTTTTTTTTTTTTTTATTAAAAAATACAAGTTTGATTTTTTGAGAGTCTTTTTGAGAGCATCAGTCTAAAAGCCTTTACTACAGCTTCCACTCCCCTGGGATGGACAGCCCACTGAGACAGCTTCCTCTGAGCAGTAGGTTTTGTCTCTTTGAGATCCTGTGAGAACTTGGACTACATCAAGGCATGAAGAGAGACTATTAGACAGCACAGTGGGATCCTCATATCCAAACTCCTAGTTTTAGAGAAAAAATATTGAAATTAAAAACACTGTAATTAAAAGGTGTGGGTGGGTTTTGGTTGTTTTTTTTTTTTACAAAAAAACAACCCTCACAACTGCTGGAAAGTGAGAAAAGCACTTCCTTTGATGCCCAATTTTGTCAAAACTACTTGGGAGTGAGTCTATCGCTAGTGCTGAGCAGTGTAGGAAGGTACGAATTAGCTCGATGCCAGGTAGGGTCTGGAAAAAAGCCATATAAGACAAAAATTATATTAAAATCACTGAAAGTAGGAACCTAAATTGTTCTTTAAACTATTTGTCCTCATCACTGTGTTGCAGGAGCACATGTGAAAAGTAACATTTTCTTTTTATGCCTCCAACTGGGAGAAAAGCACTCCAGATGTGGGCATGGAGTGCTAGATGAGAAGTCCTGCGGGTGCTGTGGCTGGGAGCCAGATGTACCCAAAGCCCTAGATGCTTATGTATAGGAAACAGAGTTGAACATGCACTCATGAGCTCTCTACATCACATGCAGACACCTAAATTCAAGTGTCTTAGTCTCAAGATGACTCTCATCTGATGTTTCACGTTTAAAGAATTACTAATTTTTCAAACAGATCTGCTGCCTGTAAAAGAAACTTGAATTTGTGTTCTCCTCTTCTTCCCCAAGAAAAAAACCTCACGGAAACAACTCCTCACGGACGTTTGCGTATTTCCAGAAACCTGTCCAATATATGTCAGTTCTGTTCAGCATTTTCCATATCCCTGCCCTATGTCTTTCCAACATGACATGCCCTTTGTTTATCCTAGTATTGCATGGCCCACTCAGACATTTGGGGAAATAGAAGATGGTTGGAAATGAGGAGTCCATGTGTCTAGTTGGTGTCTGTGCTGTTGCAGTATTTGTAGTCAGTGCTTCAGTCTTTCCTTGCTTGTGCATTTCTATGTGTTTGACCTTGAGGAAGTCACTAAGCCCCTCTGTGCCTCTGTTCCCCAATTGTCCAATGTCAGCATTGCTCCCTGTCTGCCTTGGCAGCCCATTTTTTTATTAAACCTCCTTTTTTTTTTTTTTTTCTCGTTAAGGAATTTCTTGTTGTTTCCTGTGAGATTTTGCTAGTATTATCCAGGAAAAAAAAAATTAAGTGATGTGTATCCATTATCACTTTGATGGGTTCAGCAGCCTCTTAGCAAACCTGGTTTCAGGGAAAGAGCAGTTTGGTTTTTTGTGGCTTGGAGTGAAGTTTAACCTGTGGAGAGTGCTTACGGGAGATGGGGGTGGTTTTCTGGGATTGTTTTCCCTGCCTTTGTCAAGTTGTGTACTGTGCAGGGTGCACTTTCTCCCTGGATGAGTTGACAAATAAAAAACTCGGTCTAAAGCAATCTTGATGTATATCCAAACCTCTCTCCGAGCACTTTGGCAGCTCCTTTTTGCAGTGAGGTTCTCCCGAGCTGACAGCCGAGGCGCTGCTGAATGGGCCAGCACAGGGCCGGTGCAGATTAATGATGCAAACACAGCCCCGAGGAGCAATGCCTGAGCAAACAGGGGTGATGTCAGCCCTAGCAACAGATGGCAGAGCCCCCTTTCCCGTGCTCCGCGGGCTGCTCCAGCACTCGGAGCTGGTGAATGAGGAACAATGAGGGTAGCACAGGGTTAACCACCACTCCTATCAGCGTTTTTGTGCTGGCTTCGCTCTTTCACAGCAAAATGTCACTGGGTGAATTGATTTTTTTTTTTTTTGTTTTGCTGTCCAGACATGAGAGAAAAGTGGCCACAAGCAACTTTTAGCTCTTGGGGCCGCCTGGTAAAAAGGGCACAATAAACATCCTTCCCGCAAATGTGGAAAAAGCAGTTGAAGGTGGAGCTGTTTCATAGAGGTTTCTGATGCTGTTGCAAATCGTTATGGGTCAGTTGCTATTTCTAACACTAACCTCAGCTGCTCAGGGTGGCTGGAAATGCCCGTGTTAATTACCATCAGGCTGAGCTCTTGTCTGTAGACACAAGTTGTATTGCTTTAACTGCACTGGTATCATTAAAGCGGTACAAATACCCTGAAGTGAATGCAGTTACAGCGGTATAAATGAGCTTGTTTATCTCATAATCCATGCTAGTATAAAGCACCTTTATACCCATATAATTGCACTCACTGGGGGTTGTGCCAGTGTAAATGTTTTGGTACGAAAATCAATAACTGGCATACTTGGAGGCTGTCTGGGGTCTGGCAGGCTGGAAGTGCTGTGCTGCAGCAGCTTCCATACTGAATGCTCAGCTATTTTTGTTTTTAATCTATCATTCTTGTCTTGACCTAGAAATAAAAATTTAATGGAAAGTTGAATTTATGGCGGCAGCAGAAATAGGGGTCGCAGGTGCAGTCTTCCCTCCTTGAACTGCAGTGGCTGGAGGATGAAGGAACCATCCGAGCCACAGGATGGGAGAGGTCCCTTCCTGCACAGAGACAGGGAAAGGGCCAGCCAGCAGGCCCTCCTGGAAAAGTATCAGTGATGGGAAAGAGAGTGATGTAGCTTAAAATAAGAGGTGGAGAGCTGCTTCCCATCTTTCTGGGGCTGCTCTAATTCATGCCATAAAGCCACACTGAGAGCCCCAATTCCAGTAGGACCTGCAGGGGTAAGAGACAATCCCATTTCGCCTCCCTCATCTGCCTCATGGGGTTTTTATCTTAGGACATAGAGGCTGTGACTCCCCCTACCAAACTGTAGTGATCTTCACCATCTTTAAACTGCCTTTATAGTGACTGGAGAGAGAGAGACGCTTCTAAACTACATTTTATCTCCTCTTAGCTTGGATATCTAAAAAAACCCATATAAATCATGCTTAAGAGGTGCCTGTTTCTCTGCTTTGACTGTACAAGGATGTTTGTCAGCCAGGTAGGATGCACGTACAGTGGGTCTTACCTGTCCTGGTCAACCAGGGTCCAGTTCTGCTCCACGGCACCTGTGCTGGCCCTTGGCTTTGAGAGAGGTTTTGGTGGTGTGGCTGCGGAATTACTGACTCTTGGAAAAATCTATGTACTAAAAATGTGTTTACTCTCACTTTTTTATGCCTCCGTCCTTTAACTGAAAAAGCAGAATTATTTTGGGGCATTAGGTGTCTTACTGAACTTTTAATGGACTGTTTGCTCATTTCACTTTTGAATGAACTTTTGTTGATTATGTCGCTACTTTACACTGTGGCTACGTTGATTCATTTCTGTCTGCTCATACAAGCAATTCTTCTGGAAGAGAGAAGGCCATTGTAGCTCTCTGGCACTGCTGGTTTTGAACCACCATCACCACTCTCTGAAGTAGCCAGCAGGATTGGCCAGGTCCTCAGCGGTGCACTCAGCTCTGCCTGTCACTGTTACCAGATATCATGGCCCTTTTGAAAATAGTGGAGTTTTGTTCATGGGATTAGATCTATGGCTGTCTTGACTCTGATGTAGCCCCATCCCAGCTGCCAAGTAGTCTCCAATCTCTGTTCCCAACTCCTGCGTGTCTCCATGATTCCCCGCTCCGTGGCTCTTAGCTCAGTGTGCCTCAATATATACAGGGTAGATACTGTTAAGAAGCTACCTGATAGTGATTTCCTCCATCTTAAGTGTTTTAAAAACCTAATCCATTTACCTTTTACTTCTGGGTGTTTCAATTTCAGCAAACACTACCTACAGCAGTTATAACCTGACCTTTTTGGATGCTACAGGACCAGTTTCTAGATTTAGGGGTGTGCTATTGCTGTAAAAACAATATCTCGAGTAAAAAGAATAGTTCGGGTGAGTGAGGAGGCCTAATTGATTCATCAAGGGTTATACAGCACAAACACTTCAAAGCATCGTCCCAGGATCCTGCTGTGAAATGCCGCTCAGCCTCCTGCCACAAGAAGCCCAAGGAGCAAATGCTCTGCATGTTTTAAGGAGGTACTGAGTCTTAAAAACCCCAAAACTAAGTTTTTCCTTCCATAGAGACTCTATGTCAAGTATTTGTGCTTTATTTTTACCTACATTTACCCATTTTTTATCTCAAGAAGGACTCTCAAAATTGCTCACATTCTTAAAACATGAACCTGAGAGACCAGAGTGTTTTCAGTGTGCTTCTGCTATGCCCAGCACCAGTCTTCAATGCACAGTTTTATAGCTAAGATTCCTTATCTGTAAAATGGGACAAATCTGTTCAGCCTGAGAAGGGGCTAACCTCATACCTCACACAAGCTTTTGGTGCTGAATTCGTTGACATTTATAGGGTACAATGTAATCTTTGTGTGCTAGGTGTTGTTAAAGAACATGATGTTAAGGTTCTTAGATTTGCCTGGAGTTTATTTTTTTTAAATTATTTTTAAGTGCATGTTGAAAAGTATCAAGTCACTGAGGAATGAAGTTTTATTTCCAACTCATTAAAACATACTGAAAACTACGGAAAACAGGTAACTTAGTGTTGTTTTGAGTCCCATGTTTGAGGCAGTTTTATTCCCTTCAGTACTGAATAAAAAAAACGTAACTGATCTGTAAATCAACCCTTTGATGCCGTAAAACTGCCAGAAACCAAAACTGATCTGGCTCAAATGATAGACACTTACTCTGGCTGACAACTTAAACATTTAATTGGAAGCTACAGCTTTTGAAATGAATTGGACAGAGTGAAATCATCACAGTCTCAGATGTAGACAATGACAGAAGCCAGTATGTTCAGTTCTCTTCGCTGAGGCTTATAACACAGAAAAAGCTGCTGATCTTACTAGATTGCGATTGAAGATATTTGCCCTTCACTGAATAAAGAGCTTGCAATCACATTTTGCTGAAACAGGTTCTTTGAACAAATGAAACTTAAATCAGAAGGAAGTTAAATCTCATTTCTTACTCTTCGATCAAAACCTTCATGCTTGAGTGCCTCATAGAGAGGAACATTAGGCTCACATTTCTGTAATCTTATTTGTTATTCAAGATTTGCTCCCGATAGCTTAAACTACTGGGGAAAAAAAAAAAAAAAACAAAAAAACAACACAAAACAAAACAAAAAAAAAATAAAAAAAACTCACACCCATACAGCCTTAAAAATGGAAAATTGATTCATTTCCACCACTTTGCAAAGCCTTTCATTATAAAGGGAGAGCAAAGCAAGTAGAAAAGAACTGCACGCATCCAAAGTCACCAAATCTTTTCACTTGTTCCCAGGGCTTGGACAACAATGCCCCTATGAAAATAGCACTGAGGAGGAAGAGCATGCTGGGTAATGAGATGCAAATGAGCACACCAAGCATCCCACTCTGCCTCAGAGCCTTTGTATCCAGTAGTGCAATAACAACCAGCTTTTGAGTCATGATAGGTTAGCACAGAATAGGTTTCACAATGGGTGTATGTATTATCCTCATGGTTCTCCTCAGCTTGTGGTCAGCAGGACAGTTAAACATGGCATCAATTTCAGTGAGAAGCTGCCTAGATTAAAACTAGCTGAAATAAGAGTGTCACAATTAATTGTAACAAAACTCAGTGAGAGACCTTGTGAAGGGAAAACGACATTCTATTTTATTTTATTTAACTCTGATCTGGAACTTGTTTGTTCTTACACTCTCATATTCTGCACACCAAGGCATATGTATCCAAGTGCTGTGGCCAAGATGACTCTTGTGGGAAACTGAAGTCCTTGCTGTGTCTCTTGGGTTCTTCTTGACTGACAAGGAACTGAACAGGTTTTTTTTTTTCTGAACAGGTCTTCTGAACATTCAGGAATTAACAGTTACCTTTGCATTGCAAATTTGTTTATTTCTGCTTCTGTAACTCATTGCTGACTCGCTTCGTCTCATCTTGGATCTCTTTAATGCCATCATCTGTGCTTTTCCATGACAGTATAGGTGATGTGCTGGAACCTTTGTGCCCTCCTTCTGTTACCAAACCAAAGATCTCCTGCTGACAGTCAGGTCAGCGCTGGGACCTTATCGGAGCCGCGTGCCCAGATGTAAACAGCATCTTCCCCAGGTGTCTCCTTGGCTAAGCAGTATAGACCATTCCTTTAAACCTGACTGTAGTTTCTTTAAGGGCTTTCACACATACACGTTTCCATTCCTGTTTCATCCATATCCATCATGTTTCTAAAAGGGACCTGTGCAAGAGGGAGGCATCTAAGGAGACTTGGATTTACGCAGAGGAATAAGCTGTTTCACAAGGCTGGGGCACTGGGCTGGCTTCACAGAGAAAAGCAGCTACTGTTCCGGTTCTAGCTTTGCTGTGCATTTTTACTGTTTATTATGTGCTGAGCCACTGACATGGGGACCACACCTAATACCGTATTTTACCCTTTGATAACAGTTTATAAATCCATACTCAGAGAAGCAAAAAAAGGGCAAATTTTAGAAAATGCTTAGTGCTGTTATAGCTGAGCTTTATGATATTGTTAGTTAATAGTATCTTACAGAAATAACTTCTTGCCTTCTAGATCACAATGCACTTTACAAAGAAACACATCCATTATCCCAGTTTTATGGGAGGGCAAACTGAAGTACAGAGACAGAAAATGTCCCCTGTAAGGCTTACAGACCAAGACAGAGGGTGAGCAGGAAATCTAACAGAGGTGTCTCAGTATGGTTTCTCAGGCAGGAGACCACCTTGGGAAGGGCAGCAGATCTTGACAGTGCTGAGTGTGAGTTGCATGTCATGAAAGAGGGCCATGTGTCTTCTCTGTGAAGCTTCTTTCTCCAGCTCTGTGTTCTGCCTCCAAATCAGCAAGATCACCTCGCCAATGAATCATTTTCTTATCAGAGACGAAGATGAGATTGACTTGACCTGGGGAATCTTCAGGGAGCACAAGGCACCACTCTCCCAGCACTGTGGCTTTACTGAGATGGAGACGATGGTCATGAGGGATTTTTTTTCTTAACGCATTTGGGGAAAAAGCTGGTGTTACTTTTCCATTGTCGAGAAAAGTGCTTGGTTGAGGGAAAAATGCAAAATCCCTTCTCTTTAAAAGGTAATGAGGGTGTGTAGATTAGGGGGAGAAACAGACAGCTGTGCCCTGCATACCCTCCACACCTCCTCCACAACTGAGAAGGGAAAATACCAGGACTTCATCATGCTGTGACCTATGCATATCTTATACAAAGCATACATTGGAGACTTTTTTATTATTCTTTTTTCCTTCTTTTGTCATAATATGCCAGAGAAAGAGATCCAACAAGAATTCATGATGTATCCACACCCAAGGTGCAGAATATTTGCATAGACCCTTTCCACTGAAAGTGACACCACCACCCCTGCCGCAGATATTATATGTCTTCATTCCTGCAAACAGTGAAATTAATTAGCATAAATTATATTCAGAGTGTAGTTAGGCTCAGTCGTTGCTTTTGCAGAATTACAAGGCCTTTGTGCACAAAAAAATTAAAGAAAATTGTTTAATGATGATATGTGCTGGTTACTAAGCTAGCCACCAGTTAGATATATTTATAGCTATTCCTGATGCTAATAATGATATGCTAATTATAACCCTAATAGAATTCTGTAATTTCTCCCTGAAAATGGAAGCAATGCAGGGAGATGTTAAAATCTGTGCTGAGGCATCGTATTAGCAGTTAGGTTTTTAGGTGGCACTGCACTTCTGAAGGGAGGAAAGCAAAAGAAGTGCTATAGATAGCAAGATAGCAAGGAGTGCTATTTCTATTCTTACATATTTGTTTGAGCCTAAATAAAGGACTTAAACTTGAAAACATTCTTATCCTACAAAGCATGAACTTCTCTGTGAAGTGTTTTAGAAGAGCTTAAGCCCCTGTGGGACAGTCCCTCAAGGGCATTTGCTCGGTTGTTCCAGAGCATCACAGCCCCAAGAGATGACTCAGGCGACGATGACAGCATGGAGAAATTGCTCATCAGTTGTGCTACAGGGGCCAGAGCAGCTTGGGCACGTTGAATATTACCATTTAAATATTGCAGCTGTGGACTGCAGACTGTGTCTGCAATCTTAAGGGTAGGTCCTGAGGGATTATTTTAGAGGGCAAGCATTTTGGATTGCACTTTGAGTTTCATCCCACCTGAGTTCAAGGAGCACATCACTGAGGTGCCTGAAGCTATTTCCAGTCCAAAGTGACCACAGTCAGGTGGTGACTGTGGTTTGATACAGCAACCTTTGCAGACCTTATCCTGCTGTCCGAAGCAAGTTTGGATTTGGCTTCTTCCTGGCCAAACATACCTCACTGCTATCACTCTTACATCAAGTAAGAATAACTATGATAATTTCTGCTCCAGAAATGTTAAAGAATTGGCACCTTAAATACAACTCCTGTAGCAAGTAACTGCTGAGGGGTATTATAAAATCTGAGATTTAAGCCATGCAGCTGGGAGATTACAAGTAAAATGTCAGCAGCAAAGAGCAGGAAGACAGGGTGAAGAAATAAGCCTTGCAGTCACAGAACTATTTGTCTGACCTCTGTCAACTGCAAGGCTTTCAAACGTATTTTGAAGGACAGAATAATTAAAAACATGAAAATAAATAGAAAACAGGATAAAAGTGCTCATGGGTTTACCAGAAGTAAATCGTATTAGCCTATCTTGATGTCATGGACAAGATAAATGATGTTCTAAGAAATACTTTGTATGTCATCTACGTGGACTTCAGTAATGCATTTGATACGGTTGCACTGCAGAATTTATGAGGCACGAGGACTCGGAGATTAATTGTTGAATTGATATTGCATATGGGCCTGGCTAAAGAGGAAATAAAAATGATGAGTCTTGAATAAGGAATTTGCATGCTGAAGGGCATACATTAACAGATTATCTCAAGTATTGGCTAGACAAATGATCTTATTTGGTGGTTTCTTCAGTGGCGCTAGCTTCAAGTGAGGGATTTTGCTCTCATCCAGAGTTGGAAGGCATCATCCAAACCGGAGGGTTTGGGGAAAAGAAAAAAAAAAATGGAAGAAAGGATGTCTGGGAGTTTGAAGAGTAGAAATTCATTAATGAAGTAAACTAAACAGTGTATCTGAGTATTAATACAAGATTGCTGCTCCCTGCTAGATGCGTCCACAGGAATCAGTAGTTAGGCTGCTTTAGTGTGGCTGTGTAGACGTTATCTGGAGCACAGTGTTCTCCATCCATCAGGCTTAGGAGGGATGGAGGCTGGAACTTCATGCAGGGAAGGTAATGAAAAATTCATTAGGTGAGCGGGAGCCAATGCAGTTTGTCTTGTTTAGATACAGCTTGTCTTGTTTAGTTGACCAAAATGAAGGTGCAAACTGTTCATAAATGCAGTCTGGAATCCAGAGTATTCAACAGTAGTGTTCGCAAATAACCTTCCAGGAGGAATGCACAGAACAGAAAACCTGGCCACTCCACAAGTGGAGAAGAATATTTACAGAAGTAGTGGCTTTGCCTGCAGTTCCTGAGGACTGCACTGGCTGAGTTTTAAAGAATGAAAGGGAGTCCCTCTGAGTCCTCTGTTTTACAGGCGGAACAGACTGGCACACCATATTGTCACTTTAAACATATTCTAGGAACAAAAAAAAGCCAGGATCTGCCTTTAAAGGAAAGCATAGTCCAAAATCTTCATTGAAGTGAATGTTTGCTGTGCATTTTGTTCAGAGTTTTGATCTTTTCAGCAATAAGCTGATGGAACTCTTAACGAGAGACAGAAGGGACAACGAAAGAAGAACAAAAAGGTTTTGCTTCAGCTTCTCCTTTTTTTTTTCAGAAATAACCATGCATTAGAAAATGTAACTGTTGTTAAAAAGCAATCATTTTTTATACCTAGCTTGTTTCAAAAAGGTCGTTCCACTCTCATTGTCACCTCAGGAAAAACAATAAAGCAGCAGTCGTCCACGTAATTGCACAGGCTCGCCTGGTGGGTTCTCTTTCTTGTTCAATGAAGTATCATTCATTTAGATCAGAATACAGTCTTTCTAAATTAGAGGTTTACATGTGTAATTATATAAAATGATATGTTTGTTTACATCTCCAAGTAAAATGTACATCGTTTTCTATCATTTATCTTTGAAATTCAATTTTGCTTTGCCGATCCCTAATTTATTGCAGGAGATGAATGTGCTGTTAGAGTGTTTACAATGCCTCTCACTGCCTGTGGATAATAGAATTACCCTGGTTATTGCTATTCATTTCGACATTTCTATGGTTAGAAATACGCAATAGTTTTACGTTCCTGAATATATGGTACAAATCCTAATGCTATTTATTGTGGCTGCCCTTTTTTTTAATCCATCTAAAGACTTAAATTTACTTTCAAAGAATAGTGGGACAGTTGACAGCTGATGGCTGTATTTCTCAGAAGCTGCGTACTCTCTTCTGTGTTCATAACGCGTGGAGAGGCTGTGTTCATACCTTTGTGTGTGATGTTAATAAATATTTCAGATTTCTAGTAAACCCAAAAAGTCCCATATGAATTTCTGCCGATTCAGCCCTGGGGCTTTGGTGAATGAGCAGTGTGTATAACCAGTCACTGAATTTATGGAACATTTTTGTAAAAACAGTGTTTGTTTTACTTATTCCTTTTGTCTGTTTAACTGGTGGGGTTAAAAGGCCTGTATTTCCAGCAAACAATCCCAAGGCATTATTTTTCCAAGCAGAACTTTCAAGGGTAGCTCTACAGAATGTTTCCTTTGATATCTTCTTGAGGTTTTCTTTCTGTATTGTTGTTCCTTACAGTATTTGAGAAAGGCAGACTGGGAAGCACATCCACTTTGGACTGTGACAGGATAGGAGCAGTGCTGCAGGATGCTCAGAGCATCTCACAGGGCACAAGAACTCAGTGGAGAAAGGTGTCTAATTTCATATTCTTCTTTTCATTTCAAATTTGTTCTCTTTGAAGATGAAGATCGATATCTGAATGAGGAGAATGTTTCCCTCATCACCTAGGGACTGGAAATCTTTCAGACGAGACCTCGGCTAATCCATCCAGACCATCTCTGTGTGTGTGTCACTGGACATACATGGCCCTGTGCTGCCTGGGAGTCCCAGGCAAACAGCCTGACTGCACTGCGAGTGGGAAGGGTGTACAGCATGGAGTGCTATGACTTGGAGCCAGGCAGTATGTTCTGAGGTTGTGGTTAAACCCTGCGTAATAACCTGAGGTCCCTTGTTACACTTCCAACCCATCCATCCCCCACTTGTATTTTCTTAATAAATGGTTTTTATGGATATGCAGAGCAGGAAGAAAAGGATTAATAATGGACAGTAAAACATGCAGTAAATTGTATCCTATTAATCTTTTGCCAGGGAAGGGGATGATGTTGCTTTCTTTCTCAGCTTCTTATCTCTGTGAAGACACTCAGCCTTCAGCTTGAAACAGAGAAATTTATTTGGCTTCTTTTACTTTAGCCTGCTTGTTACCTGTCTTACCCTTTTTTCATATTTCACCTAAACAAAGTTTGAGAATGAGAAATCAATAAAGGAGTTCTTCAGAATTTCATTAAAAAAAAAAAAATTCTTTATACTTTAAAATTTGCAGCTGTTCCAGAGATAGCAGTAAAATATGCTGTCTCTCCATACCAGATTCTGTTATCTTTTAAGCAGTACTTCAGGAAACAGCTCAGGTAAGGTTATCCATCCACAGGTTGAATGAAAATAATTTAATTTCATAAGGAGAAGGCTATTGAACTCTCCTTGGCTTCACAGCCATATTAGGGAAATTCAATCTGTGTCAGAAAATAGCCTGTGGCAACCTAATTTTTGGTCCCTAAGTGCCATAGTACTGAAAAATATGTGAATTTCTTCTAAGTCAAGGGTCAGTTTAGTTACTATCACACCTACAGCCGTGGGCTGTTCTGGATGCGTAGAGAATAAGCATCAGAAAAAACAATCCCAGAGCAGTGTTTCCCTCTGTGTAATACTGTTCAAGCTCTCCAGTGCTTCAAGATTTCCTCTGCCATAGCCTTTCCACTTAACAGCCCTTTATGAATTTTTCTTCTGTGGCTAAGTCTGCGGAAGAAATTTGAATTAATGAATTAATTTGTTTCCAACAAAACCCCTTCAAATAACGCATATATATGGAAAGAACGCACATCAGCGAACCTTAGAGCTAAATATTAGCGTTTTAGGATAACTTTTAATATTCAGTTCACGGGGTAGATGAAAAATGTCACATACGTGCAAATCCATAGTCTGATATGTGACTGTACATGCAGTATATATGTATTTGTACAGCACTGTCTGTCTACTTCAGCACACACAGGCACACAGAGGTTTTATTTCTGTGGGCACCCTTCTGTGAAACGAGAGCTAACTGAAGGCAGAGCATGGATTAAATCCTTCACTTTGATCATCATCAAATTTTAAAAAAACAAAAATTTAAAAATTATAAAGCATTAGTCATACTGTTGAATTTGTAACTATTCCTGATTTTATGTCATGTTCAGTGATCCAGACACACACGTGTATTCATCCACACACATGCCTGGCATTACTCCTATGACATCAGACCTATCACTGTTTGCTATTAAGTTATATTTCTTCATTTGCACTCCAGTAACTGCAGGCTTCGCTAATTGCAAGTGCAAAGTAACTGAGGTGGGTTTTAATTTGTTCCTGATGAACTTTTCCTTTCTTTAGCACATCTCAATGTGCTAAAAGCATTCTCCTACCCATCAATGCTAAGCGTTGCTCAAATGTCTCAATCACACATCTGAGCTTTTCTAACGGGTGATTTGTTTGCAAGGTGATGCATTGGCTGAAGATTGCATAGGCTGATGTATTGGCTAAATTTTCAGGATTTCTTTGTTTTGGTCCTCTTCTTTCTTCTGTGTCACTAAGGCTGCGTCTGAGCACTAAGGCAGGTCTGCCGTGTTGCCCATCCTACATCTCTGGTTGTCCCATCCACACTGTAAAGTGATGAGATGAAAAACATTCCCATTTCTTCTCTATCTACGTGCTGAATTTCCTTTTACAAGGGAATGATATGGGAGACATTGATGATCTTATCCAGTGTACAGTGAGGTTTTGGAGGGATGTTGCCATGTCAGTGTCAGCTGGGACTCGTGACTGTGTCCTGCAGTATTATGGGACATGTTGTGTAGAGTGAGCTTGTTCACCTTCCAGCATTTCCAAACTCTGTAACAGGAGTGGAACGATAATTGTTTATTTGTTAAGATGGGAAAAATACTCCAACAGCAAAAGTGACAGGTATCATAGAAAAGCAAGGTGTGTAAGACCTCCAAGGTTTTATATAGCACGTTATCTCCAAGCTGGAAATACTGGGTCAAGCAGTGTTTTGGAGTTTACAAAACAACCTGTTTATATGGTCTGAGGAACAGATGTGCCAGGATGAAAAGAGAGATGTTTTAACTCACAAAGTCAAAGCAAAGTATGGAATTCTGTGAGCAGAGTGACATAACCTTGCTTGTTATTGGATGGTTTTACTGTAAATAATTTCTCTATTGAATACAGTGTTCCTCTTCACTTTTGTGGATGTTCTTAAAGATCACAGTTATAAATATCTCCTGCCTTTAGCAGGACCATGATGTTTCCCTGGAAATTTGAGAGAAACCATTTGAGAGGTGTGCACCAGCTTCTGCAACTTGTTAGTGGGTTTGACTTTTTTTTGATAAATGCGTGCTGTATTTCCCAGGTGGCTTTGGGGAGTTGTCCATGTGGCTGTGTCTGTAAGACCTACAGCACGTACTGAAGATAGGAAAAAAAGGAAGGGTCATATTTTATCATTGTCCCCTTATGACTTTCTATCTTAACCAGGACTGCAGCCTAACATAATTTCCTTGGGTTTATTTTTCTCTGTGAGTTATTTTCTTTAGATAATGCCTTTACACCATAGCAGAGTATGACAATTTAATACAGTTAGATAAGAACTAACACTGAGATAAGGTCTCTTGTGCAAAGTCAAGTTTTTCTCAGTTGCCCCAATGTCTTGAAAATAAAGTTCTACATCCTGCTAAATATTGCTATTATTATGTGTCTGTGGCATAGAGTAGTGAATACAGGAGGGAGAGACACAGTAGGGTTTTCATAAAACCCAGGAAATTAATTTCTTTTAGACTGGATTGGTAAAGCTGTGGGTAGTGTTAGACATAACTGTCATATTTATTTTTTCGGTTTTGATGACTACTCTTCACAATTTCTTGCAATACAGTTCTGTAACATGAAAGAACCAGATTCATATCCATGGCAATACATTATAATAATTAAACAAATATTAATACCATGTAATTAAGACCTGTTTTTATGTGTAGTCATATTTTGAGCTGTAGTATTGGACAGTGTGATCTGTCCCCAACTTCAGGAATGTATGAGAACCGAGAACAGGAGAGGAAACTAAAGGCCTCATAACTGCACACACATGGGAACAGTTATTCCTACACGTTAATTTAACAACCTGATGAAACTGCCCAGATTGGGCATTGTATGTAGAGCTGTCTTTAAAGCAAAAACAAGCAAAAACAAGCAGTTGTGATGGTTCACAATCAACATACTTCACGATCAGGTCTGCAGAACTGATGGTGATGATCTGCTACCTGCCCTTTAGGATCGGCTGTTGAATCTGAGTGATAAACCTTCTAAGATCTGCCACATTTAAAATACAGGCAGTTCTGTTGTAGAGACTTGCTATGTGTTCATATACCTCTTTTAGAAGAAAATTCAGGTCTGAAGGCACTCTTACAATTATTGCAGTCAAAAAGGCTCTACATTAAACAAAGGGAAACAAAAAACCTCCTTTGTAATAACAGTAGTTTTGTGAGGAGGAGCAGCAGTAGTAGTAGTTTTAGTGTTACTGATGAAAGACAAGTACTATTCATTCTAAGAGTTCACGATACTCAGTTTCAAATGTTAGCTCTTGGTCTTCAAAAAGAATGTGAATTTCTCTGCCTGAAGAAGATGATGAGGACAGAGACTCTATAATTTACAGCTAGAGATCTCTTGTTTAAAAAGATAGTAGGTAGAGTTCACAATGGCACATTAGGAATGAAGGAAGTGGAAGATTATATAAAACTTAGCATATTCCTTACTGTGATTAGGTTGTGCTTGATAAATATCCATAGTGACTATGCATGTGATGAACAGGGATATTTCAAATTTGAAATTTTTACTTTATCGATTTATTGGGGCTGAACTTCTTTCATAATTAGGAATTTCTTGCCTGTATCTTTGTGTTCTTTTTAGACATGGGGGGATCTTGTGTGAATGACACCAGTTTATCATCTGTGCTGTCATTCCTGTTTAAACTCATGCAGTGAGTGGATAGATGTCTCCCATATGGTGTAACAGTTTTGAATACTTACAACTGCTTGATGCAAGCAATACCAGTTTTGTTTTTTCAGCTTTTTGCCAGCACCAGGTTATTCCACGTAATTATAATGATGCACTCTAATTTCTGTGACCTCCCCTTGGGTGTCACTTCTGTGGTCCGATATATCTTGTAACGACTCTGACATCCTGGAAGCAGAGTCCACTTCCCTTTGTTCATTTCATCCCGTTACTTAAAGTAGTATTTCTTCCCTTTTCACCAAAATAGGTAAAGAGATACCTCCAAGGAGAAGGTGATAGCGTATGAGGAGCTGTAGCTGTAGCAGCCTTCTGGGACTAGAAGTCTTACGTAGATGTAAGATGTTGCTGATAGGTTTTGTTAAGAGTTCAGGGTCATGATGCATTTGTGTTCAGATGCTTGGCTAGTCTGATTAATTCAATAAGTAGACCAGTTAATCCAGGGAGAATTTATTTTCTTGTTTCCCTTGGTAATCTTAAAGATGACAAATTCTTGAGAACAACTTGGCAACCGGGCATTGTCTCCAAAATCAGCTTTATCTCTAGGAAAAGTTGGTCTATCAAAAAACAAGCATATGATGCATTTTCCTATCCAAAGAAATGTTTTGTATAAGGGACACCCCAAATCTGCCCTTTAAATCTCTAGTAAGAACAAAATAAAAAACTAAGCTATGTTCCTAGAAGGTACACATCACTTTTCTTGAGGGAACTTTGGAAGTGTTTCCTTTTCTTTCCTTGGTATAAATCTCACAAGAGTTTAATCATTCATGAAGGTACATTGCTTAAAAAAAAAAGCTATCTTGATCATCCTTATGTAAAAGGGTACTTTATTTTAAAGACTGAATTTGAGCATGGAACAAATTGATGAAATTGTAGTACAAAACCTTTAATGCATTAGAATGATTACATTTGGAAATCATTATGTATACAAGTAGTTATTACAGAAATAACCTTCTTTGTCAAGTATTCTTGGTGTGGAAGTAATCAGCATCCTATCCCATTAATTGTTTGAGAACTCTGAAATCTTTAATGAGGTTTTTTATGGAAGAATTTCAGTCAAATGCAAATGATTCATTGAAACTCTTAATCATAAGACAAATAGTGATTCTTCAGTGAGGTTTTTTCATTCACTGTAATAAATGTAGCATGTTAACTGTAGACACACAGTTAACTGTTTCTCAGTTACTTTTCTCACAGCATTTTTCTTTAAAGATTTATTGCTGGTCAGAAAGTGATAATGGTTGGACTGAGAAATAAAATGCTTGACAGATGTCAGGAAATCTGTGTCTGATATAGCTTCAAGTAGATTTTTTTCCTTTGAGTGTTTTAAAAATTAATTTGTGTTCAGGTTGATAAAGATATGTATTTTTCAATGGGTATTGACAATCAAATATCATCCTTTTTTCACAGGTCTGATTACCACAACATCAAGAAAATTGGATCGGGAACAGCAAGCAGAACATTTTTTAGAGGTATGTTTAAGTGGAATATGTGTTAAGAGCTTAGCTGATTTTTGTAGTTTAAAATCACTTCTTCCTGCTCCAGGAGAGTGGTATTCTCCCTTCTCTTCATTTATAACAGTCTCACATAAAGCTGGGAATTGCCTGATTATACAGAAGAAATAAAACATTTTGCAATTCACAAGTGCAGGAAAAAAATTGAACAAAAATTGAACAGTTGTTTTCCACCTCTAATCTACTTCAGTTAAGTCTTTTATTGTAGCTCTTAAATTTTGTCTGTGACAGAAAGTTAGAATATCCAGAGCAAAATGTTTTTTAAAGAACAGGTGGAATGACCCCAGCCCTGACAAGGTTTTTAGTCTCTCAGGTTAAACAGGTTTAAAGTTTTGCATCTTGGATCTAATGTGCAAACTGATAACTTGGATGAAAGCAAACTTTGACCTTTTCACGTTCACTGCATTATCAGAATCAATGAGTTTTTTTAGCTTTCACTTATTGGGACCGTTAACAACAATTTTCAAGGTAAAAATTGCCTTTTAAAAAAGAGTATCTAAACCATTCCCTTGGCCCTTGTGATGAAAGTTTCTCTTTATAAGTAGCTCACATGTGTTGGATATGGAGTGATATACTTGTAAACTACTGGTTTTGCCACATGTGTTTTCGTTTACATTGCTGTACACCATGCTGTGGGTTTTTTTTTTTTTTTCCTTTGGTTAAAAGTTCCTTGACTCTGTTCTTTTGTCTGTTTGTGGAGTAAGGATTTCTTGATTCCTGTTGGTACAAGTAAAAAGAACCATATTGACCCACATAATCAATCATCCGTACTATGTATGTTAGGAAGTTCTCTTCAAACCATACAAGCTAAAAAACATCTGGACACAATAGTTCCTAATGCAATCCCTATCTGACAGCAATATGTAGTAAAATATATATTTGCATATTCATTAGGTTTTTTATTTGCTAGAAATCCCAAATTATTTTGGTTAGTGCAGAACACTGGAGAGAAGGGTTGATTATTACTGTACAAGTTTGGGTTGTGGTTTTTTCTTGATAACTCGCTGTAGATTTTTACACATTCCATGTCATAAATAAATAGAGGGAAATATAAGGATTTTTCCCTTTTTAGGATTTATTAAGTTGTGAAGTTAGTAAAGTAATCACGTGTTCTAATAACTTCAAGCTTTCCAGTTTATACTGTCAGTGAAGATCACAAATGGAATGAAATGGGCATTGATTTTGAAATATGTCTATTGATGAGAATTTGGGGTCTCTAAGTCTCCTTTGCTCTGCAGAGAAGGACCAGGTAGTCCTGGTGAACGACAAGTTAGCACAAAATGAAACACAGGAAGTTCCATCTGAATATGAGGAAAAGCTTCTTTTCTCTGAGGGTGACAGAGCACTACAACAGGTTGCACAGAGAGGTTGTGGAGTCTCTCTCTCTGGAGCTATTCAAAACCTGCCTGGATGTGATCCTACACAGCCAGCTGTAGATGAACGTGCTTTAGCAGGGGTTGGTCTAGATGAGCTCCACAGGTCCCTTCCAACATCAACCATTCTGTGATTCTGTAATTCTGTAGTTTATCTGTTTGCCTCAGAGATCTCAGTGAAACATGCCAAACACACATTTTCCAAAGAATTCCCGTACAGATGGGGGAGTGCTACTATTAATAGCAAAAAGAAAGAATCAGTTACTTACAGAATTCAGCTTTAGTCATCAATACAAGTTAATATATTCTTTCCCCTGAATTGTATCTTGCTTGAAAAAATATCAATCTGCAAGATTTTGAGGGCTGAAGATGCAGTAGAGGGAAATTTGTGTCATACACTGCTTGAAGGCTTGTGAATGGGGAGTAAAGTGGAGGGCAGGCTACGGAGAAGAGAAACACGGGAGCAGGGTGTCCTGTAGAAGTGCGGAGAAGACCACATTGTAAAGCCCACCTGGGAACAGTGAGTGGGAAGGGGAATTGGACTCTGCTGGAGACACAGCCATGGTGGTCAAATTGCCCCTTTGAGCTGCTGCTGAAACATTGCCCATCGCTGCCTCCTGGGGGGCGCGTTCCTGCTGCACATCCGTGCACAGGCTGCGATCCAGAGCCGGGCTGGTCAAGCTGTGCTTGTTCTTGTGGCAAACTGAGAAACGTTTTCTGAAATGCCTGCCTGTCTCTGTGTAATTAACCCCCTGGGGAGGCCTTAATTGCCGAGACAGCCGTGGTTTCCCAGTAGTACAGCGTTTCCCTTCCGGCTTCATTTCGTACCCTCCTTCCAGGAGCCTGTCTGGTGTAAAGGAGCGCAAACTTGGCTCCCTTTGAAAAGCTCTGATTAGCACTTGACCTAGCAACCCTTGACCCCCTTGGCCCAATGTGTGTGTGAGGCACTGACAGACCTTTCCTAGATACAAGTTTTTAATTGTTCTTAATAAGACTGTCTTTGACAGAAATGCTATACCCTGTAAGTACCTGCCAGTATTTACTTAGCAAATTTCATTATTAACAGCATTTCCACCTCTTTCCCCGAAGCTGTTGGGAAAATGACGTGAAATAAGATAGCAGATGTTAGTCACTGTAGTTGTGTGTAGTGCCAGTGCTCGTCTCCAAACCACTGCCTGTGATGGCTTGGAGTTGCTCTTCCCGAGCTGCCTGCCCCTGTCTGTACCAGAGGAAACGTGAACTTCCAGCAATGACAGGATGTTTATTTTTAAGGCTGCCATGCTTAGGAAAGGTGAATCTAAGTGACTCTCCTTGTAAGTTGCACAAGAATTCTGTTGCAACGTAAGTAAGTACCGAGGCCCAGGTCAGATGTGCATTTCTTCTTCCTTTCTCCTTTAGATGTATGGACCTGTGTCCGCATGGATTTTTTTAATGGTACTTCAGGCTGCTGTCACAGGACTTCCACTTACCAAAGAGTATGTTCTGAAGGGAGTGCAGAATCATGTCAAGAACCTGAGCCAAAAGATGCATGAAGAAGTCAGAAATTGGCTCCCCTTTATAATCATTGTGATTTTCTGTTTGCTTTGGTGATATTGTTTGGGTGTTGTTTGTTTGGTTTTTTGTTTGTTTGTTTTGGCATTTTGGAAGGAGGGGGAAAAAAAATTGCTTCTCCCAGGTTTTTCATTGCTTATGGCACTGTCAATGCTTTTTTTTTTAAGCTCCCAAGTTGAGGGCTTAATTTTTTTCTGAGATATTTATAATGCCTTGCAAAACTGCAACTTGTATTCTATGCTTGTCATCAGGTAGAATTTTGCTGCTAAGGTTTAAATTGGACGTCACTGGATTTTTATATAGGATGGTCTCTTGCTTTAGTGGATTCTTATTAATGGAATAGATCTGCCTGAAATAGGAGGAAAATGACCACTTGATTACATTACTTTCTCACATGAAGCAAGACAAAAGCATTTGTTCCATTTCACTGACTTTCTCAAAGATTTTGTAGTTGGGATGAAGTATTTAAATAACAATCTGAAAGAGGAAAGGTAATCCTGAGAGCTACCTGCTTGCTTTTCAAGTGAACGAGAACAGTGATGTATTTCCAAGTGAGGTGCAAGTTTCAGGTGATTTAGCTTTATTTTCTTTCAATAATTGAATACATTATCCTCTTCTTTCCTTCTTTTACTTCCTCCATCTTCTTAATATGTGTTGTCTTCTAATAATTTTTATGTAAACACTTCACTCTCTCTTCTTGTATTACACTAATTTACTAAAAAGAAGAAGCTAGAAGTGGAGAATGTTAGTGGAGTTTGAGCTATGGAAAAAAACTCAAAAAACCAGTCCGGCTGGTTTTTTCTGCCCACAGTTTTTGCAGATGCCTCCTAATGCTGGTTGACAGTTTTACAAACTCTAGTGATTTTGCTATGTGATTTTGTGGAAACAGCTGCAGGAGTGGTGGAGGCCTGATAATAAGCATAAAAATTAAACCATTTCATGCAGGATCTGCACCCTTGTGTGGTGTCAGCTGATTCTGAGATGTCCAGAACATGAGTAGTTCCTGGTCTGCTTTCCAATGTGTATGTGCAACATCATGGGGCAGGATTGTTGAATCCAGGCTACAGTTCATTGACTTGCACATTCAGCCCAAAAAGTGGATCTGAGCATGTTTTTCGTACCCTGAGCAGTTTCTAAACACTCTGTTGCAGTGGCTTTATTACTTGT
Organism: Struthidea cinerea; assembly: GCA_013397865.1. Taxonomy (NCBI): domain Eukaryota; kingdom Metazoa; phylum Chordata; class Aves; order Passeriformes; family Corcoracidae; genus Struthidea; species Struthidea cinerea. Next base: position 851,760 of record VZTI01005947.1, read on the forward strand.
GCTTCCAGCACAGAATGCCTGCGCAAAATGCACCCACCACTGAGCAGTTCAGCTTGTTGGGAGTCGCTGTGTCAAGACCTGTGTTTAGCAAAAGAATGGGCCAGAAGAGTTACAGGCTTCAGTGTGCAATTCTAGCAACAGTCTTTGAAACTTCATGATTGAAGGGATGAATTGTCTGTAGCGAGAGATGACCTCTCCATCCTCTTGATAATGGAATATAAGTCAGTGCTTTTAAAGTGCTGAGGCTGTTAAATCTCTCGCTGATGAGCACATGTGGGGTGGGCTCTTCAGACATTTAGCCAGCTTTGAAAATTGTATCCATAGTATCTGTTCCTCCAAAACACTAAAATAGCTATTTAAATTTGCCACTGTAGATTCATTCAGAAAATATCTTTTAACATTTGTCATGGTGAAAAACTCGTCTATTCAAAGTGTCTCTAAAGAATAAAAGCAGCTGTTAATAAGTATGGTCAAAACTTTCAATCTCTTCAGAAGTGACAAAGCAACTGAAAGCAGTAGGTTTAAAAATAATGTTACAGCAGGCTTAGCCTTTCAAGGTGTAAGTCATGTACCCTAATTGAAGAGGAGGAGAAGTGGGAGCAGAGTATTGGCTTAGTGCAGCTAATTTTTAGCCAACTTAGTGCTATCAGAATGGTAACAGTGCCTCTCAAGTGCCCTGCTTTTGTCACAAATCAGTATACACAATCTTCATCAATCTTCCTGCTGCGCAGCTCAAGCACAGCACTGAGAAGGACGGCAGTAACAGTGCAAGGGGTTGTAATGAAGACAAATTGCCAAATCTGATGTGAGTGTCAAAATACATGGGCTGAATGAAGCACGCTGGTTTCTATTTACTGTAAGTACACTAAGGGTACAATAAACTGTGTTACATGGTATGTATTTATATGCGGTAATTAGAGGGAAACATGATAATCGGGTGTAATTGGAGCCTTCTAAAAAGAATTCAAATTTCTACTCATTTAATGGGGAGTTGTAAATGTGAGGGGAATGTTGATACAGGGATTATAATTTTATTCCACTTGGAATTGGGTCCAGAATATCACAGGAGCAGTTGCTGCCGGAAAGTTTATGGCCACAGTTTGCAGGGGAGAAGGAGTTTAAAAACTCGCAAAGTGGCATTTAAAAATACCACTACCTCTCAGTTCTTCCCACAAACACCACACTGGTGGTTCAGCATTGGACCAGCCTGTGTTCTCCACCATCCTCCTCTTTTCCCTCCAGCATCTCCCACACAAGAATTTAGCAAATTTAACTTTGTTTTGCTGTTGAGCCTGCTCAGTTGGGCTGTAGCCTTTGCTAGTGGTGATGCCTGAAGTCAGTGGTCCTTTGTGAGAAACTGCAACATTTTCGGAAGAATACAGGCAGCTGTGTGGCAATATGCTCATGTATATTTTTACAGGAGAAGTACAAAAGCTGAAGTTCATTGGGTTTATGTAGCTGAATAGTGCTCTACAGCACATTGATTGCTTAAATCCTGGATTACAAGTCTGTGTAAGCATTTGTTTCATGGTTCTTTAGCATTGCCCACATTTGGCAGAGAAAGCTGCATTTTTTCTCAGTGACATGCTGGTGATGGTGTAAAAACGAGGCAGTGTGTCTGATTGAACATTTTGTCTGAGGTTTAAATGGCTCCAAAGGCACATGCCTTTCCCTTTTTTAACACTGAAGCCTATCAGAAAATGCAAGGGAAGTTTAAAAAATAGGTAAACAGCCTCTCCTTTCCATCTTGAGTTTGAAAAGTATTACTGGAAAATTTGAAAAGTGCTTGCTGGAAATAAGAGACCTATTTTAATTATTTCTAAGAGACTTGAAAGTATTTCTAGTTTAACAGTTGGTTTATGGAGGCAGCTTTCTAAAAAGACAGTGAAAGATGTATCAATATCATCTTCAAATGGTGACACACTGAACTTTAATGTCAGCTTCAAAGTTAAGGGGAAAAAAAAAAAGGGAAAAAAGGAAAGAAAGGGAAAAAGAAGAGAAAGGGTGGGGAGGAAAGAAAGGGAAGAAAACAAGCAGTTCTAAAGAAAATCAAAAACATGCTCATCTCATATTACCTCTCCATGGGGCTATCAGCAGAGGGGAAATCCACCTGGCCAGTGTGGTGGCAGATCTAGCAGAGACACGAGGTCTGGGCTTAGGTGGCACAAACTGAGCTCACTCACCCCATGATGCAGGTTTCCATCCTGCACCCTGTGTTCTTTGGCTGCTGTTTTCAGCAACAGCCAACAACTTTCCAAAGGCAGGAGGTGACTGGAGGTTAAAACCATCTTTCAGAGGCAGATTTACATATGACATTGCACACTGCTTCTCATGTGTATTCGGGCAGAAAGTCTTACACAGCAAAATATGGGAAAAGTCCTGGTGGGATTAATCTGTCTGCAGTGATAAGTGGTCTCCTCAGCTACACTGTTGTCTCTAACGTACGTGATCTGATAAGATGAAGAATTATCAAGTGCATCACTGAAAATATAACTAATTCCGTTGTAAAGGAAGTGGTCTCTGTGCAAGAGATATGAACAGAAATTTAAGCAGCAAAATAATTAAGGCACCGTGTTTTCACGGATTACTCTCTTTTATTATTGCAAATTTCAATAGCTCCCAAATGTCCCATTATTTTAGATAATATCTTGAGAAGTAACACAAGTGACAGAGCCTAAGCATTGGGAAAACTGAATTTAATAACACTTTTCTTCATGCATGTGGAATCTTAATTCTGTTTTCTTATTAAATAAGGAAAAAAAATCTCTTTATAAATTTATAATAATGTGGCAAATTAGGGTTGGATTTAAAAAAAAAAATAAGAGTTGTGTGTTTAAAGTCCTTAGTATTCCATGTTGAATTCAGGTAGCCATTGGAAAATGTGCCCACAATTCTGATGACGCAATATATATACCAAAGGAGAAGGGCAAGAATGGGTCTGTGTATATCAAATAGTAGCAGTGACCCTCAGCTCATTTCTGTTATTCAGTGAAATACCAATAGCTTTCAGAGACTGGATGTGCAAAGAATGTCTGTGACATTTCCATAAAATTTGTAGACTTTTAAGACAACCCTGAGGCTGTTTGTTTACTTTTTTGCCTTATCCTAAGGGCTGATTTCAATCTTTTTTTTTTTTAGATAATATTAATCTCATTATTTTAACTTTCTCAAGATTAGTCTGATTCTCTTAAAAATATTTTACACATGTTAACAACAAGGTGATGTCAAGGACAAATACGCTGCTGACAGTTAAATTAGGGTATCATTTATATGATAGTATCTGATTCTGGCCTCTCTTGGAGAGTGTTTAAGCCATCCAGCTAATCTGATATTGTTTGGAAGTTCTTACATGGCAGGATTTCAGTCCAGCATTAAAAATCTCACACTTGTTTGGTTGATCTATTTTATTTATTTGGGATACCAACAGTAATGAAGAAAAGCAGTCCTCTTTTCTGTCTTTAATGAGCTGCCTAAGTAAAAAATCTTCCTAACTCAATATGCAAAATTGTGGGTTTTGTTGTGAATGCTTGACGATTATAGGAATGAGCCAGATACCTTACAGACCTTCTATAGATGTAATGTAAGCTTGTGTTAATTTATTTGGTATTAAAATAAGAAAACACAGCTCATATATTATTTATTCCCTCCTCAGCTCGTGGAAAAGATTTTATTTTCCCAGTTCATCGACATACGATGAGAGATTCACCATCTACAGTGGAATACTGCCCCAAATATATTTTTTATGAAATCATGTTTCACTGGACAGTGAGTCTGCTAGAAATGAGCAGGGAACAATTGGTATTATGATGCAGGATAAAAAAACTGATTACCTATTTAGATGGAAGACCTGTCCCAGTATGAAAATATAGATGATTTTGCAGGTGCTCGTTCAGGTTCATGTTTTGAAGAGCATGGCAAGATCAGAGTCATCCTGGGCTAGGGCTTTGGTTCACACACTGCTGTCTACCATGGTGGTTGTGTCTTATTAGAAAAATCACATTTCTGATTGCCGAGAGCTTTGCCTTAGTCAAGGCATGATTTGCATATATCTGACATTTGCAGAGGGAGGGAGCTTGTTTTACAGATTTCATGAATCACTGACCTGAACCACTGGGTCATGAAATGAAGAAATCAATATCAGCAAAGCACAGCTCTGTTGGCTTTTTCATGCTGGGCATCAAATGCCTCTGTTAGAATTTTCCTTGTTGACCCACAGCATTCTAGCAGCAGGTCTTGGCTCTAAGCGTCTCATAGCATGGAAGCATGGAAGGAGGTATTCACCTCCTTCCAGATTTTGTGTGTTGTCTTATCAGGCATTTTCCAAATCTTTTAAAGGCATAACAGACAAGATGCAATTGTGCCAGGAAGGAAATCCAGCCTGCGGTCAGCCACCCTGCAAGGGTCTGAGTATCTGCTGGGAGCCTAGTGGTGTATCAGCACTTCCTTGACCCTCTGGCCCTAATTAAAATCTCACTGGACTCAGCATCATGGAGTAGTGCAAGAAAGTTACATTATGATTAACTAGCATTATATTAAGACACGCATGATGTCTTTGTGGAGAGGGGAAAGTATTATGCTGGGGGCTAGCTCAATTCCTTTGCTTATCTTGAGTGGTGTGCTTAGTCTGGCTTCAGTAGCAATGATTTTCCTAAATTTATCCCTAATAATCCAAGGATAAAAGAATTTGACATTGGTGCCCATGGCTGCATTTCCCCAGGTATGGAAATGGGTGAGTGAATACATGAGAGAAAAGCAATTTAAAATATACTCAAAATACACCTCTCTCTTCTGTTTGCAGAACTATGAGATGGCAGAGCATTAGATCAATGCAAATGGGTGGAAAAGTATTAATAAAACATCAAGTATTATTGGATGCTTCGAAAATTTGGTCTGCATCCATGTGTTAAATGCTGTTGAAACAGAGAGGGATGTATTAGTGGTCTTCCTTCTTGTTTTATAAATCATTCCTCATGCTAAGCTTGTGCAGGCAAGTTCTGTGGTTAATCTATATCAAGCTTTTCTTTTCAGTCAGGATTTAGACGTTCGGTCTAATGTTGCTTTCTCACTGAGGGATTAGCTCATAGATTAGCTCAGGGTTTACAGGTTTTTTCTTCATTGTATGTTTCTTAAGATCTGTAGCTCCCTTTTTCATGGGCTGAAGCCCACCTACCAGGCCCAAATTGGTTGGATATACTCTTTCAGGGTGTCTCTTTGCCAGGCTCCGTGCTTGGTGAAACAAAGAGTCATTGTGCAGGGTGCACTGCTTTGCTAAATCTTCACCTTTTTTAATGAATGTACCAATGTTTTAATCTTCTGCAGAAGCCACAGGAAATCTTTCACATGATTCGAAGCTATTTTAGATATACAGAGCCTTTGTGTTACGTGAAGCATGTCTGCTTTGGTGCAATATCATGGTTTTTGTAGCATGTGTAATACCCATCAGCTGCCAGACTGTTAATTTGTGTCTGTAATGTTTGAGCACACAAACATGCAGGCACACACACACATTTTCCAGAGGTCTCATTCTTCTGCCTTCAAAGCTAAGACCAAGCTGAGAGTTGCGTTTAAGGCACGGGAGCATCTTCTTCCTCGGTTGGGAATGCACTGCATCTGTACTGAAATCCTTTTTGGGCATAGGAAATCCTAATATGCGTTTTAATTAATCCATCATTTAGAAAAATGCCCTTAAACAAGATTTGCATCCATTTGTTCTTTCTCCCAGGGTGATCTGTACTCAGCTGTTCCAGATTCAGGCTTGTTATTGCTAAAAAAAGTTGATTCTGGGGTATTTTTGCCAGCAACTTCACTTGCCGCCATCATTTACACGCACCAAATCCAGCCACCTGGCAGTACATCATGTAGGGGTCCCAGCACTAAATCTCCAGTTCTTTTGTCCTGAGTGGCCTTTGGGGTGGTTTGCCACATGCTCTTTGATCACAGGCTGTTGCAGTGACCACGGAGTCTGACTGGAGATGGTTCCCAGGACACCCGCTGCTTAAGCTGTCCCTTCCCCAGATCATCTTCACTTGTGAACTCTTTGGCTTACAGGCAGCCTCTCCACAAGGGAAAAATTGGAACAGTTCTTTTCTTTTTGCAAGATCTTTTAGGTTTTACTGTTTTCCCTACAGCTGCCTTTTTACCATGGTGAAGATAATCTTGATTCTTGAGGTCTGATCCATTGAGTCAAACTGTCAATCTAGAGTGACATCATCTGGGTTTTGTCAGGGCTCTGTGCCCTGATTTTTGTCTTTCCCTTCTTAGTGCTCTTATTATTCAGGGGCTTATAAATTCCAGTACTGGTGATACATCAAAAACTCAGCATTCCACAAAACTGCAGCCACCAGTCCGTGCACTTGGTGAGAACCTTTTCCCAGTATACAGTGAATATACAACCTTTTCCTTGAGGCTCGTCATATCTCACAGTCTTCTCACTGCAGCCTTCAATGTCCTTCAATACACTGTATTTTCCCTCTTTTTCTGATCTTTCAGATCTTTCCCACATCACCACCCTGTCCCTCCACCATATAATCCTTAAACATCCATGTTGAGCAAGAAAGATATACTGGACAGGATAGGAAAATGTCAAGCAAAATCATGGTAGTTTGAAAAAATTGGGGTTTGGGGTGTTTTGTTAATTTTCAAAATAATTTGTTATGGCAAATGTGCATCATTGTGTGAAATGTGCTGAAATAAGATTGGAGTTCTCAGCATAATTTGCAACATGACACAAATTAAGGTATTTACTAGATACCTAGAGATAAGAAAACCTCTAATCGGGTTGAGAATCAGTTTACTAAGCATAATTGACACTTTTTTTCTCTCTAAATATATTATCACAGAACATAAGAATCCTAATGTTTTTCTTATCTGACTTCAGCTTGATAATAATCAGAGACCAAACAGTTATTTTTCTTTTTGTGAAGATATGATTTAAACAGAAAAGTACAAAGGCCCTGAAGCATCAAGTGCAAAGAAATCTGCCCTCAAAACCAGTAATTCTCTTTTCACAGCCTAACAAATTTCAGTTGTCAAGAAACAGATTAATCTCATCATTCTCAAATGTAATATTGCTGTTTGCTAATCTCTCATGATACAGAGACATTGAAAATGTTATCATAGCAGTCCTAGAGTACATTTTATGGTTTGGCAAAAAATAATACTTTTTTTGGCAAGGAGTATTCTAAATATTCAAAAGCAAGGATTAACATGAGCACTTGAGAGCAAAAATGTCAGAATCAAAATAACGAGTTATTTTTTCTCACATTCCTTGGGAAAGTAAAAAATACAAATATTGCTAATAGCAGTCTGTCAATTTATGGCTTCAACTTTTATGAGACCCAGCATGTTCTCTTTAATCCAGATACCAGTAAATAACTTCATATTTTCTTCCAGAGACTCAAATATATCTGGTTTTCTCTTTGAATCTTGTTTCCTTTCACTGTCCGTCCAGATAATTTTTAAGGTGTTGTATGAACTAAAACAAGTGTTCTTAACCCTTAGACAGTTATTTTAAAGACTTTCTTGAAAAAAACACTAGGGAGAATATAAACACATGGGTTTACATTGCCATACTTTTTTAAAACCCCAACACTTGACCACAGTTTAAAAAACACTTAGAAAATTTCTGCAAAATCATTAATTTTAGACCACACATTTTAGCTAAGCAGAGATAATACTTTATTATCTGATACATCAAAGTATGCCAAAATGGCATGGTTTCTGTTGACTGAGAGGGACAGAAGGCAGTGAGAGATGTGTGTTAGCTTGGTCTCAATAGACCATAATTTGTAGCAGAAGGAATCAAAATATTAGCTGACATGTGAGGTTAATTTGCATTTACTCCTTATCCTCCTCACCAAAACCCTGTTGTTCAAATGGACCTGCACAAACTCTCTCTGTGTAGCTTTGGACATATGTTTGTGGGATTGAATTGAATACTAAAGCCTGTTCTGTCTTTTTCACTGGCATTTACCAAGTGTATGTACAGTTAAGGATCTTCTACTATTTTTGTTGCAATCCGCTAAGCACTGCCTGAATGCAGTCTTCACTGCAGCACCTCAGCTGGGGAATGACATTTAAAAAGTAAAATAATACTTTCTTTGAATGCCTTCTCTTCAGGCATTCAATCCTCATAATATCCAACTCTCAGTGTGAAAGTATCAATTGAAAGCTGTGGCTTTTTTAATAAAAAGAAGTCTGAAGTGTACAGAAGATGTGTTATTTCTGCAGCCCTGGGAGGGTGCCCGATGATGGATCACGGCGGTGACGGGATGCCCAACTTCCAGCAAGCTGCTCAGGTCCCAAAAGAAATCCTTGCTGCTGCAGCACAGTGCTCAGCATGAGGCAGTCATTTATCCTGCTTCCTGACAAAGCAAATTACCCAGCTCAGAGCTGTGGGCTGTGTTTTCAGTGCCTCGTTCAGTTCTTACAGAGCTAATTTGGTGTCACTTCCCTCTCCTCCAAGCCGTAGCATGGTACCTCATGACTTCCTAACTTGAGACACACCCCTGATTTCTCTGGAGTGCAATATGCTCCACTAGCCCTTGAATGCCTATAAAGTAATAGCTGAACAAAATTACACATTTGTGCTCTGTTTTCTAGAGGTTATTCAGCACCCATTCACCACACTTACAAAGCAAAACAGGAATTGCATCTTGAACTTCACTTGACTGACAAACTGCCTTTGCCTCACTAAGCCTGTAAATCAGTTTTAGATGTTTTGTCATATTAGTAATTTGTGGATTAGATCTGCTCCTAATACTCCATTTCTAGAACTGGATGCACTTTTGGAGAACAAGTTTGTTTGTATTTAGTATGGAATTTCTCAAAGGGAGCAGCATCTCCAGGTAGTGTCAGACAGGGCTCCACATCGTGAGCGAACATCCGCAGTAGTGACCCAGCATCTAACCATGGGGGTTAGTGCATGGGGCTGGCATATCTGATTTGCCTGTGCCGACGGATCACGCCTCCTGCACTGGTCCTGGCAGGATGTACTTGTGCTATTCAGGACCTCCCATAAATCAGGAGCTTTCTCATGGCTATTTCCAACAAAGTACCCTGCCCCTTTAACACCTCCTGAGACAACCTCAAAAGCAAAGCAGCTCCTAAAACTTTACTTTTTCAATCTTTTTTGCTACAAACCAACAAAGCAACTCATTAGAGGGACCCTTTCTGCTTCCTCCTTTCGCTCCCTTCACCTAGTGAGGGCTAATTGGAGGCCCATAAAATGAATCCAGGGAAATTCGCCGCCTTCTCCCTTATGTCAGTCCTGCAACTACCAAATTGGGCACATTGTCTCATGCAGTGTTTTATTGTCCCCCAGACCACATTACTGGTGAGGCAATCTCACAAAGGTTAATAGCATTACTTGGTTGTCTCTCCATCTGACATTCCTGCTCATCACTCTAAATCCAGTTGTTTCACCAGTTGCTTTAGACGCCTCTACTGCCGTTAATTGGGTGCTGCTTGCCACTGACTTCAGACCCAGTTCTTTAAATTGTAACTACTAGTAGCTGATTGCCCCTGCTCTTAACTTTCATTTCACAACTGGGAAAAGTATGTGTGGGTTGATATACCTGTCTTTTCAACCCCACTCTTTGACATTTGCAGTCCAATTATCGGTCACCTTGGCCATTCGTTCTGTCCAGCTGTCCTCCCGTTGGTATGCTATGTGTCAACACCTACCCCATACACTGCCCTAATGGGAAAATAAGCAGTAAATTATGAGCCGGTGTAAATCCAATAAAGAGTGACTTTGACTCCGTGAACCATGGAAGTGAAACTGAAGCGCTTTATGCAGTTGCTGGTATCCCGGGCTGGAATCGCTGCTCTGTATTTTTAAAGTGTCCCAGCTTACTGGAGTCAGGCAAGATATCTATGTATTGAGGGCTGTGGTGTCCATGCAGTAAGAACATGAACCTTAAGGGCTATGCATGTTAAGATTTCTGTATTACATTCTTGAATCATTGGTTGTCATCAGTAGAAAGCAGGAAATTTATATTAATCATTTTTTCATTAAATATTTCCTTTCCGCAGATAAAAAGTATGCTTCCTAAGCTCTACTCATATTTTACATTTTATTGACCCTTTGCACAGCAGTGAATGCCATCCTGTGGCTACAAAACCCAAATGCATGTTAAAGACTAATTCTGCAGAAGAATCAAAGTGCTAAGCATATTTTAAAAGTTGTGATCTTTTAAAATTCCTCCCACACTGCAGGAGTAGAATACCATCTTATTATTATTCCAACACATAAAGATCCCTTTCCAGGACTCCAGGCACTATGCAATTAATTAATTATAATAGTATTAAATGATTAATTAATATTAATAACCTGAAAATTTTAATGCGTTCCAAGTGTTACTCTGGGAAGTTAAGGTTTTGGGACAGGAGGGGTTTTTTTCCAACACATTTGGGATATTTAAACTTGGGGACAGCTTTTCCTGTTGTATTGTTACCCCAAAATGACTTTGTTCCCATACACACACCTACTTATTTATGTTGGCAGTATGGTCTTGACACATTCTGAAAACGATTCGTATACATTGCTGTTCACAGGATCACTGGCTATGTGTGTAACAGATTGAACCAACAGGAAAAAAAAAATCCTGCTGAAGAAAATAATTGCATGTGAAATTGCTGTTTCTTTAAAGCAAACAGAAAATCTGACCCTTGCCTGGGTACTAAATGAGATTATTCCCAGTCAGTTGTCAGGGATACAGTAGTGATGCTGCAGGAGTGCACACCTTCCCTACCCTTTACCTGAAGGCTCACAGCTTCCGGGTACTCGTGCAACTGAAGCCCAGGGCTGGGCAAAAGCTTAATGAGAATTAAAACTCCTGTAATTAGGTTGTTGAGTTCTGGATGCCACCCTGTTCTCACCAAAGTCAATGGGAAAATTCCCATTGATTTCCAAGTCTGAGGGACTGCTGAGCCAGTACTTCTCTACCAAGAAGGTGTCTGTAATTATTTGGCTGCTCAGACAACATGAGCTCGGTTCAGCAGGGTAGTACTTGTCTTTAGAGTTGCCCTATGTGTCTCCAGTTGTGCAGTATCTGTGTACCCTGCTGTCCCTGGCATGGCTGGGGAGGCTGAGACCATTCTCAGGTGTTTGTGGAGGTTTTTAGAGATTCAGCAGAGCTGAGAAGAAAACTAAACCAAGTACGTGAAGAAGAGGGTTACAATGAGCCCGTCCCTGAAGCTACACTTAGCTTGTGTTACTCTTGTCTCGTGAGAGAGAGCAAGGTTTGTCCTGTGTCTGCTGAGCACAGAGTCCTACTGCACCCTTCAGGGAAGGGCATGATGGCTCTCATCCTTTATCACCAGAACACTTACCTCAGCTTCAGTTTCACATCTTTTGTGCTGGACACATCATCTGAGCCCATTTTTCCAGGCTGAGTTTTCCAAGCTGGAAAGTCATTGTGGGAAAAGTGATAACGGTGATCGGTCCAAGAATATGAGTTCTACTTCAAAATTGGAATCTTCTTTTTTTTCCCATGCTGATCGATTCTCAACCAGCTTGTAAAATTGACCCCATGTCAATATAAATTGGGTAGTAGATATTTACAGGACATATAAAATCAAAGACAAGTGGAGATTGAGATAATAAGGCTTGTCTGTGTTGCCTATTAGATGAAAGTGTGATTAAATATGGCCCAATTAGTGCCTGTTATCTGTCCAAAATTGATTCGTAACAGAAAGTTGTGAAGTAGGCATCAAGAAGTCAACTGGAACTTTTTATTACTAAAATCAAAGCAATTATTGATGTGATTTACTTTAACCTGGTCTGACAAAAAATGGATGATATTGTCATTAAAAAATCTGCCTTGGGAAGAACCCCAACAACTAGCTTCCTTATTCATGCTTATCTCCTTCACCTTATTTTAATTACTTTTCATACTGATTTTCTGAGAAATTTTATACTATTTTGTAAGATATTTTAGGGTGGAATCCTTATCTGACTGCAAAAATTACTTTATTCAAATATGCATGAATAATTGCTATGATATTGTCCTCTAAATTGATTAAAATTTTACTTTGCACCTCATTGATAACCAAAGAAACGACTACCAAATAACTGGAATATCACCCAAAAAAAATCATATCTTCATTTTTTTTCCTTATTGATTAATGAAAACAGTCACTGCAATCTTCCTGAGTGACTCTTCAGTAAAGTCAGATAAATTTCTGAGGCCTAAATATTTTTGCTCTTTGCAAATTCAGAATATCTCTACAGGATATTCAAAAACTGGGAACAGCCTGTATCACTTAAAAGTCTGATTTATATGCTTTCCACCCAGCTACGAAATCAATTTTTTATTAATCAGTTTTCTAACCAGTAAGCTTTATTTTGAACATAAAACTGTGGAAGCTTCATTTTTTACTGTGAAAAAGCTAAATTGCATTTAAATGTCAGAGGCTACTCGTCAGCCTATCAGCTGTAAAACTGTCTTTGAAACGTTTTACCTGTGTGTGTGGATGGAGAGCACTCATTTCTTGCATATTGTGGAAAAACAGTGTAAGATGAAAATTGGATATTTTCAGCATTACTGATGGGACACAAAGTCTTTTATGTTAATATTAATGGTTCTGGCTTTGCCTGCTTTGGCAGTGGTATTGAACAAAGGCTTGTTGGTAAGTGATGAGTTCAAAGATAATTTGGGGGGAGGGGGGGAGGAATGGGGGGCAGCATGGGAGTGGAGACTAAGTTTCTATCTGTAGTGAAATTGCAGATTTCATCACCAAAATTGCAGTTGCACAATGCATGTTCCTTCAATGGCCAAACATCTTAGTAAACTTCCCCCAGCTTCACTTGGGGAGCTGGCATGCCTCTCCTCCTTTTGCTCTGTCACTGCCATCACTCACTGACCATCTGCCTTGTGGGGGGTTTTGTTTTCTTTCGGCAGTTCGTTTTAAACCCTGATTATTTCAGTAGCCCTGTTCGTAGCACAGATGCACAAACAGTTTATTGGCGGGTGGAGGTGGCTGCAAACGGGCAGCAGGGGAAGAACAAATGGCTGGAGGAGAGGCTGGATGTATCTTAATCTGCCTTTCTGTCAGAGACAAGGTGGTATCATCATCCCCTGTTGGCACAACCAAGTGCTGCTTGGGGGAAAAAAAAAGAAAGTGTTATCTTTCTTGTGAAAATCCCTGGTTATGCTTTATATAGCAGCCTAGAATTTGGATGCAGTGTACCTATAAAGTAAACAAATCTAAGGAACTACAGTGTGTATCTTTCATCTCATTGCTGGCCAAATAAACATTTTACCTCCTCAGTAACAGCAATACTGTTTTAAGACTGACCATCACAGAGTCTCACCTGAGGATGTTTCATCCAACATCAGAAGGCAGTGGCTGTCAGCATGACAAAAATTGTTTAGAAATAGGTTTTTATATTATAGTTTAGGACACACGATGATTATTTCCTTTGAAGACTGAAAGTTTTAGTTGAAGTTACTGCTTTGTTGTAACAGAAGCTGCTGCCACAGTATTTTTAAGGTGTACAGAGCAAGCTCTTTCACACTATACCTTTTCTTAGAGAACTTCCAGCAGCTTGTGCCACGTTACCATGAGGCAGTGCTGCTGACTTACTGCCAGACAGATGGAGGGCTATTGTCACACACCTGCTCTGAATTTGAGAGTTTCTGCTAAAAGAGTTGGGAGTGAATTCCCCGTCAGTTTTGGTATCTGGGGACCTGTGCTGCAAGCTGACATGGCTGCACACCCAAACAAGGATGTAAAGTAAATACTGTTGATTAGTTAACTCTGTGGTGACTAGTAATATAGCTTGATTAAATTCTGGCAATAAATCAGCACATATTTTTTGAGTAGGGCATGTCTGTTGATAGTTACGACATGAATTATTAATACTAAGAAAATACCTTGGAAGCATGGATAACATATCATGTCTTTATTAATAGCCAGAATGTTTTTCTTGCGTGATTACACATATTGACTGGTCTAGTATGAAAAAATGGAAGTTTGGAGATGTGTAACAATCTTCATCATTTTGGGGAAACTGAAGAAGGTGTTTGGTTCCTGCTTATAGTGAAGATGAGAATCAAGTGACTTTTTTGGCTAGAAAATGAAGAGTGATTGAAACTTTGAGAAAACAGCTGTGTGGTGAGCTTAGAAGTTGATGCACACCTCTTTTGAAGCACAGAAACTGAGAGGTACTGTATTTCCTGAGTGCTAAGATAAGATTTTTGGAGAAGGGCATTATCTGTAGAGGTAGATCTGATAGAGGGGAACTTACCGATATTTAATCACAGGTGTTTCTTATCACAAGAAAAGCAAAATCCACAAACGGCTGAAGTAGATAGTCAGGTATGAATCAGATTAAAATTGACATGGAGAGTACTACTGACATTAAACCGCATGCATATCTTGATTTGCAAGCTTTATGTTATTTAAATCTGCTTGAAGTGAAATACTCTCACATTTGACTATTCATTTTCTGTTCACAAAACTCTCAGATTGTAATCTTCACCGTCAGCAGGAGCTAAACACCTTCTTCAAAGTTTACTGTGAAGATCAATAAGCAACTTTGATCTTCTTTCTCATTTAGGGGCTATGATGGTAGTTATACTCCTGTTTAGTGATAGTTTGTTCCTCAAGAGGTTTCATATGCCGAAAAAAAGTTGTTTTTAAGCAATTGCATATCATACTTTATCTTGTTTGTAAGGTGTCAGTCTGAAGGTGGGTAAATGTGCTTGGACAGGTATTATCAGGAGACAGTTTGGAGTGTATCCTTCTGCTTTCCAATTTTTTCTTCATTATATATTTAGCAAGACTCATTACTGTAGCCTCATGAGCAAAGAGAGGAAGCTCATAATGTACTCAGAAGACCTTTACAGTTGTTTGGAAACTGAGGTTGATGTTCTAACTGTGATCATCTCAAATTTTCCAATCTTCTTGTTGCAAACTTTGCAAACTGCTCAACATGGGATATGATACGTGCAGTTTCAAGCTGCTGTTACCACCTAGCAGGTCTGAAAAAGTCCTAGTTGAGTAATGCTTTTCCTTACCGGAGGATTTATGCTGGATCTTATGTGACTGTATACTACAGTTAGGCAATAGAGGTAAAGCTTTTCTGTATTTAACTCCGCCAGTGGAAGTAAGAGGCGCTTCTGGACTTTGGGAAAGTGACTGGCTTAGAGTCCCTTCTGGACCAAGTTTAATCTACACTTCATCAAAAGCAAATTATATGAGTTTGACATTCCTGAGGATTATAGTTTTCTTTTTGCTCAGGCAAAGAAAGGGGAAGGTGCTTTCTGAGATTGCCTGAAGGAGTTTCCTTTAACACATGACAGGCTGCTCTATTGTCCTGGGAATCTGATGGAGCAATGGTCGGTTCCGCACTTAGCATGTATTGATTGAAGAACGCTATAAATAAAGCCTGATGCACAAAGGTCGCCAGGATCTCCAAACTGTAATGAACTTTAGAAGCAGTGCCTGTGGAAAATTGCTGTTTTTCTTCTAGGGAGTCACTGTCAAGAGCTATTCAGATTCTTCCTTCTATTCCTACTAAAGATGAAATACAAGTCTTTAATTTCTTTTCAGAGACTTGTTTACAGTTTCTGTTTTCAAAAAGCTTGTAGAATAAAGTGTGACACAGGATGAATGTAGTAGAAATAGTAGTAGCATTTTTGGACTTTTAAGTCACCCAGTCTGATATTTCATTCTGCCAGGTCCTTTGATTACCATCTACTGGTCTCAGCACTCTGAGTCTGACAAAAGTTAAGATTTGAAGCCTCTAAGGCTTTCTTCAGTACACTTTTCTAATATTTCGGTTTGCAAATACTACAGGGAGCGTTTAACTCCAAATGAAAAAGCCTTCCTTCCTTCGTTTCTTCCTGTCTTTTGGCAATACAGCGCTGAAATTACCTGATGTCATCGTTAATTCTCAAATGGTTCAACAGACCATTATGCATCGTTTTCTGGCTTGAGTGTGGCTGGAAGTCATTCACATTCCTAATCAAACACCTAGAGTGTTTATGTCAGTAATAATCTCTATTTAAAACGTACTCTAAGATATTCATTTCTCCTACCTGGCTGGACTGAATGTATTAAATTCTTTTACATTTGAAAACAAGATTTCTCAGATTAGCACATTGTAAAGGAAATAAGGAAAGCTGCATCATATTGATATGATTGGAACTCTTTTGGACAAGAAGTGTAATTGGTCTTTTGGGACAGCACCACATCCTATTAGAATAATTTCTTTCCCACAGTTGCTAGATAAAGGATTAGAAAGAGAAGGTATCTAGTTTGCTACAGCTAACTCAGTATTTGTTTTGAACTAAAGAAAAACCCCAATGTACATTTATTTTTCTCTTGTATTCGGTATATGTTTGAGCTATACTGCCTTCACTTTGTAACAATAATCTGACATGTAGTTCAGTAACAGCATGCATTGCAGAAAAATATTTCCTTGTAAGAATTTAGCCACGAATTTAGTCTCTCTCTGAAGTAGGCAGAGACAGTAATTCACTGCATTTGACTTTAAAGTTCTATACATCCCTCGATGCGCTCTCCTTTATAATCTTTCACTTCTCCTACTTGGGCTGAATTCCAGAGACTTACAATAGGTATTGCAGCTCGTTTACATGTTGGCAGAAGAAACAAACCCATTAGTCACTAACAGCAGGGGTATGCCTCAACTCTCCCGCTCCCTTTGATCATTTTTCTGTCTTCAGTAACTCAACCAGATTCTCTTTTCCAAGGTTTTCTGAAGCAAAATTAGCATTTCTTGTTGGGGGAAGGGAGAGACTTTTACCTGAAAACCTCTTTATGCACACTCCTTTGATGAGGCACAAGCATCTCAGCTCACTTTTTTTTGCATTAAGCAGTTATCACACTGAAAAAAATAAGCAAATATGACATCTTCAGCTTTTTGCAATGCTAATGACGGTAATGTGGCAGCTTCTCATAACTCAAAAATTGGGTAGGCTGAGTACTTCCTCCTGCCAAAGAATGATATGGAAGAAGATACTTGTTCTTCTCAAGGCTTGATGACTCACATTAAACACCTGCTAATTGTCTTGTACTTGTTGAAGTAACATCCCTGCTAGCTACTCCCTCCAGCTGAGCTAATAATTATCTTGGAAGTCATGAGCTTTTGTTAATGAGACTCAATATAGTACTCTTAATTCAGGAGGGTGGTCCTCACAGTTGTATTTGTATTCGGACAGATTCAAGAACTACACCTTCTGCAATTAAGTGTCTCAGTCCGACTCAGGACGAGTGACTGTCTCACAGCAAAATTCTGTTTGTCACCATCGCTGAGGTCTGCTGGGCTGGATGCTGTGTTTCAGGCAATACTTTCACAGTAAATGTCTCCTCCATGCCTTCTCCATGGTCACAAAAAGAAGAAATTCTCACATCTAACATTCCAGCTGTTCTCCGTTAACAGTCAGTGTCAATCTTCGTTTTCACTGAGAAGGTCCACTGCTATGGAAATCTCTTTGTAGTTGTTCTGTGGACGTTTTTTACTTGAAGAGGAAGTTCTGTTATTACACTGAATTTGTCATACTCTGCAGAAGGAGATATTTTAGTGCATTTTTCTCAAAAAATACATAACTGATAGAAGTAGAGGGAATTTGAGGAGGCCTTATCCTGGTCCATGCAGCTGAAGGAAACATTGTAAGGGAGGTGTGACTGTTGTTACTTCAGCAAAGAAATTCCCTGGTAACCAATGCCTATATGTGTATTGACAGACATATTTGGGTAAAGTCATAAGCATTAAAGCCAATGGGTAAATACAGATTCCTGACAGAAAATGCTCATTTTATGGAGAAAATTGTAGTGGAACTGTCTGTAGGTTGTGGGAAAACAGCAGCGATGCTTAGGATTTCACCATGAAAATATATAATGGTTCATATTATTTTTGTTGTCTGTTGCTTTCAGGCCCTATTAAATACGTGATCACATTCCTTTTAAGACATTCCACCCTTGCTGAATGGACCAGCCCTTTGTCTGATTAGCCAGAGAGTCCAAATTCAGCTGCTTTCATGGCTGTATCCCACCTTTGGGAGGTTGTATCCTCTGTTTAGGCTGTCCTGACACAGCATGAGCAGCAATATCTAACCAGTGGAGTAGAGGGGACGGTAGCTGGCCTGGTCCACCTCAGCTGCACATGGTCAAGCTGCAGCTTGTCTGCAGCGGTTGGATCCGGACACCAGACTCATCACACAGACAGGAGAAGGTGTTCACCATTTAGGAAAGCACATGCTGGCCAAGCAGCCGTTCCTCATCTCTGCTGGGAAAGCTGTGATTTTGTCCTTACCCTTTTTCCATACTGATTACTGCGAGAGGCACCTCTTGCTGGGTTTTTGATGGCACATCTTGACAAGCATGTATGAATGAGAGTTGAATGAGAGATGTCATTCATCTGGATGACCTTTCTTCTCTGTTTTCTTTTGCCTACCATGCTATCTGCAGGTTTCTAAACAAAAGAACCTCACTGGTCCTAAATTACAGCTTCTCTCCTGCAAGCTCTCCTGTGCCTTGCACATCTGCCTTCTGCATTTCCAGAGATACCAGCTGTAAATTAGCTTTGTCCTACGGACATCCTAACCTCCCTCCCCTCCCTGGTTATTTTTTACTGTAATTTCCAGCTGTTCAAGGACTTCGCTAAGAACTGTGGTAATGTTTGGATTGAAATTGCCTTGGTTAGAGGGGCCCCTAAGTGCTGGTGTGATACTCTGTCCTGATGGAAATGGTATTTGCAGAGCGATGTGCTGAATGGCCTCTCCAGTTCTCTCCGTTTTTGTCTGGGAACAATTCTGTACTGGCAGCAATTTGTTGGTTTGTTTTAATGTGTTGTCATGGTGGGGTTTTTTTCTGTAGGGGCAGAGGAAATTTTTGCAGCTCTTTTACCTTGTTTATGGCTGGAACCTGACTAGCCAGGCTGGGGTCAGGATGATGGACCACAGAAGAGGGGTCAACCAGGGTGCAGATTTGCAGTTAGGGAAATAATCGCATCACTGATGTGAGGGAGGCTTAATTAATTTACAGGCCTGCAAAGAGAGAACTTCAGCTCCTGTGTCTGGCACTCAGTGCTTTTTGAGTGGAGCTGCATCCTGTAATTTTGCAAAGTTCTGAGTGTCACCCAGAGGAAAAGGCTTAGCTGGTACCTAACATTTTCCTCTCCAGGGATGTAAAGTTTTAGCCCAAGTAGAAATGACTAACTTCTGGAATTCTTGGTTAAATTTTATTAATTAGCTGTCAATTTGTGTTATAGCTGTTACTATTTTCTGTTAGCTGGCAGCAAATATTTTCAGTGCAACTTTTCTGTTATTGAATAGATTTCCCCCATGTTTGGGCTTACAAAAACAAACAAATGGATTCAGATATTTACTGCCACAACTCCATGTTAGTCAGGATTTCAGCAGTAACCTAACAAACTGTGAGACTGTACTGGTAAGACAGGAGAATGCTTCACTTCTTGAGCAGTTCATTGACTTCGCAGGGTTTTTCATCATAGTTGCTTGACTATTTATACTAGTGTGGTTTTCATAGATTTGTTGTTGGTTGTAAATTCTTTATCTCACATACACACACCCCTTTTTTGTAGATTGCTGCTAGCAGGTTGACAAAAGTGTCTTTTTTTAAAAAAAGTCAAGTGGTATTTGTTCAGAGAACAAGAGTTTACAGAATCTCACTAATATTTTTTAATGCAAGAACTAAGAAAGCATTTTGGTATTTTTGACATTGATGTTTTTTGAGTTTGGATTAGTGTGACTCTGATTGTTTCTATGCAATAAAGCCTGTACTGCTTGTCATCATTGATTATTTTATCTGCGGAGAAACCCAAAAAAGGTTTTGCTTTGTTAACCTGTGGTCTGGACAAGTGCTTGGCCAGTTGCAATGGAGTAGAACAGAAATAGAGGGGAACATCAGTGAAGTGGAGAGGCTGAGGTCCCTCATGGTGTGGCTCTCACCAAGTGGAAAGGCAGATTCACAGATGTGTGTACAGCCTTTCAGCATTAAAAATGCTGTTTTGGAAAGTGTTGGTAGTGGGAACTGGATGGCTGAGCGCATTGGTAATGATGTGGGTCCTCTTTCCACACCCCTGTGCTTGTGACTGGCAGATGTCAGTGGTGGCTTTGCAGGATGGGTCTGATCCCCATCCAGCGCTCTGCAAGCAGTTGTCCCCATCATAGGAGTGGTGATCCCAACAACTGCTGATTGCCAAAGCTACTCAGCACTTAGGAGACTCTACTCCAGTCTTGGGAGGAAGAGGCCTGAGACTGGAACGTGTTGTTGGGAGGACGGGCTCTGCTCTCCAAATGGGTTCTGGGCTGTTCTAGGGAATTTACATTGCCACTATATGTTGCCATACCACTCACTTTTCTGTAAATGAGCTGTTTCAGTCCCTGAGGCTGTCAGTCTGCTTCCTTCCACTACATCAGTTTTTAAACATATTATTGAATACAGGAAAGGAATAATGTCTTTTACCTTTCTCATAGAAAATATGTTTTCTCTGCTGATCCCAGTGTTAAACTGGTGCTACCCTAAGTTTAGACTTCTTTACACAAGGATGGGACAATGCCAAGAGGTATTATTCCCAGAAAATTTTGCTTTGCCTAAGGATTGGACATCAGGACTGTGGGATTTGCAAGGAAGCACAGAAACTTTTAAGGAAAAATAAAACACCAAGAAGTTACCAGCAAACCAATCAATGTGCAGTGATCAGTATGAGCAGGGAAGGGTATATAATATCTTGGCTCACTGTCATCAGAAATTGCTGCTGTGGGATTTGGCATGTTACCATATGTAGCTGAAAATGAAATTTGAACTTCTTTCATGCAAACAGAAATAACTTTCTG
Organism: Struthidea cinerea; assembly: GCA_013397865.1. NCBI lineage: Eukaryota > Metazoa > Chordata > Aves > Passeriformes > Corcoracidae > Struthidea > Struthidea cinerea. The sequence continues at coordinate 872,591 of VZTI01005947.1, forward strand.
CCTTATTTCTTTCTCATTAAAAATGTGATCGAAATATTGAGGGAGAAGTTTGAAACATATTGATTTCATTTTGAAAGCGTATTATTAAATCTCTTGAGGGCTTGTTGATCTTGAATCGTTTCATTTTCATAGTGTTTCAGATAGAAAATTATTAGTAATTCTGTTTAAGTTGCAGCTAAATTACTAATTAACTTTCATCTCAAAGATTTTATTTCTTACATGTTTCTGGCAGCACAGTGCACTCTCTACACAATGCAGAAGAAATTTTTTGTTACCTGCCTCTCTGTGCTCCTTACAATCTTATAAAGCAGGTTTGGAATTAATGAGCTGTCACATCTTGGGTAATGAATGAAAAGAACTGACAGAAATCCTTTTGTTGTTTAAGAAATTCCAAATAATTAATGGGGAAAAAATGACAGAGGTTCTTTTAGGGTTTAAGAAGAAATGCATCTTTCAAATTCTTTCCATGACAGAAGAAACTTTTAAATACGTATGCAGAAAATGCAGGGATCCTGATTAATGGGTTAATTCCAGTTCTATCATCTGAGATAAACTTGCAGAATCTGAGATTAAAGGATTTTATGTTTTGAGAAATAGCCTCCTAGCCTGCAGGTTCCTTATTCCACATTCATCTCAGAAGTAAAAAATCTTCTGGATTTCCTGGGTTTGCCGTTGTGGACAAATTGATTTAAGCGCTAAGCATGTTTATAGTGGTCATGTGTCGCGTACATACAAGATTTCGTAAACTGCGGCCTAGCTTTGGGGAGGGTGAGGTGTTTGCTTATGTTTTATGTTTTTCTCCAATTCATGAAGTCCCACTGTAGCTGTTGACGATAACTTGTACTGCTGTTTTTCAGGTAACCGTCTCAGATGGGGGCACCTCCCCCAAGCAATCCTCTGTTTGGGTGGTGGTCCAGGTTCTGGATGAGAATGATAACAAACCACAGTTTCCAGAGAAAGTCTATCAGATCAAGCTGCCAGAGAGGGACCGTAAGAAAAGAGGGGAGCCAATCTACAGAGCTTTTGCTTTTGACAAGGATGAAGGCCCTAATGCAGAAATCTCGTACAGCATTGTGGATGGAAACGATGACGGGAAGTTCTTCGTTGATCCCAAAACAGGGATGGTTTCTTCCAGAAAACAGTTCACAGCGGGGAGTTATGACATCTTAACAGTAAGCACTCTTTCACTGACATACAAACCCATGATTTGACTGACTTTGTGGGTTTTTTTAAGAAACAGGCCCTCCTGTATAAAGAGGGATTTATGACTGTGTTTACTGCATGCCCTGTATATAAGACCTAAATTAAGAAAGCTAGTATTCATGTACAGCTACTGCCAAAAAATTGAGTCTGAGAGATCATTCGTGCTTTTGCAGGTCATGAAGTATTCTCTGAGTGTTAAGTCAACCTGCAAATTGTTAGCATAAGCCATTCCCTTGAATATGCAGAAATGAAGACCAAGCACTTGTCTGCTCCCAAAGTTGTATCATGATGGCCTGGGCAGATACAGCTACAAATGGGTACTTACTTTTTGTGTGGACACAATTGTTTGCCCTTACTGAGGGCACCTACTGTCCCAGTTAGGTGGCTCCACCTAACAGAGGAGCAGTATTGTGTACTTTGTGTTGTGGGAGCAATTTCAGTTAAAAGAAGTCTCAGTCAAAACTCTTTTTTCAGAACTCTAACCATATAGTAGAAGTCAAAGAAAGGGAGAATAAAATATGGTTGGGTTGATATAAAGCCATATTAGACTGGAATGTGTGCTCTTCATCTACAGAAATAAGCCAATGAGTTGTAGTTAAGGAGTTGAAATAAAAATGTCAGAGGTCCATGGTCTGACATCTGGGAGTGATGTCTCTTACCAGAAGTGGGTTACCTTCATAATGTTGGAAAACGAATAAATAACAAAATGTTGAGAAATACCTAGGAATCAGAGTAGAGCAGACTTCGAGTGAGTACTTTTCCCTCCCGAGACCTCAAAGTCATGTCTGAGATCTGAGCCTTCTTAAAATGCACCAACTGAAGATTTTCTACCTAGAAACTGCTCATCATGCTCTCAGCATCTTTTCACAAAGGGCCTGCCTGCCTGGAATGCAGCAGGGTGATGAGTGTTAGCATCAAACCCACTTAACACATTTGCAGAGGAAGAAATAGGGCATGATATTTCAGAAAAAAAAATTATTTCCCATTTCTAAAAGGTAATATAACAGCATATTTACACCAGTGGTCCTATATAGCCAGAAACATTACCTTTTTTTTTTTAAAAAAGCCCTTCAGTTAACATTGATGTTATCCACCAAAGCACCCATTTTGTAACCTGCATTCAGCCTTTTCTGAAGCCCACTGTTTGTTGCTGCTCATCTTGTCTTTGCTATCCTAAATTCATACAGCTTGCCACACAAATATCAAGTCTATCCATCTTTCTAGAGGACTTTATAATAAAAAGAATTAGCACCAAGCAAAGTAACTCTTAATGAACATGACAGAGGAGAAAGAAAAGAAAATATGGCAAAATTTTAAATTTTATTTATTATGGAGAATGAGGGAAATGACCTGAAACTTACTTAATTCAGTTAAAGATCCTGAGGAAGGCAATATAAGGAATACTTATCTGCAACACACATGCCACCTGAAAGCAGTCGAACATGCCCTGGGTGAGCATGTTTTGCAAATACATGGTCTCACACAGGGCCCTTACAAAGCTTCCAGCTTTGCTGCAAGAGGGAGCTGGGTGCAAGATGAAATCAGAGAGGGAAGCTGGGTCTGGAGAGGAGGATCTGTGTAAGGAGTGTTTGAATTGCGTCTGCAGGAGGCCTCACATCAGCATTTCTTAAACAAAACATTTCAGTTTAAAATCAGTTTTTTCGGTGAAAAGTCAAAGCATTATGGGGGAAAAAAAAAAGTGAGAACTGAGAAATAAGTGCTTATCTTCCTCTTTTTTCATGGGATTTTACATATAGGATTACAAAGGCCATTTTCCAAGCAGTCATCGCACTGCAGTAGAATTAGGTCTGAAGTACCGAGCTGGGATGCTCAGCCTGAGCCCTCTTTCCTTTGTGCCTGCCAGATAAAAGCAGTGGATAATGGCCGGCCCCAAAAATCTTCAACTGCACGTCTCCACATTGAGTGGATAAAAAAGCCTGCGCCCTCACCCGTGCCCCTGACGTTCGATGAACCCTTTTACAACTTCACCGTCATGGAGAGCGACAAAGTGACCGAGATGGTCGGGGTGGTCTCTGTGCAGCCCTCGAACATCCCTCTCTGGTTCGATATCGTGGGTAAGTTGGGAGCCAGTGGTGCGAAGAGGATGCCTCGGAAGCAAAGAATATGGACGTGTGGTTTTAACAGCAAGAAAACTAACCGTGAACTGTCTCCCCACCCCCCCGCCCCCCAATTAAATCCACTTTCTTAATGATGAAATGAAAATGCTATTTTGATATAGTGATAACAATAATAGTAGTATTAATATTCCTGCTTTTGTTATGACTCCTTAGCTAAGCTTAAAAAAGAGCGCTGTATGGCTGAATTGTTTTTTTTCCATACTATGTTATTTACTGCAATCTTAATGTTGTCTGTCATTTAAATTCTATTGTCATACTTTGCTAATCTCATTTCTAAATGTATTTATGGTACTTAGACTTGCTGTCCCTCATTTCTCTCTTTCTTCACCTTTTTTTCTGCATTCTGTTCTTTTTTTTCTGCTTCCGACTGCCCTGCTTCAAGGTGGCAAGCATGCTCGAGAGATGTTCTATATTCTACAGACAGCTTGTGGGCAGAACTGTTCAACAGAAGGTACCCTTAGTGCAAACACATTTGCTAAAATACAACTATCCAGGCTGCCTTTTATTTTTGCGAGTTTTTTGAGACAATTTATATTACATCTTTCATAAGTGCCTGTGACAGGATGCGATGCGACACATGGATGTGCTGCATTTCTTTCTATGACAGCTTTTACCATATTTGTGTCCAATTATTATCATTTTATTCACGGATTTTCCACAGTTTATCACAAATAATTAATTCAAACTTTTCACAGTCCAGTGCCATCCATTTAACTGTGAAACAGAATGGGATGCCTCAACATATGGGTTACAAATGGAGCCACCAAAAGTTTGTCTTGAATGCAAGCTGAAACACAGAAATGTGTTTTGATGTGAGATTTCAACCACAAAATTGCCTTACATAAAATTTCTTATAAAAACAGGGAGAGAGAAATATCCTTAGTAAAAAGGAGGAGAAGCCGTAGAAGTCTTAAAATCACAGGGAAATGCCTTTAGCTGCCAAAACAACAGGGAGCAAAGGATCTTGCTTGTTTGCAGTAGAGAAATGGGAGTCAATGTTCCTAAGCATTTCTTTCCCACTTCTGCTGCCGATTCAGTTAATGTCATTTAAAATAACTCACTTAACATCTCAAAAGTGAGAATTTCCCCTGCAAAATTACCGTGCTTCTTAATATTTGCAGATGCTTGTACGTAATGTTTGCATACCTTTGGATGTAAAACAGTGCTTCTGCACAAAGTGGAGTTTTTTAAATGAAGGGTTCTAAAGCAAATGCTATATGAAAGATTAGAGAAACAAAAAGCCTTTGCCATGGACTTAGCAGAAAGTGTGCATCAGCAGTCTTTATTTACAGGGATTGAGCCTGGCTCTCATTTCAGCTTAGTTATTTGCAAATGGTTTTAGCCAACAGGAAGGACAGGGACCACAGGAGAAAGGGTCTGTCAGAGTTGTTTTCATCCACCTTTTATTGCCAATTTGTGCAGATGAAAGGCAGAAGCAGCAACATTTCCTCTTTGAATTTGTGGCACGGTTTCTGATGTGCCAATCATATTAAAATTAAACCCAAAGCTACTATCATGTTCTAGGGTTCCTGCTGGTCCCTGGGGGAGGACAGCATATGTTTCCTACAGCTTTCCTGCCGTTTCCTCAGTTGCTTCAGTATGCTACGTGCAGTTTATTAGCTAATGTTTACATTTTCATTCCCGTTCTCACTGACCCTTTCCTCCCAGTACAAATCCATCATTTTTGATGTTATTGACAGGTTTTTTCCTATATGAACCTTTTGCTGGACTTTTGGTCCTTTCCATGTCAACTTGACCAACTCTCATTAAAATTCTGCCCTCAGAGAAGCCCCTGCTCTTCTGCTACATTCTTTTTCATTATTAGAGTCACTTTCAATCAAGCAACACCTTATAATGGTATTTGATTTTTGCCCACCAGACAGACATGATAGGGAGAACATTAGCAAATTTTAGCCTTTGTCATTTAATGTGGCCTTTATGCCTAAACTAGTTCAAATGGTTTGGAAGATTTAAACAATTCTAATGATTTCCCTCTAGGCTGTAGCTTCTGAAGTTGCAAGATGCTGCATCACTGCAGAGGGTCACTGAGACAGAGCTTTCCTAGATTTAATGAGAAATCAGTGACCTTGACCGTCCAGTTTGGTTCTGTTACCATATGAATGTTTTCATTAAATATTGCTGCTGTTACAAATAATAGCACTCCCAACAGCACCCATTTCTGCAACAGGAATAGCCAGCAGTCCTGAGCATGCAGAAGAGCCTGTTGTTCCAGACACTTGGCATGCAAGGAGCAAAGACAAAACCCATCCTGAAAATTTTACAGACAGAACACTGTGTATTTAGATCACTGTTGCTGCCTTCAGACAGTGTCAAACCCCACTTTTTCTCACTGTTCCTCAATATCATCAACATTGAGGTCTGGTGTGGAAAAGCCCAATGAAAGACACAGGGGTTATTTGTAGAAGTTAATTGTCTTATAGAGAAAGCTGTATGGGACTGCTGATGCAAGAGATGGTTTCTGTGCTGCTGTAAAACCAGACCTGATCCTGCTCCATCTGGTATTTTGTGATTCTGTACCTCTGTGCATAGTTCACAGTAATGTCAACAAAACCCCTGAAGGCTTATGTAGAGGCATGGTTTAATATAGAGTTTGCAGCTTGACCTTTATCTTTATGACCTTTTCAAACTAAATGGGTACTGGAATTCCAGAGGATCTCTTTTTCAATGCATAACATGCACTTTCTCCCAGCTAAAAAAAAAAGAGAGGGAGAGCAGATGAAGTTTGGCTATAAAGTATTCTGTCTGCCTAACTTTGCACCTAAATTATACATACTTTAAGCAGCTGTTTAAGTACTTGAGCTAATCAGCTCCAAGAGAGGAAGATGCCTCACAGGCACGAAGGTCATCTTCCGTTGATGGACTAGGGAGGAACAGGATACGTGGATGATTGGTTCTTTATTTGGGAATACTTGAGATGTCATACCTGGTTTCTGTTTTCAGACTGCATTCAATGCCATTCTCAATTCATGCAGATCCCGCAATGTGAAACACATAAACATAAGTTGTATCAGTTGTATTAAATTTATTCAGTCATTAATGAGAAACTAATTTTCAATGGGAACTCCAAGATAAGTCAGAGACCTTTGTTTGTACCAGGTAAATTGAGCCCTTTCTGTTTTTTCCTTTGTAACTGGTGGGAATGGTGGGATGACTACTTTAACACAGGAGCTAAGCTGCATGGTGCTAGTTTCTGCTTAAGTAGCATGTTGCACAACATCTCTCTGGTTCTCCAAACAGTCCTCCCTCTATCTTTCCTTCCTCCCCAAGCCTGTGCCTTTATAAGCTTTGAAAGCACATCAGAACCTTTTACCAAGAGCGCTTAAATGGCAATATTTTTAATATCTATCCATTTTAGTTAATTGTACATTTAATTCATAGCGCTGCAGCTTTTCATTAATGTCAAAAACATATAGCTCCTTAGCCTTCTTTGAATAATCTTCTCTGAGAACTATCTAAAGTACCTTCCTGATTTCCTTTTTGCTTTTTATGGCCTTGCTTTCAGCTTCTTAGCAGCAAACTCAAGGCTTTGACTGTCTTTACAGTAGTTTTATCTAAAATTCAGTCTGCATTACTTTCTTCTTAGCATGATATAGTACATAAAAGAATACATATTTGCATGTTTTTTTACTAATATTTATTATGATTAACAAAATCTGCAGTTGAATTTTTATTTCTTGAAACAGTCATTAAGTTTACTTAATCTTCTTTGAAAACAAAAGAAATGAAAATTTTGGCTTTGATTCTTTTTTTTGAAAATCCTAGAGGTACTTTAGCCTTGCCTCTGAGTTTCAGGATGAATTTGTTTCCTGCATTTTGCTCTGATTTTCTTCTCTGAGCAATGTGAGCATTGTAGCAATTGGCCCAATTTATCATCCCTGTTCACTGCTGTCAGCTTTCTTTGGGACACGACAAGTAAGAATCTTCTCTGCATTGAGAAAATGTGGTTTAGAGGACTGTTCTCTAACCCAGATAACCTCCTGTTTTTCTTTCCTCCATTTGTCTGTCATGGCATGGACAAATGAGACTCTGTGTGAGGATCTCCATATATGCTGGCTCTATTAAGTTTGAACATGGAATGCTGTTTGCTATCTACCAGTGAGAGAAGACTCCTGCCAGGTTTTAGCACTGTTTGAACTGGGGATGTGTCCTTCAGAATTGTGTGATCCATCTTTGCGTCTAAGACTGAACAAGTCTGGTTCTCTGCACTCATCAGATATTTCTGAGATGGTATTCAACCCCAGCCTTTTTGATCAACCCGCTGGAAAATATGGGAAAAGGTCCTCATATGGGACTCATTTGCCTACAAATCCTCCAGATTTGCTGACATATTTTCTTCTCAGAGGTGAAAATGCTTTCTCCCAGCAGCATGATCCCATCTTAAACTGTGTATCAGCAACTGATAGGAACACAGGGAGGCTCAGCATCTTACCAAAATGGAACCACATCTAGCAAAAGCTCTACCAAAAAAATTAACTGCTTGCAGCAAAATGCATTATAAGAAGAATATGCTTGAAAATTAAAAACCCCAACACTGAAATTAGAAGGGGACAGAGATGTCGAGCCCACATCCTGTGGGAATGCAAGATCTGGGTTGTATCTTGCCTTAGGCAAATTCTTCAGCTGACCCCCAGAAATCCTTTTTGATAGTTCAAGTTTTCCTTGGCCTGTCCATTGCATCTCTCTTATTAGCCTCACAAGGTTCAGCGGTTTGGGGTTTTTTAGGTATCTTTTTTGTAAGAAGGAAAATTAATTCTTTCCAAAGCATATGGGACTTCTGTCAGAAGAAAAATGGTTCATGGTGACTGTGAAGCCAAGAAATAAGCTAAGAACGAAGGTAACACTCCGGATTCAGCCAGAAGACGTAACCAACTCTATACCAAGAGCACAACTTAGAGTCTTTTGGCTCAGGTGTGTCTCAGTTCAATTTCCTGAGGTCCCCTTCTTAACTATTCTATACCATCTGTTAAACTAAGAGTCAGGGCTGTTCTAGAAAGTTGTAGTGAGGGCCAGCTAATAAGATCTTTTGTACCAGGGGCTGTTTCTACAGCTGTCCTGATAGCAGCTGGAATTGGAAAATCCTATGTAAACTATAACGTGCTTTCAGATGACATAAAAAATTACTAGTTCTAAAAATTTAATGCTTCCAGGGCTTATGCAAAAGCATTAAGATCAACGTCAAGAAGGTAAGGGTGGAAATCATCTCACTTAACTTCAGGTGTCCGAAGTGTAGATATAAGTATCTTTACTAGGTGTCTTTGGGAATCTTAACGATAAATTAGAGAGAAAAAGTACTTTCTGGATAAGTATTTATCATTCCAACCTGATAAGTCTTCTCATCCAAAGATGGCATTTAAACTAGATGTGGACTTTCATGAAATCCTACTCAGAGTGCTTCAATCTAATCAGATTATTTTAAGGGAAGTCTTTAATCTGTATTGAAGACATATCAGCTTTACATTTTAGCCTGAAATGATACCGTAGACAACAGCTAATCCACATCTCTCTGGGGTTATTCAGTATTAAAATGCTTTCTCAGGACGACCTGTCTAGCCAAATTGTCAGTTCAATCATCTTGCTTTCTTTGTCACTGATTTTCCCAAAGTGCCTGAGGAACTCACCATGTATTATCTTCACTTGGAATATTTCTTTCCTAATGCAATTGCAATCACATTAGCAAAGACAGCTTCTACATATCTTGTATCTGAAAGCAGGGTTTAGTAGACAATGAAAAGGAAAGCATGTGCCAAATGCTGGAAAGTGGAATAAGTAATGAAAATCCACATTAATAAAACTGAGCAGCTGAACAAAATGCCATCATCCTTAGCCGAAGATTGTGATCAAAGAAACTGTTAAATGGACAATAGTAAAATTGTTCAAACTGACTCTGTGGGATCTTACAGCACTGCAGACAAGCTCACTTCAAAAGGATTGGTACAGACACAACATCAGGCTTTCAAAAACAGCCTCCAGTACCCCAGAAGCCAACACCTTCTCAGCTGTTACCTCCTAGGGCTTCAGCCCTCTAACCTCTACAGGGGCACCTTAGGAAGGAAATGGTTTCATGTGGAGCCTCTAGCTGCAAGAGTAATGAAAAGATTCCTGTTTGTTTTTACGCAAGAATGATACCTCTCTCTTTGGGCAACTCCAGCGCCCATCCTTCAGAGATGATTGTGGTGGATGCCTCTCTGGGTGTGTCACAGTAGGCCTTGCATAGACTTAACGCATCTATAAGACTCTTAATGTTTAACTTTTATAGCATTTATATGTAATTATAGAATACTTCAGTGTTTAGTGCAGCTTCAGGAGCGTTTATCATACGAGGACCTGTTTTGAGTGTATATGACAGCCGAGGAGCAGCACAAGCCATTTGCAGACTGCCTCTAGTACTGCAGATGAGAGGCAGGATCCAGTATCTCAGGCAGTATTCCCAGAAGTTCATCCATCTGCATGGTTCTTCTTCTGACCATGGTCTGTTAAAATGTAGAAGACTGAATCATGAATAATTCAGGGTTTCACTCCAAAATAGATTATGACCACAAACGTCACAGTAGGATGTTCTCTGATCCATCTCTGCCTCAGTGTTTGATGCAATTTCTGCCTTGTTTAATAGAAAACAATTCAATGTAAAAAGAACTGCATTGCCTGGTTACTTACAGGTGAAGGCTGGGGTAGCTGGCAACCAAGATTAATTTGTTTGTCACTAGACCAACTTGGAAGATGTGAATAATGTGTAAAAAATTCACATGATGGATTCAGTTCTTATTTTAGGGGAAGAGTATATACTTCACTTAATGGAAATGGCTTGAAGACGTTGGTCTATTTGCAATAGACTATGTGGTGCCCTGAAAACCCAGCTCTGAGCCAGCAGAAGGTCATTTAAAACATTTATTGCTAATCCTTCCATGTTACTTCTTGGAAGTTTTAAACACAAGTTTTTTTGGAAGTGTGTGCCAGTTGATAGCATATAATTTTTGATTGCTCATTAAGATGGTTATTAAGCATCCCAAAGTGTAGACTTTCACTTTATTTTCATGGTTATCAGTATGAAACATTCTCTTTGTAAGGTGCCTACTGTCTCAAGGCTAGTTTCATTTCAGCTGAGATTTCCTTGCATGAATCTCAAGCTCTTTTCTTCAAAGGAGGTTTTCATGGTGCAATTTTTCTCAAGTAATTCAATTTAAAACATGAATTTTTCTTCCATATTAACTTTTTTTAAAAAAAAAAAAAAGATCATCAAAGATATAATCAGTGTTCAAATACCTTACTATCACTTAAATATTAAGGACAGCTTGCAGAATGAGGGTAAGGAATAAGAAATGTTTCTATCCACCATAAATGACAACAGATCCAGTGGCAGTTCTTTCCTAGAAAACCACTACTTCATCTATTAGGCTTAGATATATATATATATATGTACATACATCTATTCAACTTGTTGAAGTCTGATGGCACATCTGAAATTACTGGATTTGGATCATTTCAGTGGGCAGAAGTTCACCAATTCTGCCTTTCCTCTGCAGCAGTCAACTGCATTCTTATTCTTCCTCCCATTTTCTTCTGCTCATCCCTGAATGTCTTTCAAGGCAAAAGTGGACAGAGCAGTGCTTCTTCCAACTTACCCTTTCTTTGCAATAGCCTGTGCAAGAGGTAGAAGTGAGGGTTCCTTCACATTAAGGAATTCAGGGGCTGTGATTTTGCTGTGATTCCCCCTAATCTTCAACTTCTTCAAATGCCAAAACCTTCCTCTCTCACTAAATGCATGACTGCTTCTGAGAATAATGCCAGTTCCTGGTCAGCAAACCATGCAGATGGGAGAGCATGGAAGACTCTTCTCTGCTCAGTCCCCAGCCCTAAAATTTCGAGAGCCATTTTGTGACACTAGCAGCCATTCACATCTATCTCTCTTTATACATATTGCACCTGAGCTAAGTCAATGGGATGGATATTTTTGTACCTGTGGACGTCATCTCAAGAGGTTTGAGCAGCTGTTACACAAGTCTTATAACCAGTGGGGTTTGAAGGGCTTTTCCTCTCTGTAGAACTGGGTTGTCAGAGAATGTAGCTAGTGGCATTGAGTTGCTGTGTGATGAATATACCTTAAGAGTTTGTTTGTCAGTTGGTGTTGCGTCCCACCTCTCCCTGTCCCTAGCCTCCAAAAATTTCAGACTCAACTAATACTAAATTACACTTTATAGATGAGTGAGTAAGAAAACAGCTTATCAGCAGGGAGTATGTGCTTTGCTTTTGAAAATAATGAGTGGTTCAAGTTTATTAACTACAGCTGTGGCTGACAAATCTTGTAACCCTTCAATCTCAAATTATATTTGAGATGATATTATTTATAGCCTTCTTTTACTTTTTAATAGATTTTTTTCTTTTCTTTCTTTCACTCAATACTCAGCAGGGTTTTCCCACTGCTGCATCATTCAGTGTGTGACAGGAAAAGGGGATGTTAATGTTAGAACAGTGCTTTGTGAGTTTTTTTTTTTAATTGAAGGGAATTTAGGATGTGTATCCTGTCAGATCTATTTGAATAATTCCTAAAAGACTAGCAGGATTTGACCTTTGCTGCCAGTAATTATCATTGTCCTTGGTATTAACATAACAAATCTCTATTTGCATTTTTAAAATTGATTATAATTGTAATTTTTAAAAACTCAGATGATCGTATTTGCACCCAGAAGCATCAGTGACAATTTTCTGAAAATAAAATTTGTAGAATAAAACCTTTTTGAAATGACTTTTATACAAAAAGATAATTATTCTTGTTCATTATTCAAACTACAAGGGCACACATCTTAGGGGCTTATAGCCATTTGATTATTTTTATAGATTCAGCTATGTTTTACTTAAATGTACTGCTAGATTTTTATTCTTTCTTTTTGGCAATGCATTTTAATGATATCTGCTTTTCAATATACAAACTATGCTTTGAAATATAAATGAGTTATGAACAAAGAAGTATCACTAGACGTACTGTGTATGCTAAGGCAGGCCGTTAAGATGGATGACACGAAACAGATATGCCCACTTTTAGGAATATTTGCAATGGAAGTTCTCCAGAGATGGCTAATTTGATTGTGTTTTTGTGCAACAATTAGGAGGGAATTACGATAGTTCTTTCGACGCAGACAAGGGAGCGGGCACTATTGTCATTGCAAAGCCCCTGGATGCAGAGCAGAGGTCAATGTATAATATGACTGTGGAGGTCACCGATGGAACAAACATTGCCTCAACTCAGGTAGAATACCACGTTCCTTTCTTGGCAAATTATTCATTTGTTACTGGAATGTATATGCTATAAAAATTAATAATTTTTCCATTCAAGTGAAACCTCATCCTTTGAGACCACCAATAACTAATGGAGGGGATATTTTTCAGAGCCTTTCCATCCGGCTGTAAAAAATCGGCTGTTGAATGTTTCAAAGCGTGATTTCTCCTTTTGTTCTCTTCCTGCTCACATGAAAGTAATTTGCCTTCCTCCAGCTGAGGGAGTCCCTATCACAGGCAGCAAAGCCTAGATTTTGACAATTGTGTCGCCCCATAATGGTCCAAAATACAATAGTGCTTCTGTGGTGTTGGGGAATATTACTATTGATTGTGTTAAATGGAGTTTATACCTCTCATCCTCCAAAGACCCAAATGTGGGACACAGGATCAATTGTTCAGAAAAGAAATTGTTCAGAGGCAAAACTTAAGAATCCCTCCTTTGGTGTCATTGCCTGCGAGTACATTGTCTTCTGTGAAACAGCCCCACTGAACCTTTTAAAACCAGGCTTGCTTATCAGGCTCAGTGCCTTTCATCAATTAAAAGTTGGGTCAGATAAACCTTAAGGGCTGGGGTAAAGCTGGCTCTGACACATCCTTGCAGGAGAGACCCTGACACAGAGCCTGGGTGTCTGTTCAGTGGGAACCGGTCTGGAACTGGGTCATGGCAACAGGGACGGGGACGCTGAGGTCCAGGTGGCACCAGGGACTTCAAACAGCAAAATCCTTCAATATGAGGTGGAGTTGTGGGCTATGGATTGCATAGGGCCTGAAATTCTACATCTGAGTTAATCCCCAAGCAGAAATGAAAAAGCAATAGGTTTGTGATGTTATTTGCTTCTTTATAATGCAGAAGGAAAGCCTGAACATTTTTTGTGTTAACATATATGCCTGCACATGCAGATGCTTCTGTTGTACCTTGCCTTTTTGCTCAAATGCTTTGGATATAAATCTATTCACTGAGCCACACCACCAGCTTTCCTAAGAAATTGTTAAATCATTGAGTGCTTTCTCAATCTGAATTTCTGTTTATAACCAGCCCCAAAATATCTGATAATTTCTGCCAATAATCTACCTTGGTAAGAAAACATCAGTTGTTGGTAAGTCAGGTGATAGGAAATCCACTGTTTTTCTCCGTTAGTTTCAGAATTAATTGCATCTCTGCTAAAAACTTCCCTTACTTTAAGCTTGATTATATCTGGCCCATGTTCCCTGTTACGCTTTTCTCTGCTCAATTAAGGAACTCTTTAAAAACCACTATTTTCTCCCCAGGAAGGCACTCACAATACTCAAATCACCTCCCAGTCTTCCGGTAGACAAGCAAAGGAGAATGGCTGACCTCTTTATGTTCCCTTTCCATAAGGCATTTTCTTCAACTCTTGAGTAGTTTTTTTGTTATGCTGTGTTTTTTAATCTTGACTACACTCTTACTCCACATTTCAGATGGTGTTGAATGCCTAATGTGACATTTTTTTTTTCTTGCAAACATTTCAGCCAAAAAAAATATTAAAAAGCTTAGGGAATTTCAACCATGCTGGATAAAAGTAATTTCTCTTCCCGTGGACATTGCGTTTATTGTTTCTGCTGCTTTTGATTTAATAAATTGACCCATGTAACAGTCCTCAAAACCTATTTGGATGAAACGCCTGCATTTTTAATTAAAACATATGGTAAAAACATATTTCAGTAAAGCTGTTGCATTCTAAAAGAAGCCTGAGCATTTTTTTTAACAGTGATGTGACCCATTTGGGAATGTAAAATAGTTTCAGATTGCAATAATATAGCATTAGTGATCACTGGTGGGTTCAGACCCTTCCTTCCCCCACCTTCTTCTCTCCGTGTGAATACTGTTTAATTATTTGATTGTGGCCAGGGCATCCAAGCATGTGTTTCTTTTGGTCTTCACAAGAGAGATTTCAAAAGCGGTCATTATCTCAAAACTGCCAGAATTATGGCCTGCCTATTTATTGCTCCATTTTGAAAAACTTTCCTACTGTATTTTTGGGTGTACTTTGGAGCCTTTGGTTACCTTCCTCATCTTAATTGCCTTTTAGAAAAATAATAAATAAATAAAAAGTAAAACTGATAGGTTCAATTAAAAAATGTCATGGAATAGGTCATCTACTGATGACTCTCAGTGGCCTTACTCTGAGTTTTGATGAAACAACATTGTAAGAATTTTGTTCCATGTACACAGCACCACTTGCATTTTTAACTGTAGCTGCAGGAAGATGTGGTAGAAGATGAAGCAGGTAGAAAGCAATTTTGTAAATATATCCTCTTGAATGATGGTTTATTATGAAGCAGCTGATGATCGCCATGTGCAATGGAACACTCTTGCTTTTTATTCTACCCCAGCTGTTTTCCTTTATCTCTTCCTGGCCTTTTGTCTGTTACACAGTTGGAGGTGGTAAAATACAGCATAAAAATGCCGAAGATTTTTGTTTGGGTAACATGATCCCTGGTATGGACTTGGTGAAGTTTTTTCAGCAATGTTCCTGCATGCCTTAAACTCCAATGAACTGTTCACTTCCTTCATGCCTTACTGTGCACATGGTTCATTATTGTACTATGAGAGGAAGAAAAGAATTTTGATTTAAAAGTTACATCTGTTGTAATAATGGTTTCACTGTTACGAAAAGAAGCAAAAAGAAGATATGGAGTATTAACAAAAAAAAAAAAGTTACAAACTTTCTGTGTAACCAAAAGCTTACTTGTTTTGGGCATGATCAAGGTTTCCAAAAGAAATACAGTCTCCAAAGTGAATACCAAAGTGCCAGGACTTGCTGAGCCACTGCCACTCACCATGCTGCCCATCCACTTAAGCCTGAACCATTCAGGCAGCAGTTGGGATGAGAAGGGATGGAGAAGGCAGAATACAAAGAAATGTTGACTTGTTTGATTTATATATTTGAAGTGTGGGTATAAAACTTCAGTCACAGAGATTAATTTCTGTGATGGCTAAGTGTCCTGACTTAGCCAGGGAGAGCTTTTGCTTTTTCCCTTTCTTTTATCCATCATTGCTTGAGGCCGCGCAGTCATTTATTAAAGGCTGAAGGCATACATTTGCTCTAAATTCCCACGAAACACAATTCCTGCAGCTGCCAGGTGAGCTGTTGGCCTTGCAGAGGGATCCGGGCTTCTGCATCCCATGTGTTGGAGAGAGAGCCAGGACAGCAGCTCTGTGCAGTGACTCTGCTCCTTGCCACAGCCATCACCTCCCTTTGGGCTGCAAAGGGGTCTTGTGCCCTTGTTTGAGCAGAGAGAGGTCTCTCCCAACAAGGAATCATTGTAATGGCATCTAAGTGCCTACTCCTGCCACTATTTTGACTAACTGAGTGTGCAACATTAGGAATTCTCCTGGTCATGAGTCAGGTTTATCCCAAACCCCTTTTTTTTTACTGAACATCTTGGATCTTTTACATACAAGCACAACAGAGGAATAGAATAACATTTATTTATTTATTTGTAGTGCATACTCTTGGGTTTTGCTAAAATACTCACAGCAGCAGAGTACAGGGGGGAATCACTGAACTATCATGTAAGTTATTATAACATTTCACTGTTATTGCGAATGTTGTCCTAGCAGATAATTACGTTTTTCTCAGAACAACCTCTGGCATGATGTTACTATGTGAAAAAGATGGTTTTACTCCTTGCTTATTTTCCTACCTTCTCCTTCTTTCTCATCATCCTGACTTCTATAGAAAAGATGTGCTAGAGCAGGAAGGCTGTTGCTTCTAAGCTAGGAGGCAAAAAGAGCCTCCATTTCACTTGTTGCAAAACCACCTATTTCCCCGTAGAGTGGGCACTCAGAGGGTAACATGCAATTCCCTCTGAAAAGTTTTTGCAGTTCAATGCATGTTGCTTACAATACGTTCTGCTGGAGCCAGCCAGACTGGAAGAGCAGACAGAAAAAGTTGCTGCTCATTGCCCCTTTCTGCCTCTCCTTGCAGAGGGTTTTGGACTTTAATTTGTTCTTGTGCTGAGGGTTGACTTTTACCTCTGAGTTGCTGTCTCACCTTTCGGAGATCACCTTTTATTTACAGCATTTGCTTAAGAGAAGCTGATCAGTCACCCTGAATGAGGGTGGTTCTCTTTAAATGAATGGTGAAAAGCTCTTCTTAGAGGACCATGGCCAAAATGTAGCTAAGACATTAGGGCCTGCCAGAAGTAGTTCTGGGCTGTGGATTCTTCTAGGGCAGAAAAAGGGACATGGGGCTTCAATTCAGTTTTTCACTTTTGCTCTGTTGAACATTTCCTCCAAACTATAACCAGTCCAATCCTTGATTTTTTTTTTCTGTCACATCCAGCAATCTCAGCACTGCCTTGCCTGTGAAGCAAAGATTTTTCCTTCAATTTTAACATAACACAAAGAACACAGTAAAGTGTAAATAACTGGCCACTGAGGTTGGTAGGGAAACTGAATTTTTGTGTTAAGGTTGGGATTTGGAGGAAAGAAAAACTTGTCAGGGAGTAGAAAATAAAGCTATGTGGTAACACTATTGAAAGCAGTATTAAATCAAAATAGGTTTCAAAACCTGTACAGAGGTGTAACCTGAGTTTAAATAATTCAGGCACTTAATAGGTTGTGCTACAACACTGTGCCCAGACCAAGCAATTAGCCAAGCAGATTCTTCCAGCTTCAAATGTCTGTAAAGCAGCTGCTGGCATTTACCCAGTTTTCACTCAAATACGTCTGCCTAAACCAGAGGTATTTGTTATGGGCAACATTAAAAACAGCTTTGGAGAGACTTCCTGCATTAGGTTTTGTCCTGCTTTGATTTGATTGTATTTCTCTGGGCCTTTCACTTAGCCATTTTGAGTACAAAGTCTTTGCTAATGCTCTGAGTGTTACTTTGCCTAATTTGTAGTCTTGGAGGCCCATGATTCCTTTATTTGAAACTTGCTTTAACTGTGGGAAATAGGAAGTGAGCAGGGAAAAGCAAGTCTTTTATAGCGAAGCGCTTGTTCAGACTATAAATTAGGCTCCACACAATGGACGCAGAAGGAGGCAAGCCTGCCTTTCTGAAGCCCACAATGCTCTGGAAAAGATACAGGCTTTCAAGAAGAACCAGGCAGAGACTGGTTTGCTGCATGTTTGCTTTATGAGCGTGGAAAAAAGACTTGCAGCTAACGTTTGTCAATGAAGAGTAGTTCAGTCAGTAATCTTGAACAGTCCTCAGCAAAGAGGAATCCCTACTTAGCAGCCAACAAATAGTAAATATTTCCATTCGTCACCTTTTGGAGATGTGTTGGGAAACTTTTAAAGCCTGGCTTTGATTCCACACAATGGGTATTGTCACAGCTTAACACCCCAGGCACCTACGCAGTAATAAAGGATATTTATGCCACACAGCTCATTCTTGCCATATCTTCCATTTGGAAATAAATATGTAGCAAATATTAAATTACACAGACACTGGGAGTCTTTGAGTCACTTCAGTAGTGTAACGCTTGATTTGAGGTGAAAGATGTGCTACCAGCTGGCTAAAGCATAAGACTTCAGGGACCCTTTTGCTGACCCTTTTGCAGTCAATAGGAAATTTGCCAGTAGAACCAAGACTTTATGCCTAAAGTTGGCAGCCATTAAATGAATTTGAGAAATTTCCTCGTACTAACAATCTGGTGGCACTCACTTTACTCACATATATTTGTAGGATCAGGTTTTTGATGAACCTGGCGTTCATGTCAGTGTCATATTTTCCTTTATTGAAGAAAAAGGTCCCTCTTTTTGAGCGACTTCTTACTAGAAGTTATCCTGCTGGAGCAGGAAATCTGCATAGGAAGGATGGCATTTTAAGGTGACCTAATAAAAGGGATGTGGCTCAAAAATAACCTTAAAACACCTTCCCCAGCTTTACCACTGCACTTCACCTGTGGTTTTGGTAACCTTGCTGCAAGGCATTGTTTTCCTGGGCAAAACATGGGGATAATAGTCACTTGCTCCTTAAAAATGTAAGAACTGAGGGACTAATATCTATTTAAAATGGGACTTAAACTCCATTTTCTTTTACCTGGTTTTGTTTCAAGTACCTCTCAAGATAGTTCAATTTTTAAGAACATTAAAGAGTTCCATGGATAGGTTTAACAGAGCTCTGTATGATCAGTATTCCCATATATAACCTAACTTTCTTTTATGGCAAGGAAAATACAACCCCTCTATTACAGGAGAGAAATGTTAAAATTACATTTGACTCTTGGGAATTTTGAGGGACAGCTGACAAAAATTAGAAATACTCTTAACTGCTTAAATAGAAGAAATTGTGAATCAATAATGACTTCTTTATTCATTAGCATCTCTAACCCACCGCCTTCCATCTCCAGATGGAAGTGGCTGTTGAAGTGCAAAGTATGTAATAAATAATGTGTATTTCAATGTGGATCACTTGACAAATCATTAAAATACTGTCATCTCTAGGGAGGAAGATGCCTGCCACAAACAGGCACTTGATCAGTTTTACAGTAGATGTAAAGTGAAAGAGAGAAAAGAGAAAAAAGGAAAAATAAGGTTTTTTTCTGGCAATGCTCAATGCGATTTTAAGTGCATAGCTCCCTGTAAGTTTGATGATCGCAGTGAATGAGGGCCTCAATTTTTTTATCTTTTCCCCTCTCCATGCCTCTCACTCCCCAAGAACAATCATGTCACGTCAAGTGTGTCAGGGCAATAACTTACACAGTTTTCAGTGGGAAGAGATGCTGCTCTGTGAATCTGTGCTGTGATTTCCACAGTCTCATGGGTTACCCTTGGTCTCTGATGCTGATCCAGTCCCACTCTGTGTAGTTTGTGCAGTCTAGTGAAGGCAAAAATCATGAAGCCGTGGCTTGGACAGTCATAGTGCAAGCTTTGAGATGGATAAACCTTTATGTCCTCCTCTGCTTTCGCAGTTTGCCAGTGATCCCAAAATGCATTAGATATTTTAGGAAGTGAATCCCTGCTCTGGGGTGATTATATACCATGCAAAGAACGTAGCATGTCATTTCTCTAGTGGTACTTCTAAGACACATTGGAGTGCTTCTGTACATTTATTTTTTGTCTTCCAGAACAGTTTCAGCTTCCACGCACCAATTTTAAAAATAAATTCACAGATACGGGCCTGTTCCTCACACGGAAGCTTGCTTGTTCGAGGTAGGCTGTGCTGTACTAGCATCAGCAGAGTAAAACCCTCTTGGTGTTTTCAATCCATTTGAAAAGTTTTTACTTCTCTGTTGGACTGCATAAAATGACATGAGAAAGTTTTTGGCCGTGAATTAAAAGAAAAATAAATTATCTGTGTTAACAGTGCAGCAGGAAAATAATCCAGTCATGTTACAGTGGTACCTGTCAAGGACTGAGAGTATCAAAACTGCTCAAGAACGATATCTATAAGTATTAAATACTAATTATCCCCAACTCCTATTGCTTCTGTGTCTCTTCCTTACACTAAAAAATGTGGTTCAGCACTGGCTCTTGTGTCCCATTAGATTAGAGGTCAAGTCTTTAATCTTCTCCTCAGGCTTTCTTTCATATGTTACAACTAGTTTCTTCAGATATTTTTAAGATGTAGGTTTGGGTTTCTTTTTTTCCTCAGTAAGATCAGAAACATGCCTTGATACATTATGGCAACAATAAAAGTATAAAAAGCTAAGTAACTCTTCATCATTATTATAGGTCCAGCAATGTGTATTTCCCCCCAATTTTATTGCTATCTGTCCAAGACTGAAGCATAACTTAATAAGGCTTCACCCTGCTTTGCTCTGGCGTGCCATAATCTGGCGAAAATGAAATTATATGGAATGCAAGTCTTACGCCATTTAACTTACCGAGCATTTTATTTCAGCTGTCTTTGAAACAGTTCCCAGGCTAGTTCATTACAACTTCTTCTTACAACTGCTCATGTTCCTCCTGTTAATGTATTCTGCAAACCCCTCCACATATCATGGAAATCTAAAGTTTCATTCCTCTCTGAGGCCAACATCTGTTCATGCAATATTGCAGTAAAAGTATCGCTGTATTTTTTTTCTGTTAAGAAAGTAATGGTGAACAGGGCTTGATCAAGCAAAATAATAAAATACTTGCTTTAAAAAGACCCAAGTACTTTTCAAAGCAACAAAGATAATATCATGAGGGATGGGTCAAGTCTCCTAGTCTGACCAAAGCATCCTGTGCGTGGCCTTTCCCAAATTATTCATTGGATTATTTCTTATTTCAGAGCCTTTGAATAAAAAGACTTTTGAATAAAGTTCTGTTTCACTTACTGTAAAATTAGATGTCTGCTGTCACAGGCATATTCTGCAAAAGATACTTTTTGTTTCTAGCACTGAAACAGAGTCAACTCTTCACACTTCAGCTTTCAGTTTTACACAGTTTGTCAGGGGTTTTGCTGCCACACTGTCCACAGCAATCTATAGCATACAAAGTCTAGAAAGCACATTTTCCCCAGGGAGTGACTTCTGCAATGGCAAAACCCACAAAATGTCATCAGAGTGACACATGCATAACGTAACTTGTGAAAGGCAAAGCTTGGAAAATAGTGATTCTTATTAGTTATCAGAGTCAGCTTGTGATACGTTGAAATGGGTGTAATAGGCAGCAAGAGCAGCACCCTGGCCTGTTTTCCCCCTCTCCAAGTTTTCTTAAGGATCAATACTGAGGTTTTAAAGACAGATTTGGAGCACACATTCATTGGAACACAGCATTCTTTCACATTTTTAGCATCCTACCATTCATAAACTGCTACAGAAAGGAGGCAAATAGGTGTTGGAGGGGAAAGTTAATTAGTTGGCAATAAAGATAGCTGTCACTGGCAAAGGAAAAGCAAGGATGTAACAAAAAAGTAATTCTTCTCTGTCACCAATGCCTTGAGATCACCTGTCCTTGGTGGTACGTATTGATCTGTGTGGGATGGGCTTGCATGGTAGTGAGGTTGTGTCTCCTGTGCCCAACTCTAGTGGTGTAAGAGCAATCTGAGGTATCAGAACAACTTGAAGTCTCCCATGCTGTCACAATTTGACATTGCCAGTAAGGCCCAACACAATACACTGGGCAGAAAACACAGTATTCAGGTGAATCTTGATTGTATAAAAAGCAGATTTAAGCGACATAAAAAGGATTCTTTTATAGCCTTATTGATAGTGAAGGGGAGAGCAAATTATGTAATAGCTCTAGAAGACTCTTGTAACCAAAGCAGTTACAAGGAAGGACAAAACCTTTCCTTATGACCATTGTAGAAATATTTTCCAGTCTATACATACTGAAAATATGGACTTCTTTATCAGGCTCTGAGTAGGCCTTACAGTTAGGAACATTTTACTTCCAAAGTCAAATCCTTTCTATTTCTTTTGATCTGAAAAGTAAGCATTTAATATGAAATAATGTTTCTCAGTCCCACCATGCAGCAGCATAACATCTTCAGCCATTCAAATTAAATTGCATTTCTCTAGGTGCTTATTCAGTAGTGTGACTAGACTTCAATAACTTTGAATGTTTATTTTTAACTGCAGGTTCTTATCAAAGTGTTGGATAACAATGATAATGGCCCAGAATTCTCTCAGCTGAGTTACGATGTCACCATCTCAGAGGACATCCTCCCTGATACCGAAATTCTGCAAATTGAAGCTATAGACAGAGACGAAAAGCATAAGCTGAGCTACACTATTCACAGCAGCATCGATACAGTCAGCATGAGAAAATTCAGAATTGATCCCAACACCGGGGTTCTCTATACGGCTGAGAGATTAGACCACGAAGCTCAAGATAAGCACATCCTTAATGTCATGGTAAGAATGCAATATTCCCTTGGGTCAGGACACAGTCGTGGCTTCTTCAGGTACATGCGTGGCGTAGTCTTTGTGTGAGCAAAGGACTCAATGCAACAAGTGGCCACTAATTTAATCTTGCCTGCCCTGCTGCGTATTTATTTCACAGTTTTTATTTCGGCTTTTTGGGAAGCTTTATTGTGAATTCATAGTATGGAATGTGATATGATTCGCTATCTCAAGGGAGAGCAAGCGGGAAATTATTTAATCTCTTGGCATCTGGTTGTCTCCCTCAAGGTAATTTTCAGAGTTTCTGAACTGAGGCTGAAAGTTATTTGAGAAGTTATTCACAGGGAGATAACTGCTTTCTTGCCATGGAGAGCACTACAGCCTTTCTGAATACAAGCCTCATTTATAGCTTACTTTTATGGACTTATTTCAGTACATAAACTGTTGATATAAAAAATAGCTTTCTTTTATCTACATTTCCAAATCTTGGGGTATGCAGAAAAAAGTTAATTACCAGTTTTGGCTTGGTGTGCCTAAACTACAGAACATAAATCTGTCTGTTTTCAAGCGGAGATTGTATATCACAGGCATGTAATTTTTTTTTTAATTAAAAGAAAAAAATCTATGTTAGTTTAAACATTGTAGTCCACTATTTTCTTTAACCACTTAAACTTCTGCAGCAGAGGCCTTCTAAGGAACTACTCACAGTGTGTTAGGTACAGGGGCATCTTTGGCAGGGCACCCTAGGTAGCAAAAAGCTGCTGTGTGATGCAGCAAGCAGCAGCTGAGTGTGGTCTCCGCTCGCAGAGTAAAGTGTTGCAAGTCCTTTGGCAAGCAGACTAAGAAATAGCTACAAACTCAATCACAGAAACACGTGGTTGACAGAGGTAATTCCCTGGTGCTTGGTTTTGATCTCCACCTGATACAATAGGTCTTTTCCTCTGTTTAAGAAGAACCAAACTTTTGGGGATAGTGGTGGCAGGATTATCAGTGAAGCAGTGCTGAGGTATTTTGTGTGGGGTTGAGACAGGTGTGGTAACTTACACCGCTGTTGGCAGTTATCAGCAAGCACTTCATAAGGTAATTCCTACTCTGTTTACTACTGGTATCATCATCTTCAAAAAGGTATGTACATTTGTAGTCATGAAGTAGTCAATTAGCAGCTACAAGCACTAGACTGATATGCTATATGCTGTAAAGCAGGCAACGGCAAGATAAAGACGTGAGCATTCAGCAAGTATTTAAAAAAAAAAAAGGTATTTCTTGCAAACCTCAACCCAAATTTAAGATCTCGTGTGGTTGCTACTTCAGAAATTCACGTCATGATGGTTGGTTGCAATGCATTTTTTCACAATTTAAAAAAAAAAACTCTTTAAGTTCTTCCCTGTTTCTTTTATTTTACTATTTGCCGTCTTTTGTTTGAATGTATTTCAGTGTTCTTTGGGACAAATGGATTTTTTTATTGCTTTGTATTAAATAGAACTGAAAGTAGTTTTCACACTCAGATGAGTAACATTTGTGAAGTTTTACTAGATGACTATCAAGTTGTGTGTTATGCACTTCTTCTATAGGTCCGAGATCAAGAATTCCCTTATAGAAGAAACCTGGCCAGAGTCATCATAAATGTGGAAGACTCCAATGACCACAGTCCCTACTTCACCAGCCCATTGTACGAAGCCTCGGTGTTCGAATCAGCAGCAGTTGGATCAGCAGTGTTGCAGGTCACGGCTCTGGACAAAGACAAAGGAGAAAATGCAGAGCTTACCTATACTATTGAAGCAGGTTAGAACAGATGCCAAAAATGAAATATCACAGATCATGCCAGACACAGAACAGTGCTGTGATGGTGATCTGTCTTGACACACAATTCAGCTTCTTTGGTCTACTTTCTGCTATACAGATGGGCAAAGGAGACACCTTCTTGTTGTTTTGTTGGGGTTTTTTAAAATTTTGTTTTGAAGCTACTCTACCCAAAACCTGTCAGAACAAACTCATTCTGGAACGGGTTGCCCAAGAGAGGTTATGAAGTCTCCTTTTCTGGAGACATTCAGAACCCCACGGGATCCTGTGCAACCTGCTGTAGGTGAAGCTGCTTTGACCAGATGCTCTCCAGCGGTCCCTTTCAAGCCCAACCATTCTGTTATTCTGTGACTGATTCTTATTCACCAGATGACTACAAAGCCTGTTACCTCTTAAGCCATTGGGTCAAAGCCATCACAGAAGATAGTTTTTCAAAACTACAGCCAGTGACTTGTTTTCAGGGTTCTGGTTTCAGACTGGTTCACAGTGGATCCTCCATAAGAAAATGCCACAACAGCTGGTATGTCCTGATACCTTTGCCAGTATTCAGACCAGAGGAGCACATGGACAGGGCTTTGCATAACATAAAAGGGCTATGCTAAAACTTCTGCCACAGCATTTTAATGGCACAAGGTCTCTTGAAACTAAGGGAGGGCATGATGATACCAGATGAAAATTGCTTTTGCTGTTAAACTCTGTATATTTACATTCAGCACATAATCTGTACCAGCAAAAGCATTCTTCTACTGGTGCAACAGCACAGTAGTAAAGCATTTGCATTATCTCTGACACACGTGCAAGTGAATGTAGGTTTCTCTGAGTCACATGAATCTGAAGTTAAGAATTATCTTTGAGATAAACCATTGGCACTTATATAAGGGGGGTGCCTGGAAAAAGAGAGAAGCAATTAGAAATTTATAACCTTTGAATTTTGTAATGTTTCATTTCCACTTAGGGGGTTTTATTCATAATATGAATCTTTCCTCTGTAATGATAGCAAAACTTGAAACTTATATTGCTGTAAAAAGAAGTCACAGGTACTTCATATTGTCCCCATATTAGGCAGATCACAAGCCTTTCCCAGCATTAGGCTCTGATCCTACTGGATCATTATTTATCCCTCTATTATTATAAAGACTTGGTACTGGCTAGGATAGCTTATGTCAATTAGGAACAGGCTAAATGACAAATAAGTAATGAAATGAGAATATCTGCACCATCTCATACTGATTTAGCTTCATGTAATTCAAGCTCACACTTTAAATTAAGATGATATAACCTGAAGTTTAGAGAAGACCCAAGGAATCTTTTTTCTGTCGTTATCATGTATGCTCTGTGGAAGGAGATTACCTTCAGCAAACCAGAAGGTGAAGTCTTTTGCAGCTGAAAGTGTTGAACTTAGAGTGAGGAAGATGTTAGCACTCCAAACCAAATATTTCCTTTATGCACTGCGTTTGGTCTTAGCAGTTATTTCTCAGTATTCTCCAGTGGCCTTTAACTTAGCTTAGGGGCAATCTTACACGTGCCCAGACAGGACAATACTGCGCCTTATGGAACAAATTCTGAGCAGGTTCCTGGGGCAGTGTTTTTCAAGGCTATTCCCAGCTTTTTCTTGTCACCTTATTACTACTATAGGTTCCCAGTCATCTGGAGGCACCACCACAGTGTGAAGAGCATCCTGACATCTTAGGAGTATGGTTCCCATTACACTGGTAGTAGAGTCAAACATGATGCAGACAGAAAAATATTATGATTAGAAAAGATGCTTTAGCTGTTAGATGATTTCTAGAGACTCTCTTTTTCATTACGTCCTGTTTCTGTTTCATCATGAGCTCTCTCTGCAGTGTCAGACCTCAAACTTCCATTTACTGTAAGCCACACTCCTCCAGTTTCATTACCTACAGATGTCCCAATCTCAGATGCATCAAAATTCAGTATTCTCTTGCTGTAGTTTATATGATCCATAAAATCTGCAGTTGAGGATATTGATTTTAACTGCAGAATTCAGATTGTACACAGCCCTTTCATTCAGGGGAATTACTCACCTCGTCTTAGATTGCGCTGAAGAGAGCAATTGGTAAAGAAAGTAGTTTTTGTGTAATTTCGTAAGAAATTCCTAAAGGAGAAGAACTAGCTCTGGCCTTGCAGAAGGCAGTCAGTGGCTCAAAATTATTTGTATTAGCAAGCACTG
Organism: Struthidea cinerea; assembly: GCA_013397865.1. Taxonomy (NCBI): domain Eukaryota; kingdom Metazoa; phylum Chordata; class Aves; order Passeriformes; family Corcoracidae; genus Struthidea; species Struthidea cinerea. Next base: position 898,958 of record VZTI01005947.1, read on the forward strand.
ACAAAATAACTGCAGCAGCATTTGTAGTTTCTGTAAATGTGACAGATACTGTGATTTTTATGAGAATTTGTAGCTCTGGAAGACTCTCAGCTCCTGTGTGAATAGCGCAGTTTTTGGTTTAGCTGGTAGAGTAAACTTTACTGATCTGAAAGGAAGGATATAAAAAGAAAGCCACTACCAGTATTGAACTACATAGAGTAGTATGTAGCTTAAATTAGCCTCCAGAATTTACAACAGATAGTGAGTCATATCTTAAAAATAGTTCTCATTACCTCACTTCATTTAGTATTCCATGTATTTGGCATTCCAGCTACAATTTACACATTTATTGCTTTGTGCATAGCACCTGTAACAATCACTAGTAAAACAAAATCTCTTTTTTATCACCTGAGATTTATTTCTCTCCAAGACTTGGATGGATGGTTGACTGTAGATTGGAAACAGTTGTAGATTTTAAGATATGAATTGCAGTAGAGGGAACATGTTATAATGATTGAAATCACTGTAACTCAGTATATGCTGTTTGCATTTAGAATCAAATTCAGAAATAGAGTCTGTATGCTTATATATGCCATATACATATGAAACATCCTATACTTTAAGCAAGCTCTCAATAAAACAGCAAAATATGGATTGCTAATTAAAGGTGATCTCTAATTACAGGGTAAGAATACATATAGAAAGTTTTGAACCTGTCTTGCTGAAGAAGAGATTGGCAAAAAGACCAGAAAGAAATAAAGGCCCCCAAAAAGTTCTCTGATCCAAACTTACTGTTTTCACCTTTATGCAATCAATGATATCCGTGCTTTCATGTTGTAACAGGCATTTCATGACATTTTCTGCTAAGTCTCATTCATCTGGATTCATCCTCCTCAGAGATCATATGATAAACCTTTGGGCCACAAGACACTTGAATCTCTTTTCTATGCTATTTGCTCTGTTCCATTTTTTCTAAATGCCACTTTAACCTTTTTATATTCAGTTCTTTGAGTCTTGAACTGTTGTAATCTCCTGTATGGTTTCTTAATATCCCATTCAATTAGGAGCCTGCGTTCTTATCCATTAGTCATGTAATTGGCTTGTTAGCCTCTGATCTCATTTCTTTGCCTTAGGTGTACATGTATTTGACTAATTTCTGTAATTTAGGGATGCTTTTCCTTGCTTCAGTAGGAGTACTGTACTTGCAGGTCTTGCTCAGATGCTGGTACTCGGAATCAAGATAGAGGTAGCAACACCTGAGTTTCTGATGCTTTGAATACCTACACCATCTACTGAGCTCTCTGGCAGAAAAAAAGGCAGGAAAGGCCTTTAGAATACTTATACGTTGGGGTTTTTTCGGTGTTTTTTTTTTAGTAACTGCCTTTAAAAATGCAGCTTATTTCTCCTGGTTTAAGTTGTCATCAAGTGAGTCATATTTCATTTCTAATCTCATTCCAATATTTGTGTTTTAGGAAACACGGGAAACACATTCAAGATTGAACCGGTTTTAGGCATCATTACATTACTCAAGGAGCCAGACTTAACCACAATGGGACAGTTTGTTTTGTCAGTCAAAGTGACTGATCAAGGTTCTCCAGCTCTGTCTGCAACAGCAATTGTGCGGATATCTGTGACGATGGCAGATAACTCCCACCCTAAGTTTACTCTAAAAGAATACCAAGCAGAGGTTAATGAAAATATGGATATTGGTACTTCTGTCATTTCTCTCTCTGCAATCAGTCAGTCCACGTTAGTGTATGAGGTTAAAGATGGCAATGTTGATGGAGTCTTCACCATAAACCCATATTCTGGAGTGATCACCAGTCAAAAGGCCCTTGATTATGAACGTGCTTCCTCCTATCAGCTCATCATACAGGCAACAAACATGGCAGGCATGGCATCAAATGCCACTGTGAACATTCAGATTGTTGATGAAAATGATAACCCACCGGTTTTTCTCTTCTCTCAGTACTCGGGCAGCATAAGCGAAGCTGCTCCTGTGAACAGCGTGGTCCGGAGTGCGAATAACAGTCCCCTCGTTATACGTGCCACCGATGCTGACAGCAACCAGAACGCTTTGCTTGTCTACCAGATTGTTGAATCGACTGCAAAAAAGTATTTCACGGTAGATTCCAGCACAGGTGCAATCAGAACAATTGCAAATTTAGATCATGAAACAATAGCCCACTTCCATTTCCATGTTCATGTTAGAGACAGTGGGAATCCCCAGCTTACAGCAGAGAGCCCAGTTGAAGTGACCATTGAGGTTACTGATGTCAATGACAACCCACCGGTCTTCAGCCAGGCCGTATTTGAGACAGTCTTGCTCCTGCCCACGTATATTGGTGTTGAGGTTCTCAAAGTCAAAGCTTCAGACCCAGATTCAGAGATTCCTCCTGAACTAACATTTAGTATAATTGAAGGCAATATGGACCATTTTTTAATTGACTCAAGCACAGGGGTACTCACCATTAAAAACAATAGTCTCTCCAAAGACCATTATATGCTAATAGTAAGAGTGTCTGATGGGAAATTTTATAGCACTGCTATGGTCACAATAATGGTAAAAGAAGCCATGGATAGTGGACTCCATTTCACACAAAATTTTTATTCCACTTCTATCTCAGAAAACAGCACCAATATCACAAAGATCGCTGTGGTGAATGCTGTTGGCAACCGACTCAACGAGCCTTTGAAATACAGCATATTAAACCCTGGAAACAAATTTAAAATCAAATCCACCTCAGGAGTCATTCAGACCACTGGCATCCCCTTTGACCGAGAGGAACAGGAGCTGTATGAGCTGGTGGTGGAAGCAAGCCGAGAGCTAGATCACCTCCGCGTCGCTCGAGTCGTGGTGAGAGTTTACATTGAGGACATAAATGACAATGCCCCGGTGTTTGTAGGACTTCCATACTATGCTGCTGTGCAGGTTGATGCTGAGCCTGGTACCCTGATCTATCGAGTGACAGCTATTGATAAAGACAAGGGTGACAATGGTGAGGTGTCATACCTGCTGAAGGAAGACTATGGACATTTTGAAATTGATAGAGGATCTGGTAGCGTCACTTTAAAAGAAGCCTTCAATTCTGATTTGTCTAATATAGAGTACTTGGTTGTCATTCTTGCCAAAGATGGTGGTAACCCATCATTGTCTGCGTTGGTAGAGCTCCCCATTACTATTGTTAACAAAGCAATGCCTGTGTTTGACAAGCCCTTCTATGCAGCTTCCGTGAATGAAGATGTAGAAATGCACACGCCAATTTTAAGCATAAATGCAACTAGTCCTGAAGGCCAGGGTATCATTTATATCATTGTCGATGGAGATCCCTACAACCAGTTCAATATCGACTTTGATACTGGAGTTCTGAGTGTCATCAGCCCACTGGACTATGAAATAAATTCCCTTTTCAAGCTGGTGGTGCGAGCCAGCGATGCCCTCACTGGCGCTCGTGCTGAGGTAACTGTGGACTTGATCGTTAATGATGTTAATGATAATCCTCCAGTTTTTGATCAGTCATCTTATAATGCTACTCTGTCTGAAGCTTCTTTGATTGGGACTCCTGTACTGCAGGTTGTTGCTACTGATGCTGACTCTGGCAATAACAAGATTGTACAGTATCAGATAGTCCAGGACACCTTTAACAGCACTGACTATTTCCATATAGACAGCAGCAGTGGCCTAATTTTGACAGCCCGGATGCTGGATCATGAACTCATACAGCAGTGCATCTTGAAAGTCAGAGCAACCGATAATGGGTTCCCACCGCTGAGCAGCGAGGTTCTCGTTAGTATCTCAATAACAGATATGAATGACAACCCTCCAGTTTTTAACCAGCTAATATATGAATCGTATGTGAGTGAACTGGCACCTCGGGGTCATTTTGTGACTTGTGTCCAAGCTTCTGATGCCGATAGCTCTGATTTTGACAGACTGGAGTACAGCATCCTATCAGGAAATGATCGGACCAGTTTTATCATGGACAGCAAGAGCGGTGTTATCACTCTTTCCAACCATCGCAAGCAGAGGATGGAGCCCATGTATAGCCTAAACGTCTCTGTGTCAGACGGGCTGTTCACCAGCACAGCTCAGGTGCACATACAGATCCTTGGGGCCAACCTCTACAGCCCTGTGTTTTCGCAGAGCATTTATGTTGCAGAGGTTAGAGAAAACACTGCTCCTGGAACAAAGGTAATCCATGTGAAGGCAACAGATGGGGATTCAGGTGTATATGGCCAGATCAGCTACTCCATAATAAATGACTTCGCCAAGGACCGGTTTTTGATTGATGGTAATGGGCAGATTCTGACAACTGAGAGGCTGGACCGTGAGAACCCACTGGAAAGTGATATCAATATATTCTTGAGAGCCCTCGATGGAGGTGGCAGGACTACATTTTGCACTGTGAGAGTGATAGTAGTGGATGAGAATGACAATGCTCCCGAATTTATGACAGTTGAATACAGAGCAAGTGTCAAAGCAGATGTTGGGAAAGGTTACTTGGTGACCCAAGTGCAAGCAGTAGATCCAGATGATGGAGCCAATTCCAGAATTACCTATTCTCTGTATAGTGAAGCCTCTGTTTCAGTACCTGATCTGCTTGAAATAGATCCAGATAATGGATGGATGGTCACCAAGGGCAGCTTTAACCAGCGGAAAAACACAGTTCTGTCATTCTATGTGAAAGCAGTTGATGGTGGCATTCCTGTGAAGCATTCCCTCATTCCTGTCTACATCCATGTTTTACCACCAGAAACCATTTTGCCTTCTTTTTCTCAACCCCAGTATTCTTTCACAGTGGCAGAAGACACCCTCATAGGCAGTACTATTGACATTCTGCATGTTTTGCCCAATCAGGGTGCTTTGTATAGCACGGTTAATGGTAAGCTACCTGAAAACAACAAAGATGGGGTTTTCATCATAGAGAAAGACACGGGCCTCATAAAATTGGATAAGAGACTTGACCACGAAATAAATCCTGCTTTTCACTTCAAAGTTGCGGCCACGATTCAGTTAGACAAAGTAGACGTCGTGTTGACTGTGGATGTGGAGGTGAAGGTGTTGGATGTAAATGACAACAAGCCTGTGTTTGAAACAGCTAGTTATGATGCTATAATAATGGAAGGGATGCCTATAGGAACAAAACTTATGCAAGTTAAAGCCGTTGATGCAGATTCAAGTGCGAACGGGCAGGTCACATACACACTTGCAGTGGAATCAGAACTGGAGAAGATCACGGAAGCATTCACCATTGATAGCAACAGTGGCTGGATCAGTACACTGAAGGATCTGGACCATGAGAAGGATTCTGCTTTCACATTTGCAGTGGTGGCCTCAGATCTGGGGGAAGCTTTGTCCTTGTCCTCAACTACCTTGGTCTCAGTTACTGTGACAGATATCAATGATAATGCACCTGTCTTTGAGCACGAGGTGTACAGAGGGTCAGTGAAGGAGAGTGACCCTCCAGGGGAAGTTGTAGCTGTTCTTAGCACCTGGGATGAAGACACATCTGATGTCAATCGGCAGGTTAGCTACCATATTACAGGTAAGAAACAGCTTGCACACTTTCTTCCCATAACCACCTTACTGACAAACTGTACATGTGTCCAGTTTTAGGTTAATGTTTAGCAGGGTTTCAGCTAAATTATCACTGTGAATGAGTCAATTACATTCCTTTTTTTTTTTTTTGACAGAATTTGCAGCAAAGCGGAAAAGAGGGGGAGGAATGTGTGTGTGTCTTTGTGTCTGTGTTACTCTCTCAATTTTCCAAGATGAATGCTTCCTGATTTGCTTCAGTGCAATGTAGTGTAACCATCAACCCATCATAATTGATATGTCAGATTGGAAACCATCATGACTTAATGTTTCAAACAAGGGAAGAGGAAAATTTTGTTCTTACAGAGAAAATCCCTGTATTTCCAAGCATTTAATTTTTTTTTTAAATCATGTTTTTCTTTTTGAGATAGGAAAGTAGATGCTTGAGCCACTTCAAAATACCACTGTTTGAAATGGGAAGTGGGGGCGACATGGATGAATTTTACATTATGGAGTGAGAGGATGCCATTTCTTATCAGCACAGATTTCTGGCCAGGGAAATAGTAATATACTTAGAAGCACTGGTTAGCTGCCATGCATTGTTATATGCAGCATAAGGCAATTTTGATTACATTACTCACACATTTTTCACAGCATAGTAGTGTTGCTCTTTCCCATTGTGTAATATTTATTATCATTCTTTTCTCCTAGATTCAGCCTGGCTTTTGTGTAAGCGTGTTATGAGTGATGAGTGCTGCAGTTATTTTCCTGCCTCCATCTTGCATTGTCCAATAGATTTTGTTAGGGAGCAACTTTGTCACTCCTCCCAGTGTTAGCAATTCAAGAGCTAGTATTAACTACCTAGTAATAACCAAATTATTGGAAAAATTCACATTTTTCTCACTGGATGGGGTTTGACATATATAAGACCACATGTAGGAAGCAGGCTGTGGGCAAAAATGACTTAACTAATGGGAAAATAGTTTGTGTACTTTGCTCTGGAGGGCAAGGCTCCTACCCCTTTGTTAGTTATCAAAATGAAAATGGCTGTGGGATAGTGTGTAGGGAGAGGTGTGACACTCCAGTTAGGCACAGACTGCCTGTGTTACACATCAGAAGTAGCATCATTTTCAAAGCAACCAGAAATTTGTTGATTAATTGTAACTTGAAATTTTGCATTCACTTTAAAGGTTTGCGAAGACTATGTGTTTATAGTGTAACGTGCTGTAGGGTAATAGAAGTGGGGGCAAAAGTAGTCCTGTGGGTAAATGTCAGGATTTAGAGGCTTTGGGCAAGGTGCGTTGGCTGCTGGTGGCCCAGTTCCCACATACGTAAAAGTAAGTAAGTAGTGCTTCATACTAGAGATTTTGGGATATTTGAAGGAGTTTGGGAATCCCAGTGTAGAAAGTACTACAGGAAATGAAAACCCTTATGTTTGTAACAAAGGTATGTTAGTGCACTGTGATCATTGGCTTTGTTCTGAAGTCTGGCAGTCATCTCTTATAATGAACTATGCCTTTGGTTACCTAGTGCTTTTTCTTCACATACCTGTGCTGTTAATTTAGCAAAAACTGGACTTTTGAATAACAACTGTCAGATGTGACTCAAAAATTACAGATCATTCTGTACCTTAGTTTCTATCACAGTTCAAAACATGACAGATATTTTGCTGTTCTGTTAGTTTCTGAAAACATTAGATGTCAAAGCCCAAAACTTCCTTTAATTCCTACTGTACAATTACTAAAGGGCATGGGCTCAGAAATTCCACTTCTTTTGAATATATCATTCGAGCTTGGGAAATGCACAAGGAGAAATTAGGTTCTTTTGATTAAAGTGTCAAAACATGTTAAAATGTAGTTTTACTCACAAAATAGTCTATTCACACTTTACCTCAAGTTGATCTCAGGAAGTGCTCTTGAGTATTTCATGGAATCAGATTAGCTAGACGGTTATTCAAAAGCTGTGGCCTTCTGGAGGCATTTTGATTCATAGAAACTTCTGTGAGTACAGTAAACTCTGAGGAAAAATGGTACATTAACAAAAAGGAAGAAGAAAACAAATTATGAGACTGTCATTTGGATCCACCAAAAACAGCTTTGTGAAAATGCATCTGGAGAAAAGTAGCACGCAGAAGATAGATGGAAGAAATCATCGTTTAGAAGATTAGAGAAATAAGCATTCTGGGTCAGATGTGATCACTGAAGAGTCCTTTGTGCTCATTTGAGAAATACAAATGCCTATTGCAGTCTTCTGGTCAATCTTGTAAAAGGGTAGATACATGCTGGTGGATAAATAAATATTCTGCTTGGATTCCTTCCATTTATTATTTTTTTCCATGATTACTGGCAAGTAGTTGCCATTTTCAAATCCACCTTCATTTGCATTTGATGGTGAGGGAAAAAAATTTTGCACTTACCCTTTGTTACTTGTAGTTCAATAGCAGCTGTAGATGTTCACAAAGCAGAAGCACTAAACATAAATCTTAATAGAAAATCAATAGGAAGTGCAGATGGCATGAATGCACTTAGGAAGCACAGTAGTTTTCTTTTGAAGGCTCATTTGAGGTCATTGCCTATATCATTTGAGGCAGTTTGCCTAAAACCAGGGCTCTTCTGATGTCTAGCCAACCTACACCCAGCCACATATTACTGGGATTTAAGAGTGGCGAACCATGAAAAGCCACCAGAAAAATGTCAGCTGCCAAGACATTGGTACAGTGAAGTGTTTTGTGTTCCTCAGTGATGTTAATTAGGCTTCATCAGGTACTTAGAGCTAGGGAGTCAATAGTCTTTAAGCTTGGTTCAGCTGAATACAAGGAAGATGGACAGTGTGTTTTGAAAGAAAGAAGTGGTATTGTACACAGTAGGTTATTTGCTGGGTTGATTGCCTAGTATGAGCAAAGGTGTGGCTTTTGTCAGTTTTTATTGTATATTTGAGATACTGGAGTTGTGGAGAAATGGATGTTTCAGCGTTTGGGAAGGCCTTGTGTTGCCACTGCAATTTTATGGTAGTAAACCTAAGAAGATTGGATTTGCCATTTCAGAAGCTCAGTAAACATGCAACATCTTAAACTGGGAGTGGAGGATAAACCTATTGACTTTGTGTGGTGCAAATGCCTAGAGTTCTAACGGGGAATTGAAAGTACCTAAATAAATGCATAAATGTAAGACAGAAGCTAAATAAATAAGTTAGTAAATATTCCGTTCCCCCTCCCAGATGGGGACATTGCAGTGAAAACTGATGCTGTTGGCTTCTAGTTTTCCATTCCCTTTTTGCTGCTATAATGGCCTCTGTGTGTGCTTTAGTAATGATGTGTGTCAGGATTTGTTTATTTTGGATCACTGTGTCTCTGCATTTCATTTGTATCTGGCTGTTTTCTTTCTTTACTTAAACTTGAGCTTGATTTGGCTTTGTACTATTTGCTGACTAGGGAGGGAGGGAGGGAGAGCATTATTTAAACTTCAAGTAACAAAAGATAAAAGATACTGCTGATTCTTTTAGCCTCAAAGCCTTTCTAAAAAGTTACTGGAGTGTTTTTTGTAGCTAGCACTTCACTGTTGTGACATTCAAAGTAGAACATAAGAAAACTGCCAAAAGATTTTAAAGAATCCATTAATACATGTAGTCAGGAGGCTTCCATTTAGAAAAGCTACATTATTCAGAGTGAAAAACTAATTAATTAGAATGCCCCTAGGAAACTGAATCTGCTTGCATATATTAGTGAAAAAGTTAATTAATCACTGCAGAACGAGATCTGCATCAAGACATATGTATAAGTAGTAGGAAATGGTTTCCTGGGCCACAGTGTGGATTTTTTTGCCTTTCCATTTTTAAGAATATTTCCTTGATGGTATTTTAGTTTTATATCTCATTATTTCTCTTACACGTCATAGTCCACCTTTGCCTTCCATCAACAAAGTATAGAGCCAGTCCTGAGAAGTAAAAAAAAAGAAAAAAGTGCTAATGAAAAAGACATGCAGATACACCTCTACTCCTGCTTATTGCACAGGTTTCTTGGTCATTCAGATTAATTCTTTTCTGTTGGAGTAAAGGGGAGGAAAAGACATCTAAAGGACCACTTCTTTATACATATTCCCCAAATTCCTAGGTATGATTTAAAAGCCATTCCATTAGCAACAAAGCTACAGTGATTTTAAAATTGCTCCAGGGTAGTGTTACTGCTAACCATAAAAGCCACCAGCTGATTCTAATTAGATTTTACCTTTCCTCTTTGCTAAGCAATGGGATGCCCATACCTTGAGTGTGTTGCTTCCTAGTTGATCAGGACAGTTAATCATTTCCTTTTACAAAAGGACTAATATGCAGGAAAGCCCTGATTAATATCATGAAGCAAAATAAGAATATTTAAGTCCATTTTTATTAATGGTTTACAACATTAAACTCACTATGACAAGATTACAGCCTTTTATAAAGGAGAGTTAAGCTTTTTTTCTGCTGGCATTGAACTGAATAGAGGGAATTTAATGTCAATCAGCAGGGATCTGCCTTCTTTGAAGTCACATTCAGACTCAAGTCAGTGGACAGATTCTCATTTCCTTGGATTGTATTCAGATCTGGCCAGTAGTACACATCAACACTCTGTGTAACCCTCTTTAGAAGAAATGTGTGTTTATATGACACAACAGATTAAACAATGTGTCCTCTGGTGATTATTCCAGACTGTCATAGAAATCAGTGGAAAAACTGCTTGGTTTTCTGATCAAAAAGGGTGGTTTTCTATCAACAGAAAATATCTGTATTTGATACATGAGTTTAGTGCTCTGTGTGATTCAAAAGCCTTTTATAATTATAATGCCTATCTGACTAATATTCTGGAAATCTTATTCATTACAACTTGCTTTTTTTGGCACAGTCAAAGCTAGCACAAATGGTGACTCTTAGCAAGAAAGATTTGCTCAGCCTGACTCAACTGACTTAGTTTTCATATTAAATAGAAACCAGTCTGTCTTGTCACTGGTAGCTAATGAACAAGGCATAGATTAGAGCCTGTGACCTCTTTTCTGCTTTTTGATGTAGAAAGAAGGTATGGAATGGACATTAGGCTTTTTTGATTGGTTTTAAGCTCAACTTCGAGTTCAGACCTCCTCTGCATTGTTATTTTGCCAAAAAGGTCCCTGAGAACTGACAGAATTGTGACAACAGAAGCAACATCAGAGACACTAATTGCCTGACAACAGAGTCAACACAAATAAATGCAGCCTTGGATTATTATTTTTTTTTTTAGTACTTACTTATGCAATCATTCAGTGCCAGTACTAGAGGGGAAGGTTTAAGAACCTGGTCTTTCCATCCAGCTTGTATGGATCCAATGACACATGTCAGAACCCTGATTAATTTGTAAGCAAATGCACACTAGCATGTTTGACATTCTTGAATGTGTTACAAGAAAGATTAAGCATTTCCTTAATAGTTTTATACCACTTTTAAACATGAGCAACATGAAAAGTAGTTCTCAAATTGAATTCCTGCACGGAGAGCATAGGAGAAAGCTTAATATGGTGGGCACAGAGATAGTAGTGGGTTAGCTGCAATTACAGTTTACTCAGTGGAGCATCATGGTTCTTTTTAATATGTCCTCACTCTGTTTCTGTAGCACTGGAGTTTACTATGACTACAGTGCTCTATCCTAAATTTTTAAATGTGCAGATACGTTTTAACAGACCAAGCTGGGCACAGAAGACTGGGTAGTTGGCTTTACTGGCTTTGGCTGGGGTAGAATTAATTTTCTAAGTAGAATCTGCTATGGAGCTATGATTTGGATTTGTGATGTCACAGGGGTGTTTTAGTCACTGCTGAGCAGCACTTGCACAGGGTCAAGGCCTTTTCTGCTCCTCACCCCACCCCACCAGTGAGGAGGCTGGAGGTGCACAAGGAGTTGGGAGGAGACAAATCTGGGACAGCTGATCCCAGCTGATCACGGGGCTATTCCACACCATATGGCAACATGCTCAGCATATAAAATCTGAGGGAAGAAGGAGGAAGAGGAGATGTTCAGAGTTAATGGCATTTTTTTTCCCAAGTAACTGTCAGGGTGACAGAGCCCTGCTTTCCTGGAGATGCCTGAACACCTGCCATGAATTCCTTTTTTTTTTCTATTCTATTCTATTCTATTCTATTCTATTCTATTCTATTCTATTCTATTCTATTCTATCCTATTCTATTCTATTCTGTTCACAGAGCTTTTGCTTTACCCATTAATCTGTCTTTGTCCCATGAGTTTTCTTACTTTTAGCCTTCAGATTCTCTTCCCATTCCCACTGGGGAGGAAACGAGCAAGCAGCTGTGGGGATCTGAGCTGACTAGCACAGTTAAGTCATAACATTGTTTTAAAAGATTTTACTGTCTGGTCTGACAGGAGGTTTGGACCAGACTCAGAGAAACGTGATTGAATGTGTTTTCTTCATGGACCAGGCAGGAGACTGTACCATTTCAGATTAAAGAGTAAATAACTGTTGGAATAATTAATGACTGTGCCCGCCTTAATTATGGCATGCTTCTGCATGTGACATGTCCGTCCTTCCCTCCTTCCTTTCTTCCTTCCTTCCCTCCTGAGGTTGATGTGGACCAAAACTTCCCCTCTCCCAACCTCTTTTTGTTGCCAGGCAATTTAGTGATGTGGAAGAGCAACACTGCCAGTTTCAGTGTCACTGTTATGGCACGGTGAAAAACTCTTCTGCTTTATCTCCTGCATGCCTTTCACCAGCTTTCACTCTTGGATAAATTTGATCTATTTGTACCGCTTATCTTCCAACTGTTCCTCAAATGACCTCTTGTTAGGAGTATTTAATACTAATGTGTCTTCCTGTGTCGTGTAAACTTTTTAAAAACTAGCATTTTAATAAGCACAAGAATGGTGCAGCTGTATGATAAAGCTTTCATTAGAGGATTCCTTAATAGAACCCACTTCCAGTCCTTGATTGCATAATCAACAGCTAATGAAATTGTCTTGGTAACAAGAGCTACGGTGTATTGCATCCTCTCCCGAGAGTAAGTGGAAAGACAATTGTACCAGCCCGAGAGGACTATTGATTGTTCACAGTGTGAATTTGATTACCCTTACAGGGAACTGAACAAGAGATCATCTTCAGCTCTGCTAAATGGATTTTTTTGCCACTGAAAGTTATCAGTTCACTTTCATACAGGGCATTCGGGGGGCAGTAAACACAGGGAGTGTAATTTCATTACAGATTTCCTGAGTCTGCAAGTTTGGAAGCACCAAAAGCTGTGAAAGAAATGATGGCTGCTTAGTTCAGGTCTTCTGTGATGTGTTTCTGTATTTAAACCCAGTGGGAGCTCTGAAGGGACATCACAGCTCATTGTGTGTTGCTTGTCTTGTTGCAGGAGGGAATCCCAAAGGGAAGTTCGCCCTGGGACTGGTTCAGAATGAGTGGAAAGTTTATGTAAAAAGGCCTCTGGATCGGGAAGAGCAAGACATTTATTATCTGAACATCACTGCCACAGATGGCCTCTTTGTGACCCAGGCTGCTGTGGAAGTGACTGTCACTGATGTTAATGATAATAATCCAGTTTGTGAACAGGTGAGTTAACACCACCCACGGCGATCAGCCGCTGTGTTGGGAGCGATGCTTTCCCTATGGGTGTCTCTTGCTGTGTGCAAGTATCCAAAGTATTCGTAGGCAATGCTGATTTTCATCCTTATGGTCTTAGTTGAAGAACGTGCAGTAATCTGGGAGAGAAGCAAGATAAAGCATTCCTGTGAAGTCAAGATTGAAGGATCTTACAAAGCTTGCAAAGCAGTCTTGTATACAGTGGCCTTAGTTAGCTTTGCAACAAATGATGCGTTGTGAGGTGGCGTTGGGCAGCTACTCCTCCCCTGCAGAAAAGAAGGTGCTCTCCCTTCACAACCCATGTGGAAATGTCATCAGTCTAGTTTAAGTCCAGCTTTCCTCCACTTTCCAGATCCCAGACGTCCAGTGGAAAAGGCGGAAGAATGTAGCTTGCTGTCCTGTTGTCGGGAATGCATGCAATGTGGCCTGACCACAGCTTTCAGAGTGCTAGCTGTTGTGCATTCTATGGAAAGGCAATCCAGGAAACTGATGTTAGTGCAATAGAAAGGTCTGTGTGAAAGAAAAGACATGAAGAAACCCAGAGTTCCTTACTGGTGCTACTCACAGAAAATAAATATATATTTGTGTGTGTGTGTGTGTGTGTGTGTGTGTGTGTGTGTGCATGCATATACTCGTATAATTCCCTTTGTTACATTATCACTCACTGATGGATTACTGTCATTGCAAGAACTGTTCTACCACTCTGGGGAATCACAATCTGTATTTTCCTCAAAACTGCTGGATGAGGTGATAAAAACAGTTGTTTCTGTTAGCACACTCATCGAAATTTTCATTTCATGGGTGTCAATGGAATAAATAGAAGATAAAAAATGGTATCACATTAAACACCTAAGATGAGCTCTATTCAGAGTCATAATTTGGCATTGTTTCTGTGACACCTCAAAGCTTAACAGTGATTTGAATTTCTAGGAATGTGTTGGGTAGAGGAAAATTGTTTCCTGTATAGAAAGATGCACTACAAGTAGTTTTAAAAAAAAAGGTTGTACAAAGACTGTAAAATACTGCTACAGCATACCTTACCTGTCTTGTTTTTGACTCTAGGTTGCATACACAGCATTGTTTCCTGAAGACATTCCATCAAACAAAGTAATTCTTAAAATCAGCGCTAAAGATGCTGACATTGGGTCCAATGGTGAAATTCGCTATTCTCTTTATGGTTCTGGGAACAATAAGTTTTTCTTAGATCCAGAAAATGGTAAGATGGCAACCAAATGTTTCTGAATAGCCTTAATCCCTCAACATCTGAGTGCTGGTTTCCTTAATTAGAGTTAGGTTACACATGGCTGTCAGCCAGTCCAGTTCTGGCAGGTGTGGGTGACCATTTGAATGGTGGTGGCAGGAGAGAGAAAGAGGGATCTCTTTGTTGGTCAGGTTGGTTGTTATAACCAGAACAATGGATATTGATCCTTTTGTTTCCCTGCAGACTTCAAGTTAGATTAGAGATTTATCATAGAACCACAGGATATTTTGGGCTGGAAGAGAACTTTGATGGTCATCTAGGCCAACCCTCTTGCCATATGCAGAGTCATCTTCAAATAGATCATGTTGATCAGAGACCCATCCAATTAAAAGTTTCTTGGGCAATCTGTGCCAGTTTTTCACCACCCTAATCATAAAAAATTTCTTTCTTATATCTAGTCTAAATCTACCCTCTTTTAATTTAAAACCATTACCCTTTGTCATATCACAGCAGGTACTGCTAAAAACGATGTGTTTCTGTGTCTAGGAGTCTATAAATCTTGGGAGTGACAGAAAGACTTGGAAAAACATGGTGGCGTTCATACGGGTAAAGCTGTAGGCTGCTGTAAAGCCACCATGAATGGCTTGTCATCCCTGCACTCATATGGCACCTCACTTTTTTGGGTAAAGAGGAAGGGGAACTGACGCTGCTGTGAGTTTTTAATCCGTTCATTGGAATAAGCAATGTTGGTTTTGTTTTCTCTTTCCTGTTTCTGGGAAACACATGATTTTGAGACACTTAGGCTGTCTAGAATCAGTGATGTTGCTACAATAATAATGATAGCTGCTGCTTTTAAACAATTTCAGGTGAGCTGAAATCTTTGGCCCCTCTCGACCGAGAGAAAATCCCTGCCTACAACTTGGTTGCCCGAGCCACTGATGGTGGTGGCAGGTTCTGCCAGTCAGAAATCCATCTTATTTTAGAAGATGTTAATGATAATCCACCAGTGTTTTCATCTGACCACTACACTGCTTGTGTCTATGAGAACACAGCCACTAAAGCTTTGCTAACAAGAGTCCAAGCAACTGATCCTGATGTTGGTAAGTGGAAAGCATTGCAAAAAATAATTAATGTTCATGAAAACTCTGTGGGTTGGTGGAATTACTAGGCAGATTCATTTTGCTATTGCTAAATTTCTTTATTTTCTCCTCCTCCTGCTTCTTTATCCTTGCCATTTCTTTCTCTTCTCTTTCTTTGCATCAAAATGCTTGTGTCTGAGCTTGACAGAATGGTGTTACAAGCAGAAAAGCATTGCAGCAGCCACAGAAGCAGGTAGTCTTCTCTTGCTCGGCAATAGCTATGTTTAGGGGGAAATGATCATTTTGGGGCTAAATTGTGGCTTCCTTCCTTCAGTGGTCTCACCTCTTTTCTTGAGCCATGATTTTGAATACCCATGCCTCTATTTATGCAAATAGTACAGTTACATGCCACAGGGACCCATACCTGATTAATCACAGCTTTTCTAGAGTTTTATACTGAAATAGCTCCCATTTGTTCCAGCTGGTTACTTTAGCATAAAACTATTGTACAGTGGGAATGTACATTATAAACGTTCTGGTTATTTAACTGCACATTCTTTGGAAGTGTAATAGTTTATTATATAAGGATCTTAGCCTTGAAATCTGGGCCCAATTATAAATATTTAAAGAGGGGGGTCTTTTTGCATAATACAGCGGTAAAATCTACTGAATATTAGAAAATTTTTTAGGCCACTCACTTGAGTTGAAATAAATAAATCCCTTAGTTTGTTTTTTTTTTTCTTCCTGTGTTTTGGAGGTGTTTTGTAAAAACTGTGGCCTGAGTAGCTTCACGTAAAAAGCAGATCTTCCATCCAGTGAAAAAAAAAAATTTTTTTTTCCGAGTACAGTGCATGCTGGAAGTCTCAGTTATTCGTGAGGCTGATAGTTTAGATATACAGGAATTCATAAAGGAGCAGCAAACATTCATTAATGTATCTATGAAGAGCTGCATTATATGCCATGGTTGAAAACTCACTGTTAAAATTATGATACTGTCCTGCAGTGAAAAGCCAATTACTGGTGGTAAACTACTGAACCATCTGAAGAGACAGTGTTGTTATTTTCCACTGTTGTATTAATTACCATTTTTCTTGTAGGTGAGATGACATTCAAGGGGACACAAAATTAAAATAAAAAGTTGTCAATGAGAGTTCTTGCTAGCACCAACTTTACATAATAAGATGGTTAGCAATGATAAAAAACCCACAAACCATGAGCTAGTTGCTGTACCTTCCTTTTGAAACCAGACAAGTTAAATGGAGGGATGCATGTGACAAATGGGAAGGGGCTATGTACTTCCTTAATGCTTAGACCTGAAAATCAAACCATACATTGTATCATAAGAAAGTGACTTTTAAAAAGCCCCTAAAATGGGATTTTGTTCTAATTACTGTTCTGTTAGTCCCTACTAAAATCACTGATTCCCTATTGCTAGATAATGAATGAGTTCAGGTAGAGTCATGTTCCCATGAGAGAAAAATGTATTATTGATATTCCTGATGGGCTGTGATATTCCTCTAAGGCTGTTTGCAGTGTTATGCTGAAAACAACAGTGGAATGTGAAAACATTCCACTGATGTTTTCAGGATAACACTGCAGTAATCATCGTATAAATAAATTTTTAACATCCAGGAAACATCTTGTGATCAGTCTTAGAATTTGCCCACTCTGCTTTGGGCTTTGTACTGTAAGGACAGGAGCATGAGTATTGAAGCCATGGAGAGAAAACTTGAGAGAAGTCCCTTTGTGGTCCACAACTAAACACAGTTTAACAGAATCCTGAAAATACTGTGGTCAGGCACTGTTGGATAATTACAACAATTTCCAGTTAAGAGAAAAATAGTGTTATATTTGCCTTGTGCCTTTGATATCTGTTGAAGTTTCTGATCTCATAATTTCCTGTGAAATTACAGGACTGGACCATAAGTTTCTGTTTAATATATTTATAATTTGGATACATACTTAGAAACTAGCTGTACCAGCTGGACACACTGAGGGAGAATTGTGATCCTTCTTCACAGTGTTCAACAGAAGAAAACCGCTTTAACTGTTCAGTAGCACACAAGTTTATTTTCCATAACCTCTACATACAGCTGGGGATTTTAAATTACATGGTCTCCTGAAGGAGGGAGAATATACATAAGTCTATTTGTTAGGATATTTTAGTAGTTTTAATTGAAAACAATCCTTTCTCCCATACCACTGTGATTGGAAATTTTTGATATTTCCACAATATGGTATTTGCTACTTACTCACCACCAGAAGGTTTGGAAATGTTCAAACTAAGAAAGGAAAGCGAAATGCTGGTTTTACATTTTTACAAGAGGTTCACAGGAAGCAGTGAATTTTTCACCTCCCACTGTCTCCAAAGCAAAGTGCCAAATTACTCCATTTTGTTCAAATTAAGGCACAAGAAGAGCTGGAATGAGTTCTGAGGTGTAATTGCCTGAGCAAACCCATCAAACAACTCCAATATCACCCTGTTTCAAAGGAATTAGGGTCATGCTAGGGCAGCAACTCTCAGGAAACCTACATGGGACTTTGTGGCAGGTGTGATGTTAAAAAATTGATGAAGTTCATAATAAACGTGGAGCCCAAACCTGAGGTGCAGGCACATACTCATTTCCAGTGCTGCTCGTCTTTTCTGCATGCACGGAGAGTTGTGGCCTCACTCACACCGTACAAGAATGAATGACAGCCTCATCCAAGCTCAGCAGTGCTTTAAGTGATGGTTAAATCCTGCCTCACTTGCAGATGCTGTGCTTTGTGAATGACCTCCGTGCTCAGGCCTGTTTCCAGGATGATTGATGGTGTAGACTACCAAAGGCATGAGCACTTACTGCACTAAAAATGAACAGTGCATTATCCATCCTTCTGCATCACCACTGGGGCATCAGATCAGCCATCCAGATCTGTAGTCAGTTTAGTGATTTCACTGACCAGTTGATTTTTTTTCTGGGTTTATGATGAATATGAGGTTCTAATTCTGCTCAAAATGGGAATAGCCTTGTCAGGCAGCTCTGTCTTGCCTGCCACTGCATTAGCCTATGTTTAAAGCCATGGCTGGTAGTCATCAGGCAGATCCTTGCCATTCCCTACACAAGCAGCCAGTACAGATGGACTGGGCCATCACCTTGTATTGCATGCAGCCACCGTGCAGGAGAACACAGGCATGTAGGTAAAAAATTGGCAGGAGTGGCCTTTATTTGGTTGCAGAGTTCATGCAGTGTGCAGACTGCCCTTCCCTGTGCTCAGCTGCCCCTCACCCCCAAAGCCCTTCCCCAGCCCTTCCCCTGTGCCCGTGCATCACACAGGAGCTGTGGTAACATGCATGCTGCTAGAGCCATCTGGTATCCATGTTTCGGTTTGGGAAGGCAAATCTAGGAGCTTCTCAGAGTCACTGAGACTGCTTCTTCCTTGAATAGCAGGCATCTTGTCCAACCAGCCTGCTCAAGCAGGCACACCTACAGCAGGTTGTCTAGGACTCAGTCCAGATGGCTTTCGGCTCCCTCCAAGGATAGAGAATGCTGTCCTCCAGGGATTGAGTGCTGTGCAGCATGAGCACCCTGGAGGTCCTCTGGGAATAACCAGAGACCTGCATTGTGAATACAGAAAACAGTGTAACATCCTCGCCATGATCTGTTGTACATTAAAAAAAAGTGTAGTTTGGGGAAACACCCTCCCATATCTTACAGCAGACTTAACAGCACTGAGTAATGCAACCTAGAAAAACAATAAGCAGTGTGCTACTTTATTCGAAGCGTTTTCTCGCTTTTGTGCGTAGGTTGCCCAGAGTTTCAGATGTGTCCCAGCTTCTGCGGGGCTTGTAGCCTCACGAGCAGAATGGTCTAAGGTTTATTCACCAATTCTGAAAGAAACATCCAGGTAGTTTGGGGGTCAGTAGATCTGAATGGTGAGCCTGGATTTCTATTCTTTGTTCTTAGCATTTGAAGCTTTGGTACTTAGGTGGATGTGAGAGAAAAAATGGGTGTTGCAAGCCTAATTCAGGAAGCCAGGGTAAGATCTGAGACCCTCCCACAGATATGTTTATACAGCCAGGTTATATGGGTTAGTTGTGGTTGAGTTTGATTGTGTTCTTTAAGCAGTTGTATAGAGTTAAATATTATTTGGACCAGGATTTATGAGAAGGACTCTGTTGTCAGCTGATTAGTGCATTTGTGTTTAATCTGGAGAGTTTAAATCAATCAAGTCTCTAATCAGTCTGATTCTTGGTGTGGGGAGCTAATTATTCACCTTTTCACAAAAAGTGTAAAAGCCACAGCAGAAGAGACTCAGCCCTTCTGGGGGAAGTTGTTTGACCTTCTTAGGAGGAGACGTCTGCTACCTAAACCCAAACTTCTCCACCAAGAATAGATGGGAAAACTGGCAAACTGGGGTGACAGGAGTGACATTTTCTTTCAGCTTCTGATGGAAAATTTTATCTTGGATTTCAAAGAAATCTGTAACAAAACCGATATTTTTCCTGCAAGGTTTGACCTCACTGATTTTGATGTTTCAATAAATACTTGCTTTGTCCAAAAAAGCCCAAACCCAAGCCCTTACCATGTGTGCTCACAAGGCAAGTGCACAGGAAATAAGAAATGTGTTTTCTGGGGAAGAATGGTATTATGACTTCTCCTTCAGGTTTCAGCCAGTCCAGCTTAGAGTGTACCTACCTCCAGGAGGATGGGGAAGCAAGCATATTTTATCTTATTTTTCTTCCTGTCCTCTCTGTGTCAGTGAGAAAAAAAGGAGAAACAGCTAAAGCAATAAAAATGAACTATCTATCAGAAATAGCGACCAAGGAATATCGATAATTCTCTGAGGTTTCTCACTGGTCTTTAGAAAGTGGCATCAAGATGCTGGGGAGCCCAGCACGGAAAAAAATCGCTCAGGCTGTTCAATGGGTCAGCACTTTCAAGAACACTTGCGTGGAACTAGAGTACAGACTTCAGCCTTATCAATGGTGGGCTTTGCTCTTGAAGGAATTAGGGCAACTGAACCTGTTGCAGTCACAGCTGCCTCACAGCTGGGCTTGGGGAAGTGTAAAGTGTTGCCGGGTGAGATTGCTGAAGTGTCAGAGAGAAGTGCAAGACAGTCACAGCTTGATTGGAGAGCAGCTCTCTGAATGATGTGCAATGGTGAGTAGCAAAATAATAGAAATGCTGAAGCAGATACTGATTTTGGTATTTTCTGGCAAACCCAGTACACAGCAAACCTCTGCTTTGCGTGTTTGTTAATGTTGGGCATGTCCCTTAAAATGGATCTAGAAACTTCTGGGGCGTTTAGGATCTGAAAAAGACAAAAGCAGGGATTGAAACGTGAATAAAAAGAATAACAGAGATAATAGGACAGAAGAGTTACTAAAACTCAGCAGCCAATAGGTAGTTAACTTTGGCAATGAGGCCAGCTAGATGGCATTTCTGGGTATTGTCTGAGTTTTTGTAAAATAAATATTACAAGATACTTTACAGAGGATGACTCATTCTCTTTAAAATATACATGGTGCTTCCTATATCTTCACCCACATCGTTGCCTCGCAGACTTTTAAAATAGTACTGGGGTTAGGGCTCTAATGCAGGATATGAAGGAGACATGAATTATTAAGTCCTTTTACTCTAGCAATCCAAAACAGCATTGCATAAGTAAGGGGTATAGGTGAAGTAGGGAGGCCTTTCCACTGTCACTGAAGCTGTTTTCAAAAATAATTCAGGAATCAGCCACAGAAAAAAAAAAACAACCAACCAATCAACCAAAAAACAAAACAAACAAACAAAGAAAAAAAAGAAACCCACACAAAAGGCATGAGTAAGCACTGCTCTATAGCCTAGTGAGTGACTTGCTTCTGGGCTCTCTTCCTCAGAGCTTATTCAATGAACGGTAGTAGTCCACGATGATGTACCCTTGTACTCCTTCTCTCTGGAAAGGTGTTTTTTGTGTAAAAAAATAATAGGCTCTTTGGAGTTCAGACTGACTTATTGTTAGGAGGTAAATAAACAAGGTATTTGGGGATTTTGATAGAAAACCCCTATCAAAACATTCAGCGTGACCCTGTTGAATCCCTCAGAGGGCCAGATTTTTAAAGCTTCAGGTAGGTAGTCGGGGGAATGCAGTCACCCTCCTTGCATTAAAATAATGAGATGTGTGTATCAAGATGAGTAAAAGCTAGTTTGTGCTCAGCAACCGGCAATCATCAAACCAATCTCATTTCCTTCTGCAACATGTGAGGTGGCCATATAGAAATAAATATTATGGGTGTTAATGGCTTAGGTTTAGTGAGTTTTTTGACATTGTACTGTACAGTATTTTTATGTGCAAGCCAGGGAAACATGGTCTGCCCCAAACTGTTATCAGGGGAGTTTGTAATAACCATTACACTGGAGCGGTAAGTTACGAAAGGTACCGAGTGCATCATGGCTCCTATTTTGATTCCTGAACGCATAAGTAGGCGTAAGGACTGTGTTTCTAAATGTCAGAAAGCAGAGTGGTGCTGCAAGTTTCCCTGGATAGTGTCGAAGCTGCAGTTGTGGTGTTTAACAGTTAAGGAGTATGGAAGAACCCAGTGCAAGTCATTAAGATAAAGGTGACATCCCGTGTTTAGGCAAGAAAACCAAGTGCACTGGTGTTGTCTGGGTGGTGACTGACTGGGCAGCCGAACTGCAGAGATGCAGCTGTATTACTGTGACCCACGGGCTGAAGGTATTTATACTTTCGTAATAGTGTGGAAAGGCAAATAGAAATGAGATGGGTAAGCCAGAGTAATGCTGGAAAATGGAAGTAGTTCTTTCTGTTTATTTGATGTTGGCAAATCCTGCCCTGCAAGGCTGTGCTGTTTTGGATACAGCACTTCCAAGACGATGTGGGCTGCATCTTCCAGGAAGATGTAGGAGATTGACAAAAAGATCACAAGTCTGCAAGAAAAGTCAGGAAATACTGAAACAGTTGAGAGGGTCTGCCAGGGAAAAAAGAGATGGTAAAGTATAACAGTCTTCAGATATCAGATAAGTAGCTCTGAGGAAGGAAGTTGACCCTTGTTCTTTTTTTTCCCCTTGTCTTTTATTAATTTTATTCAATCTCAGAAAAAAGTCAGAACAAGATTTTTAGTTGTAAGAAAAGCGAGGCACTGGGGTGTGTTATCCAAGGAGGTTATGCAAGTTCCTGATCAAAGAATAGGCCTGTGTTTGGAGATAAATTACATCCATCTTGTCTTTGTGCAGGGATAAATTAGATGACCTCTCAAGATTCCAGCTCTCTTTACACTCTCTCATTTCATTTGTTTAATTTTTGAGATTTCCAGGACATTGTTAACAACATAGAGGCAAAGAACTAGATGAAGGAGAACTGTACCTCTTGGATAATGTTGACTGAATAAACCCTGTATTTAAAATGGATCACTGATACATACCTATGTATGTGTGCATGTTTATGTGTGTGTGTATATATATTTATACACACAGGCACACATTTGAGCACATACATGTATAGAAATATGGTGTGTATATATAGATATATAGTACAAACTATTTGAGCACAAGTCTGATGAGGAGTGGCTGAGGGAGCTGGGATTGTTTAGCCTGGAGAAAAGGAGACAGAGGGGACCTTCTTGCTCTTAACAGCTACCTAAAAGGAGCTTGTAGCGAGGTTGGGGTTGGTCTCATCTCCCAGATAGCAGGTGAAAAGATGAGAAGAAATGGCCTTAAGTTTTGCCAGGAAAGGTTTAGATAGGCTATTGGGAAAAATTTCTTCACAGACTTTAGAATAGGCTATCCAGGGTGGAATTATTACCCCTGGAGGTGTTCAAAATGTGCATGGATGCGCTGCTTGAGGACATGGTTTGGAGCTGGGTTGACAGTTGGGCTCAATGATCTTAGAGGTCTTTTTCAATCTTGATGGTTCTATTCATGCTGTTATATACATATATATGGTTTTTATCTCTCTCTACATGTGCATTCCACTGCTTCTGGTTATGTTTCTCTATGTTGCCAGCTGCAATGTTTAACCCTAAATCAGGTATAGCCAAAATCCCGACTTCAGGGGAATTGACTCAGGAGCACTGGAGAAAACAAATATACCTGTCAAGTGATGTAGGCCAGTACCCAGGGAAATGTAAAGGTCTGATAGGAAAGAGACAGAGGGTGAGCCAACCATCCAAATCTCCACTTCCCACCAAAAAAGACAACACCTGACCCAGCTGAAAAGGGAAGCAGGGTTTTAGACACCCACGGATGGCATCATACTGCTAACAGTTTACACCTCCCATTTCTGTCCAGTGTTTCCTTTCAGTAAGGGATTATCTTCCGCTCTGCCCTGCCCTCATCCCATGGTACCCTGACTCCACTGGAGCAGTGGTGTGAATAAAGGTCTTTGGGGTTAAGGCTACTTCTTTCCCTCAGAAAAGGGAAAAGCAGTGAAAGCCTATCTTGGCAGCGGTGTTATGGATTGAACTCGGCCAGGTTTTCTGCTTAAGTTGTAAAAATCACTTGAAATACTTTCCCTATGGGGCTATATATTCTTCTGCAGTTCAACAAGGTACTTCAGGCAAGATTTCTCTTTCATCTCAAAATGATGGAGTAGAGTACTATAAAATCTGGTTTAGAATTCATCTTTTGTGTTGTTTGCTGTTAACAAAGTTGTGGACTTATCTTCTAGTAATTGGCCTTGTGGTTAACATTTGGGTAGTCAGGAAAGGTCATAGGTACACACCAGTGTCAATCATCACACCATAAAAGAGGCAAGAGGGAGCACAATAATCAGATAGCTTGCTTTTTATGTTTGCAAATAATGGCTAAACTGAAAAATAAATTTTTTACAGCTTGCTTTCTGGTCTACATCTTGTTTGTTTATTTTTAATACTTGCTATTACTTTTCTTTGCATAGGTTTTCAAGATGAAAATGAGCAGATGACAAAGTTAATCATAATTTTTCAGACATAAACAAAAATGAGTGGTCTGGCTGTACTAGGAGAAACACATTAAATAATGAGTTCAGAGTGACAGATGAAAACAGAGAGGAGAAACACTGTATGTTGCCTTTAATATGTGCAACTTTTACTTTATGTGTGATGCATAAAGGTATTGCCCACTGCAGAAACTTACTGTCATTTGGGGATTGTGCCTGTTGTGTTAATGCTTTTAATTGGTGTCAGTCTGGATCAAAATGTGTTATAACTCCACCATTTTCAGTTGAGTGGCGCCTCAAATCCTGTGTTCAGTTCAGGGCCCCTCACTACAGGAAAGGCATTGAGGGGCTGGAGCATGTCCAGAGAAGGGCAACGGAGCTGGGGAAGGGTCTGGAGCACAGAGCTGATGAGGAACAGCTGAGGGAGCTGGGGGTGTTCAGTCTGGCGAAAGGGAGGCTCAGGGGGCACCTTCTCTCTCTTTCTACAGCAACTTAAAGGAAGGTTGTAGTGAAACAGAAAACCTCTTTTCCCAAGTAACAAGCAATAGGACAATAGGAAATAGCAGCAAGTTAAGCCATGGGAGGTTAAGACTGGAGAGTAGGAAAAATTTCTTCTCTGAAAGCATTGTCAAGCGCTGAAACAGGCTGCCCAAGGAAGTGGTTGAGATACAATCTTGCAAAGTATTTAAAAGATGTGTAGATGTGACAGTCAGGGATGTGGTTTAGTGGTGGGCTTGACAGTGCTGGGCTAATCGATGATCTCGAAGGTCCTTTCCAACCTGAACGATTCTGTGATTCTGTGCTTTATACAAGAAGGATATTGATAGTGTTGAATTATGAAGCAAAGTTATTATATATTTCTGATGCTATTTAAAGTAGTAATGACCTAGGAGTTGTCATGATGTGACATTCAGTGCGTGCCCCTTTGTTTTAGTACTGAAGAAACCAAGAATAAAAGGCTATTTGAAGAATGGCATTTGAGGAACTAGGCGGGTGTATGTTTTGCAAACTCTTCACACCAGAGATTTGGCAAAGGACAATATTCTATCATATGCTAATACAAGTGTAAATAGAAAATGTGCTACCTTATTCCTTTATTAAAAAAGATGTACTGCAATTCTCTTATTGTAATAGTGATTCCTGCAAAGGCTTTCTGTCTTCAAATATCTCATGTTCATGATTGGCACCTTAGAAGTCTGCGAAGTTTAAGTGAGTAAGTGAGCTGACACAACACAGTTTACAAACATTAATCCCCCAACAGCTGTAGGCAAGCAGTGTGGGAAGATTGCTGTCTTTACCAGTGCAGGAACCATGGTATTGAAGCAGTTGTTTCCTTTCCAGAGAAGGCATCTCCTCTATAGTCACAGCAGAATTTAGCATCACCTCTGTGGCAGGGATGCCACTGACACACACTGGTGGAGACTTCTCTCTCAGCAGAGGGTAGCCTCTGGACTTAAGAATTTTGAATTTCAGTAGAAATAGCTTCCTACTTCCCCTTTGCCTCATGCCCATTTCTCTTCCAGCCTTCGGTCAGAAAGCTGAGTGGAAACAGCTATTGATGTAACACAACACTTTATTCAAAGTGCTGTTTCTGCCACAGCTTTTCACTGATTTTACCCCTAAGAAGCAACTATTTAATTCCA
Source organism: Struthidea cinerea (assembly GCA_013397865.1). NCBI lineage: Eukaryota > Metazoa > Chordata > Aves > Passeriformes > Corcoracidae > Struthidea > Struthidea cinerea. The sequence goes on from VZTI01005947.1 coordinate 924,883, forward strand.
CCCCTCAAAACACTCTGTGAGAGGGTCAGCACAGAGCTAAGATCTCCCTCTGTATTTCTCCTTTTTTTCTCCTTTCTCCATTTGCGCCAAAAGCCTCCAAGGGTTGGTATCTGTATCCCAGCTCAGGTCTTCTGGCGTAATCTTCTGTCTCTCCTTGCATAAAATGCACTTTCACCTCTAAGAGCTTTTCTTTCACATCCCATGGGAAAAATAAGACTGTTCTGTTCATCATACCAGACTGGTACAAGATAACCTACATCTCTGGAACTTCTGTATTCCTCTCTCATTTTCCAGGAAGCAAAAATAAGAGCACTTACCTTCAAGATTTTACTTTCTCCATTTCTGCCTAATAATCTTGTATGTTAGAGTGAGCGCCCAGACCATCATCTATATCTGATTTTTCTCCATTGTAGGATCACTAGTAGTTGCTTGCAAAAAACATTATTAATATTTTGTTAATTCATGGACATCACTTTTAGGAAGTAGAATACAAGAAGAGGGGCTGGATTATATGTCAGATTGCATTTACTGGAGTTACCACATCCTGTGCATAAACTCACCCTCCGTGGTGTCACATGCACCAAATTCTCTCTCCCCATTCCCCATTACAAGGTGCTCTTGCTGAAGTTTCGTGGTGTTTCAAGGCACAAGTCGTTGGCTGGCCATCTCCTTTCTAGCTATTTGTGCCCTTAAAGACTGTGGTATCTGAATCTTCTGTCTTGGGCCCGGGTGTGCTGTAGTGAGTATCAAATGGGGGGTTTGTGCCAGAGAAGAGTGCAAACTGGGCTAAAGCTCTGCTGCAGCCACAAACGTGTAGAAGGTGTGTGTTAAGGCCCCTGCCTCAGGGATGTGTTTAATACTGTTTAGAAACTGGCAGGCACCAAGAGCGGCTGGTGCAGAATACTAAATAGTTTTACAGTTAAAACTTGTGTAAGTTGGGTGTTCAACTGCATGCTCTGAATCACGGGGGGAAAAAATCCCGTTTTCCAGCATCCCTGAGGATCATCTGTAATTACTAACTCATTAATTGTTGTAGTTGGGTCTGTCCTTTTTTTGTAAGTGGAAGTTCACAGAGGATGTCTAGCTGAAGGAGAGCCTCCCCAGCTGGAAATGTAGACACCTCCAACCATTCAGGCCCTGAAAATCTTCTGCTTTTAGAGGGCTTTACTCCTTTTTGATGTTTGTCAGTTTGGTTGACTGTCAGCTGACAGATTGTTTGGATGTGTGTATCAAGAGACTAAGGGAATGGGTGAGTGTGCTCTCCAGCAGCTGTAGGGTGTTCAGAGCCTACGTATTTCAGCATGAAGGAATCTCCAGCAAGTTCGTGGGCTGAGCTCAGTTCCTCATCTGTAGGACAAGAGTCACCTCCTTGACTGCCTTGCTGTTTTGCTGAAGGTGGGACTTTTTATTTTTCACATTTGTGGTGCCATGGTGGATAGAGAGGCTCTACTGTGATTAAAAAAAACAAAACAACACAAGAAGCCTAACAGCCTGGTTCCCTGCAATATTGCCATTTAATTTGTTCCATATTTTAAAGACATTTGAACCTTTTAAATACACTCTGGTATCTCAAGCACTGCATGAAAACTTTATTCTCTGAAGAGCCAAATAGTAATTCCTAATGCCCTTCAAGTGGGATCTGGGACTTTGTAGTTGCTCTAGCTTTTATGTGCGTGTGCTTGAACAAAGAGTCTCCCAGCTCCCCCTTGTGTGGATGCTCAACTCCTGCTACATCAAGCAGAAAACAACTGTGATTTGTGCTGCTTTTGATCAGACATTTCTACAATGCTTTGCTGCTGGAAAGCAGAATAATACTGTCACAAATTTTAAATTAACAAAATATGCCTAGGAGGGATTGGTAGCTCTTGTTCATCTGATTAATGTCAGGCTTGTAAAGTCTGTTCTCCAACAAAAACAGCAGCAAATGCTCAAGTGAGAGATGTTAAAAACAGAGACTCTCCATTTTAGTGGATCTTTGCGTTCTAGTTATAATCTCTTACTGAAGCACCCAGGAAGAAATCACAAAATCAGCTAGCATCAAGGGAGTTGAATTAGCTTGTATCTGTGTTCACTTTTAATTAGATTTGAAATGGCTATCCCACAGTAGTGCAGAAACCAAGTCAGTACCATCCCCTCAGGCCTTATTACTGACAACAACCTTAGCATGGATCTGCATATTCAGCAGTCAGGTGGATAAGTGCTTTGTATTGGGAAAGACGGGCAGGATTTTAAAAACACAGGATATCTTTTGTACAACTCAATTTTTGCTCTCAGGTTGGGGGACTGAGGGACTCTCCTTTTTAAAATGTTCATATTCTGGCAGGAGTTTTTTGATGCAGCTTTCGTTTAACAGGTATCATTTTATGATAATACTTTTCTGCTCAACAGTGGAATCATGGCAGCACAGGTAGCAAGTGCATTCTGTACCACTTGATGTATTTGTATGGGTTTATTTTCCCCTTACGTACATTTCTATTCCTTCAAGATGTGCTCTGAGGCATTTCCAATTTCACCATTCTGCCTGTCTCATCTAATTCAATTTTAAGCTGTTCTGAGCAAGGACCATATCTGGATTCTGCTTTCAAGTTTCAACACACAGCAGTTCTGCAAAGAAATCTTTTTAAAAGGTATCATGATGAGGGAGGGAACTTATCCACAGGGGTTTGTCATGTGAGAAGAGCATGTCCTGATCTCCCAAACTTTCAGCAATATTGTACCCACCAGCACTCCTACCTCTACCCCCACTGGAAATGCTCAGTGTGATAGCAGATTTTGCTTAGGGTTTCCGTGAGATGGGAAGAGATTTTTGTTTTCTTTATTTCACGTTATCGTTTTACCATTTGCTTCTCTTCCAGGCGTAAACAGAAAAGTCACCTATTCCCTGTCAGACTCTGCAGATGGTTACTTCTCAGTTGACCGGTCATCAGGAATCATTATTTTGGAGCAACCACTTGATAGAGAGCTTCAGTCTTCCTATAACATCACTGTAAAGGCTTCAGATCAAAGCATTGTGCTGACCTTATCCTCGTTTGCCACCGTTACCATTACAGTGCTAGACATTAATGACAACCCCCCTGTGTTTGAAAGACGAGATTATCTTGTGACAGTACCTGAAGACACCTCCCCTGGCACCGAGGTCCTTTCTGTTTTTGCTACAAGCCAAGACATTGGTACAAATGCTGAGATTGCCTATCTCATCAGGTCAGGGAATGAGAAAGGGAAGTTCAGGATTAACTCAAAAACAGGTTTGTAAAGTGGCTCTTACTTGCAATGCTAAATGAAAGCATCAGAAAAACATGAATGCTTTGGGGAAGGCTCTTGGACCAAAAGATTTCCAAGGCCAGAGACTCACAGCTTGTCATTGTGTAATTAAATACACAGTTAAAAAGCAATTTTAGGTTGGAGAGTGATGTAAATTACGGTCACACTTGGCTGCCCCAGCTCGAGTGGAGAATACTTTTCTCCATTAGTAAGTCTGTTGAAGCCAATATAGATGTGACGATCTATTAGCCAAACTGTGCAAAACACTTCTGACCACTTGCAATGTTTACTTGCTTAGCAGCTGAGTACAGCCTCAACTGTCTGCCCCTTAGAAAGCACCTACACAGTGCTACCAGGACCTTGTTAAGACCAATTCAGTCCTCATATGAGATTGCCATTTATGTAGTTTTATGCAGCTTCCCTGACTTAGGTTGCTCTGATTTGTCTTTTTGACTTCAGCCATGGCTGGGTTGAAGTCTTTTTGGTTATACATCACAAATTTTAGAAATACACCACTGCTTCTCTTTAAGAAATACCAAGCAAAGCTATTATATTTGGTGTAAATGTCTCATTTTCTTTGAATTTCCTTAGTGGAATATATTTTTTAACATCACAGAGTTTTTATTCCGTCAACAGTAAGCATTTTTCTATGCTTCATGTAGTGGATTCCGTTATTCTCATAGCATTCAGGATGTCCAGTACAAATCTGCCACCAGAGTCTGATAGCAAAGCAGTCTTGATTTTGAAACCCTTCTTTGAGTGCAGCTGTAATAACCAGTAACATGAAAAATCTCAAAATTATGCACTGTGTCATTTATATAATTGTGTGCAAAAATGGCTCTCCACTCTGCGGAGACTGCTGCCTCTCGTGTGAGGGACTTAACATAACTCTGTGTTGTCTGTCATCTTCATCATGTTGATTAGTGCTAGCAAAATTTAAACATAAATACACCTAGGCAGCGATACTTAACTTTCCATTTGACAATGAAGCCAAGGAAATAAATCAATAAAAACCCATAATGAAGCTTAATCACACAGGGGAAAAAAAAAAAAAAAACCAAAACCAAAACTAAAACTATATATTATTCGTTAATGTGTGACAGCTCCATTATTATCAGTTTAGAGGCAGGAGCTCAGTTCCTAGACAGCAGAGTGGTGATGTAGCATGCCTGATCAGAGCTTGAAAAATAATGTCCTTCACACCATTTATCAGTGGGAACTCTCTGCTAGCCACTTGGAAGCTTCTCTTCAGGGCTCCTGCTTTCAGCCCATCATGCTGAAAGGTAGAATTCGTTTGGAGAGAACCCAGACAAGATTTAGAGGAATGATCAGAGGTCTGTAAAATGTGACTTACCAGGAAAGAGTGAAGGAATTAAGGCTGTTTAAGCTAGAAAAGAGAAGACATGCTGTTAGTTTCCATGCCTGTACAAAGTACCTGTGAAGAACAGGGTAATAAACTGTACTCCATGCCCAGTCATAAGAAAAGAAGTTGTGAATGGGCTTAAATTACGTTTTAATTATTTTGGTTAAATGATAGGAAGAAATTCCTACCTGTCATTATTATAAAGTCCTGAAATACATTTCCTAAGAAGATTAGGAAACTGATTGTTGGAGGTTTATAAGAACACTAGAAATCAGATCATTTCTATCCTAGAGGGAGTCTGGGTGCATGGAGTCAATCAGGTTACAGAGAATCTTAATTTTGGTTGTGTGGTGAAGTAACACAAAATTTATAAACCTAGTTGAGTGGGGAAGTCTCTGTTGAATCACTTAAATGATAGACAGCTGATTTCTCAAAGGTATTCATAGCCCATTCATTTGTATTTAATTCATGAGAAGTTAGTTGTGTGGGAGTGAATTTCTGTTGACTTGTCAGGGCTGATTTCCAGAGTCGGCATCCAGTTCTCCCAAAGGCTCTGTGAATGAGATGGTAAATTGGTGGATATGGCCCCCACTTCTTCATCTGTGATACTCATATAATGAAAGCTATTTTCATGAGGAACCATTCATTGCTTCATGCCTTGTAAAGGTCCTTTCTGCAGAGGCAGCCTGAGTGCAATTGGCATCATACTTTAATCAAACGACAGCAGTAGAAACCTGAATAAACATTTTTGTTGGATTGGGCAGTCTTACAGTTAGTGTTGTATGTGTGCCATGGTGATGAATAGCATGCTGTACTGTTTACTACAGTCAAATCCCTTATCCCCTGGCATTATTTGGTTTTTGCTGGCTGTTGACATTCCCTCCTTTGCTTCAAAGGAGTGATTTCCATTTTTGAAGCTTTGGATTTCGAATCGTGCAAGGACTTCTACTTAGTAGTGGAAGCAAAGGATGGAGGAACTCCAGCCCTGAGCGCGGTTACAACGGTGAACGTGAACGTGACGGACGTCAACGACAACGCGCCCACCTTCAGCCAGGCTGTCTACAGCGCCGTCATCAGCGAGGACGCGGCCGTCGGGGACTCCGTGGTCATGGTGAGTGGGGCCTTGGGTGGCATTTAGGTGCAATGAAGCCCTCTGCCCCTAATAGAGTGCTGCACTGGTTAATAATGATAATTTCTACGTCTTGAATCCCGCAAACTGTTTTCTGGCCAATATTCTGCGTCTGCTACTGCTCTCCAAGCTGCTGTCAGTTTCTCCCCAAAAGAAAGTAGTAGTGGTACTGCCTATTTCTTTTTAACCCTGTTATGCTGTCAAAGAGCGATGGCATATTTAAGGTGTTGCATTTCATGAGTCAGCTACAAAGAAACAGGTTTTAATAGAAAGGCAGAATTAAACTTTTCAGTGAAATACAGTCAGGGAGTCACAGGGTTGGATGAGATCTTAAAGATCATCTAGTTCCAACCCCCCTGCTGTGGGCAGGGACACCTTTCACTGCACCAGGTTGCTCAGAGCTCCAAATACAAATTATTTGTATAGTCTGGCATGCAGTGGGCCATCCCCAAACCTCACAATATTGTTGTCTTACAACTTGAGAATCCAGAGAGAAAGTGATGGAATATTAAGATTAAAATATTCTGTATATTTTCAGACTAGAATTTTGAAAAGGCCCAAGTGAAGCCTCCTAACAAAAACCTATTGGATTGATGCTGTGGAGGTGTGCAGTTCAGGTGTAACTAGTCTGATGAAAAATGAAGTTTACTTTTTGGAGTGTTGAGCAATTAATGTATCATACAGATCACTTAATATTTGCTTTGCTAATTTTTTATTCTTCTCTCAAAAAAAGTTGATAGCAGAAGATCTGGACAGTCCTCCCAACGGCCAGATTCATTTTTCCATAGTGAATGGGGATCAAGACAATGAATTTTCGGTTGATCCTGTTTTGGGACTCGTGAAGGTTAAAAAGAAATTGGATAGAGAAAGGGTAAGACACGTGGGACTTCTTAACTTGCAATGACTTACAGATGTGCATCAATCTCCACTCTGCTGCTAGCTCGTGTTGAAGGAGTTTCTTTTATACTCTGCAGCAGTCAGCCTAAGATGCTCCAACAGGTCTTTCAAATGTTTTCCCACTTCTTTCCACGCTAGCCCTGTTCCCAATCCTATCTACAAGCCAGCTGCTCTGCTGGCACTCCCACCCTGCACCCACACAGCAGCTGGGGTCAGGTCAGGGGAGAGAAGCAGCACTGGATTTCTCCCCTGGTGCCAGCGGGAGCTGCTGCTGTGTTAATGAGCTGCTGCTCTCCCCTGTGCGTGCAAGCACACACGTGCAGCTGTGTGTGCAACAGAGTGCTTACAAAATCCTCCAGATTGTGGCACCGAGCACCGAGCTGAGGCCTCAGCCATTAATTAGCGCTCTGCAAAACATGTCACTGGGGAGGGGATGTTATGAAGTGGCCAGGCTGTACCAAAAGTGAAAGAGTGCTTCATTAAACAGATTCTTGCTGCTTTGTTTGCTCACTCCATTATTCATTCAGGATTATTTATCACCATTTTGCCATAGCTAGCAATTAGCAGCTTTTGGAAAAAAAAAAAACAAACAAATGCAGTTGCCTGTGCTACTAGCAGGGCAGGAGAGTGCTACACGGCTTCAGAAATCTTGCAACACATAAGGAAATCCGTGCCTTCTGCCTCCCAGCAATGCACCCACAAAATTGGGGAAGCAGATTGCTACCTTCAGAACATGGGCTCAGCTGGAGAAGCTCTTTACTGGAAGCAGACCTGCTTCTTAAAACGGTGGCAAAAACCCCCTTCTGTATTATCACAAAGGCAGGATTAAATTGTTTGTGTTTGGTGGTAGAATGACTTCTCCACAGACTGTCTAGAACCAGGGGAGTGACAATGGCTGTACATGTTACAAATTGGCTGTAATAAAAGCACAGGCTGAGTTTCTTAATATTACTTTTTTTTAGTTTCTGAAGTGCACTCATGTACAGATGCAATCAGACACACACACTTACCCTCACAAGCGTGTGCAAGTGTAATGCCAGCTGTGTTAGGTCTGCATTTTCCAAAGTTTCCCTCAGTTAAAATAAACTGTGATATTGTCTTTTTCTTTGCTTCCTTGGCGCATTTCCTAGACACAGGTGTTTCTGACCCCTTCAGGGAAAGTTATATATGGTGCCCCATCTGCTGTAGATCCCCAAAGGCAGTGCTGACTCCCAGGTTTCAGTGGTTTACGGAAACTTATTTCCAGAGCTGTAATCACATAGAGACCATGACTTTTGCCATCTGCCTTTCTGGGATACATTGAAATGAAAGCAAACAGAAAAAAAATGGGAAAGATTCTACAAAACTCTCTGTCTTGTCTTTAGCTAGCAGTGGAAATTACAGTTTTAAAAAAAGAGATTAGTTCTCTTCCTCAAGTTTCTCGACTTCCCATAGTTCAGGATTCCTCTTCCCTCCTGTGTCACTATGCCCCCACCAAATGGCAGTCCATCTCCTCCATACAACCCCCCCAAAAACATGTTCCCTTTTTCTTTCTAATGGCCCCACATCTCAGAAGAGTCCCCTTATTTTGTGTGCTCAGTCTGAGCTCCTCCCTACCACAAAAAAAGCTGTTATTTTTCAAATGTATCTCGATTTCATTCCCTCCCACACCCCTCCGAAAAAAGCCCCTTTGACATTATCTTGTTCCTCTTTGCAGGACCTTGCTTTTCCCCTTTCCAGCCCTGCACTGAGGCGGTGCAGCAGAGTGTTGTATCTGGCGTGTTTTGCCCTTCACTCGCTCCCCTGTGGGAGGATTCAGGGGCAGACATGTCAGCAGCTTTCCCTGCGGAGCAAGGAGCAATATACAGTAAAAAGCAGTTGTAAGACCTAAGGAAGCGAACATAAGGATGCAGTTCGGAAAATCCAACTGTCATCCATAAACTGTGCATAGACAGAGCTTTTGCAAGTTGTCACATATGCTCACACCTCACACACGGGCACATATGTGTGTAGAGGGCCCATGGAAGATGCGCTGAACTGCCTGCACTGCGCTGAGTTGTTTGTGTCTGTTGCAAACAAGTAGACTCAAGCCTACTTATCTTCTGCAGAATGGTGGATAATATTCTGTTGCTACAGAGACTGTTGTCCCTCGTACTCCCAAATGTTTTCAAGTGTGTTTAAGCCAACTGCCTGTGAACTTTTTCTTGGCTCTCCATCACCGCGTTAGAAAAAGTATGTGTCAAACTGACGCTGGCTCTAATAAGCAATTTATGTAATATCTTGGAAACCAACTGCAAGATAAATAGAATCAGGTCACATATCCCAGCTGACACCTAGGAGAGATGAAAATTTAAGCTTACAGTACTAATACCTGAGTTCAGATATTATCTGTCATTTATTTTCTGTCTGCCCCTTCGTTTCAGGAATGCTTTATCTGATACAGTTACTTTAACACAGTGAAGCTGTTGTGTTTATTGGTAGCCTTATAAAACAGAAGTTGGGGCACAGGATGGCAACGTTATACTAAGGGCCAGAAGGTAATGGGGCCAAACAGCCTTCTTTAGAACATGCAAGGTGGTGCATTGAATGTAAAGAAGTTGGGTTAAAATTTAGGACCGCTTTCATAATGATGTAGTGTTTTCACCTTTTTGCAGATATCTGGTTATTCATTAGTTGTCCAGGCAAGAGATAGTGGCACCCCTCCTTTGTCTTCATCTGTGACGGTCAATGTGGACATTTCTGACGTGAACGATAACAGCCCTGTGTTTACTCCAGCTAACTACACAGCTGTAATTCAAGTAAGTTTATCCTGCACATCAAAAACTTCTCTGACTTTTAAAATGCACGGGCATTTGGTTTCAGTTAGGTACCTTTTGATGATCTGTCTGCAAAACACGTATCAAGTGATCTTATCTAAAGGAAAGTATAAACAAATCTTTCTGGAGTCTTTTGGTAAGTTTCTGTTTGCTGAGGCTCCTTAAACACAGCATCTGTCACACGTTTTAACATTTATCCCTGCTGCACCAGGTACTCTAACCTCAAAATGTCTGCTCTGGGATAAGTTCACACTTCTTTACACCTTGCTCTGGCTGTGAGTCTTGACTTTTAGTCAGTCCTGATCAGACAGAGTATCAGACAGAGCTCAGCAGGCCCTGGAGGTGTGGCAGATACCTTCATCTCTGCCGCCGGTCCATGGGGTGTAAGCGGTGTCAAAAAACCGCAGCTTGTGAAATGCCAGCTTGGGCAGAGAGCATTCAGTTGAATATTCTCGATAGCAAAATGTGGTATTTTATGATTGCAATATGTATCATTTTAATCCTTTTCTTTATACGCTGTGTATATGTGTAAAGGAAAATAAACCAGTGGGCACAAGCATTTTGCAGCTGGTAGTGACAGACAAAGACTCTTTTCACAATGGCCCCCCTTTTACCTTCACCATCCTCACTGGCAATGAAGAGGAGGAGTTTACACTGGACCCTCACGGCGTTTTGAGATCTGCAGTCATCTTCAAGCACATGGTCTCAACTGAGTATGTGCTCTGCGTGCAGGTAAGGCTTCATTTTTACATCTACGCTGAAACAAAAAAACCTCTTAGTGGTAGGTAACCTGTACTTTGCCTGTGTGGGTTGGTTTTGATGGACTGGATTCCACAAGTAAATACCACACATTCCAGTTTGCAAATGCACAATACGGAATATTTTCTTTGATGTTCTTAAACCTGGTTTCATATAAATATAAATAGGTAGCCAGCCACCTTTCCAATTTCCTCAGCATGAAATGAATTTTCTGAGCAGCGACTGTTATGGTTTAAGATTTTCATCATTTTTTTTCTGTAGCTAAGGGAAGGAAAATGAGCAAAAATGCATTATATGCATATAAATACACCCTAGAACAAGTGACTGAAAAATACTGTTCTAGGAAGGAAAATCATTTCTGCTTTTAAGTCATAAATTTAATCATAAATTTTTGGAAGCCTTCCAAGAATTCATGAAATCACATTTCCAAGGTCAACTTAGCTTTAAAAGAATGTCAAAATAAGACATGCAATAGAAGTCCAGCTCAAACTTAGCTTTAGAATAATTGTTGAGAAGCTTTGTAACCAGGGTAATTTTGATTGCCAAAACCTGTAAATCCAAAAGTAATTTGTCCACATTTCTCAGGCCTGCCAGAGAAGATGTATTAGGGTTCAGTAAATATACAAGTCTGGGGAATAAACCTCTTCGCTGAAATGAGTCATGGTCCCATAAGCTATGTCTGAAATTCTTGCTTCCTCCACTTGCTTGGCTGGGGTTGATCTCTGTAAACACAGCCTATCTGTTCCTTTACAAGCACATTTAATGCCATTCACAGCAGCAGCATCCTTAGTTGTAGTTGTTGGTTACAACTCAAAAAATATAAGGTCTGATGCTAATTAACAGTTCAAATCAAAAGTTTTACAAGTTTGCCATTTAATAGCCTTGAAACCTATTTTTTTCGCCTTGTAGGAAAATAAAAAATCATCACCTTTCTTTCTTGCCATGCCTTAATCATAAAATACCCTGCTTTCAAGGTAATTTGCTAGCCAGATTTTTAGTGTAACTAAAACTGGGCATGAGAATTAAATTTGAGCAGTATCCTCTAGCTTTAGAGATCCACATATTTCATAAATGAAATATTTATAAATGAAATATTTATAAATGAAATATAATATTTATAAATGAAATATTAGTCAGACCATCATGTCTGAGATGCACCAACATGCTCAGAAAACCACGCTGTTGGATTGTGGAGGCGTGATTCCTCCCAGTATTATTTTCTTTAGGGATTTCTGCAGTGAAAACATACTTTATAGTTTCCTGTTGTGTATAGACCATAGAAGAGTTTCTTTCCATCCGTATGTGCCAGAGTGTTGCTTTCTCTTTTCCATGAGCAGGTTTCTCCTCTGTATTAGAAGTAATACAGAGTTCTTATTAAGAACTAATGTTAAAATAGAAAGTGAAATGAGATGTAATCTCTTCTGCATGTACATGGGTATCTGTCTGCACATACATATAAAATATTATTAAATACTCCACCCAGCTCTTTTAGGAGTGAAGATGAGTGAATTTAAGAGTGTCTTAGAATTACTAATCTATGCCTAGTAATGTCTATATTACTGTTGTCATCTTGCCATTTTTTCTTCAGCTTGTGAATTTTCCACCCCATGTCCAAATACAAAGATCTTTGAACATGCGCTACATCTCTGCCCGGTGGCAGTTTAGTCTTCTGTTCTTCTCTGGAGCAAATAAATGTGTGGAGCAGTATATCTTAATAGGGGCTGCAATAAAACATTTTTCTTATTGTAGGAAAGGACACTGATTCAAGTTTTCACACCTTCCTGTCAAGATGGCCTTGGGTTTTTTGTCATACTTGCTCTTTTGCTCTCTATGAAAAAAGTGCAAATGATGCTGTAATAGCTGCTCTGGGTCATACAGTCATCTGTCCAAGTGCAGTTCTGCTCTCATATTTTATCATTAGTAACAGCACAAGCACCTATTTCATTTTTGGAGGATGATAAATTTTATTTATGTCAAGCATGTTTCTTGATTGCTTCAGGTAAAGAAGTAAAAAATGCTGCAGAAAAATGCTGAACTCCCTAACATCCACACAAGCTAAGCAGAGTCTGGAGTGCTTTGGAGCACACCAAGCACTGCAGAAAGCTGGTATTTCACTGGAATTCAGGCTCTTTTCCAGGGTAGAAGTGAGCCCAAACTCTGTTCAGTGCGGAATATACCACATTGTTGGTATTTCTCTGTTGCTAAGATGACAAGTGATAGCTGTGGGATCCTGGGAAGATTTCAGTTTGAGTAATGAGACATTCTACTGACACATTTCTCTCTGCAATCCACTTAGAGATCTGTGCTTCCCTAAAGAGTTTGTAAGTTCCACTGCTAGAAATGGCTGAGACACTTCTTTACATATGTATTTTGCAAATGCATTTGAGAAGTTCTTTTGGGAATTTCTTTCCAGAATTGCTTATGCTATGAGAATATACATAGCAAGAAGTTAAGGTTGTAGGCTGTGTTCTATGTGTGTTTTTATTTTTTGATTTATTTTTTTTATTTTTTCTAAATTACATTAGGCAAAGGACTCTGGGAAGCCTCAGCAGGTTTCCCACACCTACATTCAGGTGAGGGTTATTGAAGAGAGCATTCACAAACCAACTGCCATTCCACTGGAGATTTTCATTGTCACCATGGAAGACGATTTTCCTGGGGGCGTCATTGGGAAAATTCACGCCACAGATCAGGATGTGTACGATGTCCTCACATACACGCTGAAATCAGAGCAGAAAAGTTTGTTCAAGGTCAACAGCCACGACGGGAAGATCATCGCCCTCGGAGGGCTGGATAACGGCAAGTACGTCCTGAATGTCTCTGTCAGCGATGGCCGGTTCCAGGTGCCCATCGATGTCGTGGTCCACGTTGAGCAGCTGCTGCAAGAAATGCTGCAGAACACGGTGACCATCCGCTTTGAGAACGTTTCCCCAGAAGACTTTGTGGGTCTGCACATGCACGGGTTCAGGCGCACCCTGCGCAACGCGGTGCTCTCCCAGAAACAGGACAGCCTCCACATCATCAGCATTCAGCCGGTGGCGGGCAGCAGCCAGCTCGACATGCTCTTTGCCGTTCAGATGCACGGCGGTGGTTTCTATAAGCCTGCCTATTTGATTCAGAAGCTTACCAATGCGAGGAGACACTTGGAAAATGTGATTCGTATTTCTGCTATCCTGGAGAAGAATTGCTCTGGACTGGATTGTCAGGAACAACACTGTGAGCAAAGCCTGTCTATTGATTCACATTCCCTGATGACTTACAGCACAGCACGAATTAGTTTTGTGTGTCCCCGCTTTTACAGGAATGTGCGCTGCATGTGCAATGGTGAGTACTGCTCCCTCTTCCCCTCCCATCCCTGCACATTATGCAGCAGGATCCATTTTATTCCTCTTATGCAGATTAGAAGGGGCATTTCAATTCAGTCCACTAAAGCACGACTGGCTGATGCATTGTGGGAACTGATTTCTCAGGCTCAGGAAGAATTGTTCATGTTTACTGATGTAAATGGAGGTTTATGAACTTTGGCCTTTTATGACAAAGACCGCTTTCCTGGAGGCTCCGTAATCAGAGCCATCAGCCAGCTTCCAGGGGAGGGGAAGGAGTGGGAGAGGAAGGAAGAGGAAAGAGAGGGATGTAGTTTCCCAAACAGTTGATGCCACCCCTGGAATAAACCTGGACTGTGACCACAGCAGAGCAACCTGGTCTGCAGCAATGCACCAGCAGTCTCCAAGGAAAAGTACCCCTGACCTAAGCTGAGCAGGTGGAAAGGCCTTTTCCAGTCCCATTGTTGTAGAGAGCCACGGAATCCAATGAAGTGTTGTATTAGCAAGTGCTATTCCTGACCTTTAATGCTACTGCAGGGGGCAGGGTGGGTTTCAGGCTGCTCCACGTTTTGGCAGAGATTTCACGTGGACATATGACAAATAGACTAGAGAGCCAATCTTCTGTATGATTCTGCACTTGGATTTTAAGACCTCAGGCAGTTGTAATACTGGCTCTGTTTCTTTTGTTTGCCACGCTATTTGCTCCTCATTCCACTTCATTTAAGAGCAGAGAAAAAAGCTGCTGTAAAATCAGTACATCTAAGTCTCCCTCATCTTAAGCACACATGCACACGCACACAGAGCAGTACAAGAATTCAGCAGCCATATCCCTCAATAACCAACCTTTGTTTCTGCAGTAGTCAGCAGGGCTTCATGTTTTACCCCTGACCTCAATGGGGATGAAAATAGGCATAAATTGCATAAAACTTAACCAGAAATAATTTTTTTTTTCCTGCAGCACATGGATAATAATGCCATAGAAGTTTGATTCTGTAAAAAATATCATGATCATGATTCTCTATCTGAGGTACATTCAAGAGCAGACTATCTGGCCACTTTTTAAGTAATAGTGGTTTAAGTTTCAAATAGACATATCTATTATAACAAAAGTCAGTATTTTGTTACACATGAAAGGCTCTGAAATAAAGGATTTTCACAGGTTTAAAAGAGACAATGCTGCAATATTCTCCAGCCAGGTCCAGGAGCCAGTGCAGGAACGCTGTCTGCAAAACTTTTTTATATTCTCTAAGTTACAGCTTAGTCTCACTTTTGTATCAAGAAATCACAAATCTTCCTCTCCATGGGGATAGTGATAGTCCTCACAGTCAGAAATTGGTTTTCTGGCAGCCAAAATTTTCACAGTATATCATTTCTTTTCACTACCTATTAAAGTCAATAATGATGTATTGTTCCCTCTGCCTCATAATCCCTTAGCTTAACTCCAAATAAGGGGACTTTGCAGTGCAGTACAGTTCTGACCCAGCAGCTCTCCTGCCACAGCGAGTTTGGAATGGAAGCACAGAAATTCAGCTGGGACAGCGATTTCCAAATTTTTCTGTCATGTACCAGTCAATCTTCAAAATGGATGACGGGCTGCTGGAAAGGCAGTGTGGTTCTGAGAGCGGCTGTGGTCCCCAGCGTCTGGGCCATTTATCATGGCCTTGAAGACTGCTGTGTGGGAACACTTGCAAACAGGCAGCTTGTCCTGGTCCCGCTGAAAAGCTGAAGGCATTCCCACTGCTCCCGTTAGAGCCACTGTGTGCTGATGTCCCAGGGAGGATACACACGATTTGGGGTGGGGTTGAGCACAGCCAGCCTGCCATCCAACCTGTAGTAAAAAAGTGTCCAGAGCTGCGGAGTTAGGTATAGCTGCCAAAGAGGTGAACACCTTGGTGCCTGTTATTTGCACGGAAATAAGACACCTTGGTGGGAAGCAAAAATTCATGCCTTGGGTCTTCTTCTCATTAGTTAATGCTTCATCATCTTCTGCTGTTTTTAATTGATGGAGCCACGAAGATATCTTGGTATTTAGGTAAGCACGCTGTGTTTTCTCACATAGAGGGTAACACAGACTTGTGAGAGTATATTAGTTAGAGAATGTATGGGTAGTTTGGCTTTCATGAAAGCTAAAGACTAGAGTAAAAGAGTTAGAAAAATGCAAATACTTCTTCAATCTTGTAAATAAGTGCACAAATGTGGCAAGTCAGGAAAAACTGCACAAATTTATTTTGGCTTGTTTAATGAGACAGCATTAGCAAGATATTAGCAGTGTAATAAAAGTATTATACTTCCTTTGTTGCTAAGAGAGTTCCACATCCAGTAAATATTAATAGCTTGAATTATGAAAAAGCCATTAAAATATTGCATATGTTTCCAGGGAGCTGATTCAATTATGGTCCAGAAAGCTTGAGTTTGAACTAATTCACTCATTCTTGAAATATGTATCATACTTGGAGTGTTTTTCCCACTGGCAGATGTCACAGATATGCACAATTTATGCATGCCAGCTGTGCATAACTTACCTAGATTACCTTTGTGAGCAAACAGAGTTATCTAATGTGAAAATGCAGGGTGACTGTAAAGTAGGCAGTGGGTGAACTTTGGAGGTTCAGCAGCTCAGCTCTGGAAGGATAAGTTCAAAAGTTCACGTGCATCAATCTTAGTTTTTAGATCAATAAAATTGAACTAAAGAGTTTTCCAATAGCAGACTGTCTCCTTAGATTTTTGGCTCATCTGTTTGTGTTTGTATGAAAAATATTGTCACAAACTGGGGTTTGTGTCAGCGTGACCATAGGGGCAATGCGGTTACCAGTCTCCCATCACATGGCATGAGGTACGCAAAGATCTGTCAGTGCTGGGGGAAATAAAAGTAGGAGGTATGGAATAAGTCTATTCCTGTAAAATAGTTCTCATGGCATTCTCATTTTTCAGAGGCAAAAATCTGTTCCATATTTTTTTCATGATGCAGAGTAATTCTTTTGTGCTGAGACAAAGGTGCAGGGACGCAGCAGGTTTTGTTGGGACTACTTTGCTGTGGAGTTGTTCTGCATTACAATCTTAAAAAAGTGATGTTACGTTAATATGTTCGTGGGAGAGGGCTAGATTGAAATAATCTTGACAAATATGGGCATATATCTACATCTGTGCTGGTCACTCCAGGCCCTATTTGCAGATAGTGGGAAGAATGAGGTATTTTTAATAATGCGATACATCTCTCCCTAGATGTCTAAAATCGGGCAGGTGAATCATGCCCTAAAGTTAGATGAGATGAATTCCATTTCAAGTGTTTAATACAGTTCTGGCCCAATAGTTTGAAAGAATTTTTCTAATAGACCCAAGAGTGTTCAGCAGAAGTGCAGACACATCCATGTTATTTAATTCAAGAGAATAGCAGTCTTGGACCGCTTTCTCATGAAACAAGAAAATTCAGACTTTATGAAGCCCCTTCTAGCATTTTGTGAATGCTCTGAAAAGAAGAAATCATAGACTGTGAGGATCTGCTATTAATATAGGACCTATTCTTCAGAGATGGTTTTTGGCCTCAGCTTCACAGAGCACGCATTGTGTCTAGAAGAGTCTTGGGTGGACTGGGCATCAGCAACCCACTTCTTATGTGTACAGCACTGCTCTTCCCATTTTCAGGAAGCACAGACTTACATATTAATGAGCCAGGAATTCTCCTGGAAAATGGAAGAAAAAGGTCTGTGCTTGGGAACAAAGAACTGCAGATAACTTTGTGAGATCTGGCCATAGTCTGTTTAATGCCACACTTGTCTAAGGAAATCTTTTTCACTGTGACTATCTCCAGTAGTAAAGCCCATGCTGAGAATGCACCAGCTCATGTAAAATGTGGGAGAGCTGAAGCATGAAGTGGGGGCATGACTGTGGAATCAGGGCAAGTGGAAATTGCTGTCTATCACTTAAGGAGTCCTAATGGAAGCTGGGATCAAGGAGTGCGTGAAAGAGTTCAAATGTCTTTTGTTCTCTTTAGTTCTTATTCTAGAACTTGGAGAGAATCTGTTTCACTGGGACGTACGGTGTGACACAAAGTTTTCCAGGGGCACCTGAGCCAACTGAAACCTATTGCTGGCTTGTGCAGAAACGATTCTGTGGTGTCTGCACTGACATGCATGGAATAATCACTGCCTACAATACCTGCTCACTGTGCTCCAAAAATAAAAACAGATTGCAGATCGTGAGTTGCCACTCTTCTCTCCCTAGTAAACTAATTATTATTTGAAGTAGCAGTTTGGGGTTTGCTTTTACAAGCTTCCTACAACTCTGGCCTTCAGGAATCTCCCTCCTTTCAAGCTTTCTTCTACAAGTGAGAGAATCAGAGTCTTTTTAATACTCATACAGATTCAGAAGAATGGGCTGATAGAAAACCACCTAATACCACAAGGCTTAAGTTAAAATTGTTGAAGCACTCAATTTTCAAAATATATTTACAATCCTAGAAGTGCTCCTTTTTTGAAGGAATAGGAATTAAATAAATCTCTCATCTTGCAATGGAACAGTGTTTTCTTCCTCAGTATATTGTTTAGAAGATTGAAATACTTTTATCTTCTTTTAGAGAATTAAGCTGAAGATGATCTGTCAAAATCAAGTGGGTCTCTTCTACCTTTTCCTGCCACGCACTGGTTGATGCTAGCTCATGTGTTTCTGTGATACCTTGTAGAGAACAGTTTCATTAATACTAATGTGAGTTTCAAGAGAATGCTGTGGATTGTCTGGACCTGCCTAGAAAAAAAAAGATCAATTCAAACCTATATTTCTTGAATCTTTTATTGGATGGAAAATAGACTGCTCTTTGGAGTGGAAATGCAACATTAGAATAATTTTATTTAAACTCAGGCTGTAAATCTTTGATGTGGACACTGTAACCTTGAACAATTTTACAATTTTGCTCCGCATAGTTGTGAAATCAGCCTGAAAATGCGTGTTAGCTGGGGCAATGCAATAATGCAGATTTGTAGCTTATGTACTTATAACCATACAGACAGGCATAAAGCACTTCTCCCAAGTCTGAATATTTTAAAGTTTTGTGACAGCTATGAAATCCTGCTGCAGCGGGATGAACAAAGAGTTGGTTTTCTTGTAGTTTACCAGAAGGACTATTCTTGGCCATTCAGGATAAACAGTTATCTCCACAGTTGCACTGAGTACATTAGATCTTTTCCATCTATTTTTTGAATGTGGAAGGATGGCTCTAAAGTACAAATCAGAGTTTGAATCAGATAAAAAGCCTGGCAGAGATGGATAACAAAATAAGCTGTTCCTTTATTGCTTCATGTCAAAGATACAGTCATAGGCTAGGGGATGTGAAAATTTGCAGAGCCACATTTGGAAATCTCAGTGCCTCTTTCTGCTGCGCTCTGACGAGCTGTGGGGCTTCAGTCCAAATGGCCTGTCTGTCAGCTACCCAGAGGCTCACTTGAATTGCAGCCTCACAAAAGGTTCAAGTTTGTTTGAAGAAGACATACTCTGCAGACTCCAGAATGCTGTGTATTTGTCACATAAGAGTGAGTTAAAATAGCTAAAACAACCAAGGTGAAAGTACAAAGCAGCCTGTAGAATTTTAACAGCCTGTTATAATTTCAGAAAGAATTGTTACTTGCCATTGGTTTCTAAGAAATGTGGAGTTTTATTCTTAAAAAAACCAAATAAACCGAAGTATAGAAAACATCATATTCTCTGTTAAATTCTACAGATCTTACATTTAAATAGAATATGATTCTGTAGTGCGTAACCCTGTTAAATGACATGTGATTCTGTAAGGCTTAAAGTGTGACTGTGTATTGCAGCTGTTATTCCTGTTAATGTTACCTACTAATGTGATTAATAAAGATTGCCATGCATCATTTTCTAACAGTGCTACAGGCAGTACTGTAAATCTTTTACTGGATAGGCCTCTCAAACAAATGTTTGATAAAGGAGGGGAGGATGTTAAACATTAAATTGACTGTGCTGTACATCATGGAAGACATTTACAGTAATTGCCATATTTGTAGTCAGTCCATGTCCACTTTGAAAGCTACAGTAGTAATTTTTCTTTTCCCAGAAAATACTTACAGTGTCAGGTAATTTCAGCTATGCTTACTATGAGCCCTGCTTGGCTTGTACAAAAGTGTGAGAGCAATAAGATTCTCGCTTTCATTACTTTTGGAGATGTACTCCATGGCAGGTTGATTCCTTCCTTTATAAACTGTAAATAAAACAATGTGCTCAGAAGTAAACCAGTTTTTGGATATGGCAAGGATCCTACAACATAGATCCTGCAATATACAAGAGCTGCCAATATTCAGAAAGTGATGGGTAGGAAGGTGCTTTTTATCATTAAATTGATCACCTGCATGTCTTAAATAAATTAACTTGATAAACAAAAGAAGAGGTGTCTGTCCATTCCCAGCAATTGCCTTTCCCTCCACTCATGCTGCGGCTGCAAATCGACAAAAGCAAGGGCAGGAGTGCCTTTTCTTCCTGCACTTGAAGTCTACTTTCATTCCAGCCATACACAGATGCCCAAATGTAGAAACTGACCCTGCATCTCCCAAGTACCTTATTGCAACCAAGAAGAGGCTAGCTGTTGTGGAAGTCACATGTTCCTGAAAATTCATATATTAAGCAGCAATAGTTGCATCGTGTTTTGCATTATTATAGACAGTGTGTGCAAATCTTTTAAGATCAGGGCAATCAAAACAGATTTGTTTAGACAATTTTAGAAGTTTTATAGAATTTTTAGCCAAACCCCATGAAAGGCAAAGAATTCTTTTGACATTGACAGGCTTTAAAGTAAGTCCTTGACATGCTCCGTTTGATAGATGTAAAGAATTTAGGTGGTTTTGAGAAACATACATGTAATTGTGTCACTCAAGTATTTTAAGCAAATTTAAAAGTCAGTATAGTTCTGTCCCTGCAGATTAGAAGAAAAGATGGCAGGTTTTGGTAGCCTGGGCAAGCTGGATAGGATGTGAGATCTCAGAAATGTCAGGAGGAGCTTGTCATAAGGAAATGGCAAGTTTGCCTTGCTGTGTGATCAAGCTGGCAGCATGTCCTGTGTAGCATGACGTTGAAAAGTCCAGGTGTCACACTGTAGCCCAGGCATGGCTTAGAATCATAGAATATCCTGAGCTGGAAGGGACCCACAAAGATCATCGAAGTCCAACTTGTGGCCCTGCACAGGACCACCAAGAATCCCACCATGTGCCTGAGAGCATTGTCCAAATGCTTCTTCAGCTCTGGCAGGCTGGTGCTGTGACCATTTCTACCTCTTTAACTTTGCTTCTCGTGGGTGTGCTGGGGCAAAAGGAGTGCATAGCTTCAAGGAAATTTTTTTCTTCATATCTCTAAAGCCCCTGTGCAGGAAGCTTTGTGGGAAAATAAATGGCCTGAGAGTTAATAATACCAATTATAAACCAGTTACTGCTCATAATAGTCCGTTTTTATAGTATGTTCCCATGGGGGTTAGGGCAGTCTTTGAAAAAGAACTATTGCAGTCCTGCTGTGTACTTGTCCAAAAGCTGTTCCTTTCTGTGAAGGTTTGTTGGGGCTTTGTTGTTGTTGTTATTATTATTAACAATTATTATTGTTATTAACAATATTACTTTTATTGTTAATAACAATATAAAATTAATATTGTTGTTATTGTATTATTATTATTATTATTGTGGGTTTTTTTTTCTTGTACTGAAGTGTGTGATCGATAATTGTCTTTCATTACTCTTTTATTGCAGCAGATCATGCTTTACACTGTGGGTCCCTGACAGTATTTTGCCTTATTGCAGGAGGTCTCTGCCCAGGGTCCAACGATCCCTGCCTGGAGAAGCCGTGTCCAGGGGACATGCAGTGTGTGGGGTATGAAGCCAACCGGAGACCGTTCATCTGCCAGTGCCCACCAGGAAAGCTTGGCGAGTGTTCAGGTGCGTGTCACAGCCATAAAGGGGGATATACTTGGACAATAAAGTGCTGCCATTCTCATTTTGTAGGCAGAGGTGCCAGTGAAGTCAACAGAAAATGCACTGCTTAACCCATCTCACTTGGTGTGTCTGTTTATAAGCCCTATAAATACTTGTCTTTATAGCTGTGGGGCTGTATGTAGACTGTGATCCAGTTTCTGTTTGGAAATTCCCACTGGCTTGCTTGAATACCAGCTCAGTAAAACAGGCTGCTGAGAAAACAGGATTTCTCCTAGAGAATGTTATGCCAGATGTTTTCCTGCCATGGGCAAAGCTCTATAATTAACTCCTCTGCTTACTATTTAGATTACCAAAATTCCAACCTTTATTAATGAAAACACTACACTTTCCCAGAAAGAAAGTTTGAGGACATTTGTTAGTTCTCTGCATCTGTGTTGTTCCCTGGGATATGAAGAGCCAGGTGGATGGCCAGTGAAGTAGTGCTTTCTGTTGACTTCAGGGAATCCCAGGCTGCAGGACAGAGGATTTGTGCTGTTTACTTGATGAAAGCTCAGCAGATACTGGGCTGTGGTCTTGGGCACTGGTTGCAGGGAACTCATTGTAAGGCTTTGGCTGACATCTGCCCACACGTAATTTTACACCTGTAACTCAGCTGCCTGATGTACAGGTGTGGTCGTCTTTGACTCTCTCTGTTATCAGTGAGGCAAGACTGGTGCCTCCAGGAGTGTATAAGCTGAAAAATGCTGAATACTTGGAGAAACCTCTTTTTTTTTTTTATTTTTAAGTATGGAGAAATAGAATTTTCCTCTATGCCCTGAAAAATAGTTAAAAAAAGGAAATGCAGAAATATTTTGTAGTAGATGCTAGCTTTTTTTCTCTCATCAAAGATGGGGTTTATTTCTTCCTAGTCATTCTCATTAACTTTAAAAATTCTTTAATTACTTAACAGTTGAGGAGTTATTTTATGTATCACTAAAAGCACATGTGTCTTTTCAAAATGGTTGTTTCAGGCCACACTTCCCTTAGCTTTGCTGGGAATAGCTACATTAAATACCGTGTTTCTGAAAATAGCAAGAAAGAGGAATTCAAGTTGGCTCTCCGTCTGCGAACCCTGCAAAGCAATGGGATTATAATGTACACCAGAGCAAATCCCTGTATAATTCTGAAGGTAATTAAAATAACTTATCTTTTCTGCAGTTGTTTTTCTTGATTCTATATTTTCTCTTGGCTCTTGATTTGGGGAAGGCTGTTCTCATTTCAGCTGTAGATTGAGAAGATGAAGTCTGGTTCTAACAGGGAAAAACAATTTCAACAACAGCAGCAACAACAACGATCAGAAAAGCAGCTTGTTAGTGGTACTTTACTTGGAAAATTCCCCACTGGGTGCTGTTCATTATAAGCACATTATGTGTGTCTGTGTGCAGGAGCCAGTCTGCACGAGATGCAAGATTTGGCCATTTATATGACTATGTAGTCAAAACGAAGCCTGCTGAAATTGCTGTTCTTCCCTTCTGTCCTGTCTGTGGTTAGAGGATATGCCCTCACTGTTAGCGAGCTAATTCCAGGAACCAACTGCTTAGAACGTGTCTCCTACTGAATATGAAGATCTCGGCATTCTGTGGATTAAGATTCTTTGTTGAGAGAGTCATGGGGTCAATGGAGATTGATACCAAATCAATACTTAATTGATAAGCTCTCCATGCAGTTTTATTCTTTTTTTTTTTGGTTTCTGTGGAATGGCAAATAAGAGCTGGATGGAAAGGGAGTACTAGGCTCATCCAAGAGCCTGCACATATAGTATTTCTGCTGTAGCCTCTAAGGTACAATATGAAAACACTGACATTTGTAACTCAGCCACGTTCTACAATTCAGCAGTGGGAGAAATGGCACAGAGCCTTTTGTGTCTGTATTTTCAATCTTTAGGGTACTTTGGGCTGAATGCTCAGGTAATGTTCAAGTGGCTAGATGAGTTATTAATGGGCAACAAATAAATTTATAGCTGTTAGACTGAGGTATTTCATGAGCAAGAGTACTGTCTGTCATTCACCAGGAGCTGTAGGCATTGTTCAGATTTGTACAAGACAATTAACCTCTACTTTAAGACACGTAGAAATGCAGTTTGAACTTTCAAGCATATTTTTTTGTTTAAAGAGAAAATAAACCTGCAGGATGGAAGACCTTCTTTGAAGTCTTTATCATGCTTGCTCTTAGCATATGTCAGGAGGTAATGTTTGCAATTTTGTAATTTCAAAAAATACCTGGGAAAAAAACAAATGGCCCTGGTGGAAGGTGCCACTTGAAAACAGTAGGAGATGATACAGAGGTGGCCTGAACTGGGGTTAGCATGGTGATAGGAGAATTCATTTTGCTAGAGTTTTGTGTATAAAGCTCTCATCATTAAGGAGCACCACATATCCAGGTCATAGACAACTGAGTGAAAATCTCCAGTTGAAGCAGGGAAATTTTGCCACCAAAATAGAGAAGTTGATGCTACTACTATTGCTACCAAAAAGAAAAAAAAAAAAGGTAAACAAACAAAACCCAATTAAAAAACCCCAAAACCAAATGAAACCAAACCAAACCAAAACCAAACCAAACCAGTAAGAGAACCCCTCACTGCAATCACCTGAATTGAGTTTTCAGTTGTGAGGTAGGAATCATGTTTTCGGTCACCACTTCACATAATCACCTAATTATTTTGCTTTGAAAGATGCTGAGTTAAAAATAAGACTTCAAGGAGCAGCAACAAGTGCTGTGGTTGTTGTGCTCCAATCTCAGTGAGCAACCTCCATATCAAGCTGTTTTGTTTCCTAGGTCTAAGAAACAAAGAAAGAGAAAGTAGAGCTTCAGACGCAGCTGCTACCTTACATATCCAATGAGTGAGGTCCAGGGTCATGTGTGGATGCAAAGCCTCTGCTTTCTCCTATGCATTGAGCAGGGGAGGACATAGGAAATTACCTTCTCAAAGCCTCATGCTCAGCTTTTAAGTAGGGCAGGATTCACTGTTGCAGCGTGTGTGTCCTTTTCCCGGGTCTGGCCCTGGGCTTCTGCATGCGTGAGGTTTAAAGGAAACAAAATCTTTACATGCAGCATAGTTTTTTTAAGAAATGATATCACTTATAAGATCAGGAATTGTCGGAGTTTCGTTGGTGAAGGTCTTTTAGCCGAGGAGTATCAGGCTAAGTTCTCACTAAAGTGCTCTGTGGCAGACAAATGGCATCATGCTCAAGGGATTCAGCCCTATCAGGTCTCTTCAGGGATGGCAGCTGACTCATGGACTGCACTTTGGGGATCCCTGACTCAGATGTTTTCAAATAAGTTATGCTTGGACTTTCTAAACACACTTTTTTCTCATTTGTAAACCAGAGGTAAGGCTTCCTTTTTTGCCTTTAACCAGGTACATCTGTTGGGAGGTAGGGAGGCACTCAGAAATGAGGCCATTAAGGAGATTAATTAGAGGTCTTTAAATGTGAAGTTGTTATCATTTGAGCATTGCTTTCAATTAAATTAAACATGAGGAGAAGCTTTCCAAATAGAGGATAAAGGATGAAATCCTGTGTTCTTTTGAGCACTCTGGCATCACTCCAGCAAAGCACTTAATCACTTGCTTAACTTCCTGTATTTGAAAGCAATTGGAACTATCCATATACCTTAATTTTAAGCATCTACTTAAGTATCTGCTGGATTAGCACCAGAGGGCCCAGCACCATCACTGAGCTTCAAATAAAGGCAGAGGTAGACGAAATTTAGACCCACAAGGTATGCACCTATGGGAAGACAGGCAGAAAACACCTGTGCTGTTGGGGCATACAGTGGCATTGATTGTTTTGAAGCAAGTCTCTGCCACTGCAGTCTGTTTAAACATTAATGCTGCAATATGCTTTTCGGTGGTTAAATGACCAGCTTAGTTTCGGGAGCTCATACATTTGTGATAACTCCAGAGATGGAAATATTTCATAATCATAACACAGTGTCCTTTCTGGATGAATAATCAATTCCACAGAGCAAACTGCTTGTGTACTACTTTGCTGAAAGCCTACCAGCTATACTGTATTGATATAATAAAATAAGGGTGTTATTTATTCAGCTGTTTCAAATAAAGCAACTCATCCATCGATTTTGAGAGGTTGGCCATTTTTTTTTGCTGCACACTCTTGCTTTTAAGACAATTGGAGCAAAATGAGATGCAGGTCAACGCTGGCTTTTTTTCCTTTGGAAAGATTGCATGTCCCAAAAACAGTACCACCATTTCCTTTTTACCTATGTAGCAGACAACGGGGAAAAGTAAGATTTAACCATTTAAAGCATTACAAGGCCATTGCAGAAGAGAATTCACTTTTTTTTTTTTCCTCCAAGGAATATAATGGACATTCATCTTGTTTTGTGAAATTTTAAGGATTAAAGATAGGTAAAGAAAGGCTTTCCCATCATGCCATAATTATAGCTGCTAAATGGTAAAAGGCAAGCATATGTTCTTCTGTCCAGGCAGTTAATGTGAAACTTTGCGTGGTTTAGTTAAGTGTGTGTTATACATTTTAATGCATTACTGCTGCATGGCTTATGCTGGATAGAACTGAAGCTTGGATATTATCCCAGTTGTGGCTGGAGTTGAAACAAGTAATATTTTAATTAAATACACCGTTTTTCACAAACGGACCTGAAATGCAATTCGGATAATGAAATATTTCCCCAGATAGATTAGGAGGCAGCATGCTGTATCCATGGTGTTTGACTGCAGATGGACTGTGTGAGCTGGAGGTGGTCTCAGAAGAACCGTTTGATCATTTTATTACCTGTGTTGATACACAAATATGGATGTTAGCCAAACATCTTAGCCAGACTAATATTCTAATATAATTTACAGTATGTGTTTGACTCCATTCTGCTCATTGAATGAAATTGTTGAAATGTGACAGATTGCATCAGCTTTTGGAGTCTTCTCTGTTCTTTTTACTTCTCTACAGGTGAGGAATCTTGTGGCATATATGCTTAAGTTTACATTAACCCCCATGTCATAGTTGTTATAACTGAGCCTAGAAAGCTCTGGGAAGTGGAAGCTTTGTGGGAATTTTCTGCCCAGCTAGGATGAAGCAGTGTCTCTCTGCTTTCATGGTGCAGAGGGTCTCTGCTGATGCCATGGGCTGCACTGGTGAGGGGTTGCACAGTTTGCATGTCTTTGCTGTGAGACAGAATAACTCGGGCTCTCTGCTGTGTTGCTGTCTTAGTTTGGACAAATTTGGAGGAAATTTAAAGGCACAGAAAAGATTGGTGGGCATTGAGTAGCGATAGGGGATACACGCCATAAAGTCACCCCAAGACAGTTGCACTACATAGATGGATAAAAAAAGCAATGCCACACATTCAGTGCTGGACTGACAGTCTGATGCTACCAACTCTCAGCCAGACCAGCCATCATCCCACTGAGGTTATTGTCTGGGTAACTGCTGAGCCTGGACAAGAGCCTGCATATTTATTGGATGTCTATACTTTTTGCTTGAATGTCCCTCTGTTAGCTTGAAGTTCAGCTTTTCCTGGTACTGAGGTCCAGGCTATAATCAAAAAACCCTTTCTGAGGACTGAGCAGTGACCCTGCCATCTCAGTGGTTACAAGGAATCACAGGAACCCCAGGGATTAATTGCTGAGTGATGGTTGAATTCTCTGCGCTTAGGAGTGGGGACAGCAATTCTACCTGTTAATTGGAAGAACCTTCTCCTCCCTGCCTGGCCAGTCTAGCTGCCAGGTAGTCAAGAGTGGAGCCCTTTGCAGCATCTACTCCGTGCCAGTTCTTCCTGTTCTTCCTACTCCTCCTAGAGGTCCATTAGAGGACAAATATTTCCTCCCAGCCCCTCTACAGCAAGGCTGTGACCATCTGATTAATGAAAGTACTTTTATGGTCCCATTGCTCGGGGTATCTGGGCATGTCACACAGTGTTTAATGTATGTATCCGTAAAGCAGTGGTGTGAGGTAGGGAAATGACGTTACCCATCTTTTACTGCTGGAGACCTGAAACTAATGGCTTGCTTGAGATCTCAGAGGAAGAATGTTGCAGAGTGTGGATTCCCCTGCAGATCTGTCATGTCGTAGGCTAGTACTGTAAGCATCAGACCATCCTTTCCATCTTTCACTCTAGGTAGAGGTTACTTGTGTTTCTTCAGTAACAGGAAGGAAACTTAACCCTTCAGACGATATATATTTACTGTGTATGTCAGATCATCTGCTGGTAAAAAGAAATAAAAGTGGATGAGAAAGATGTATAAAACATATTTTAATGGCAAATCTTTTAGATCATAGTTTCCTGTATACAAATGGTGTAATATTTATCCCAGGTGCTCAAATGTGGTGTTGTATTTATAAAGATAATTGGAAAAACATGTTCTTGTGAGTAAGAGTAATAGACACGCAGGCCATAGGTCCTTCAGGGCATAAGTAGTCATAGGGGAGATATATGTATATTATACACAATCAGTAGAAGAGTTTCCATAGGAAAAAGCCTTTTGAGTAAGCAGCGAGTTATCTGCTTATCCAATGATGGCTGTTTTTCAAAGTGTGATATGTTGGCATGCATTTTTCTGTTTGATTTGTATTCCTAGTGAGACAGACCACACTTTCTGAGCAGCGTCTTCAAGGTTTTTGGACTCTTTGTTGCACATGGAGGAAAGAAACTATTGCTCCATCTCTGGAGAGAAAAAATTCTCACTTTATTAGGGCATCTTGTTTACCAGGATTCCTCCCGAGAATATGCTTTAACAGACCCAATTGCAATCTACAGAAACTGTTTACAGCTGTGTTTTGACTCCTGTAAGAAAATGTTTTTTAATGAAAAATGATCCAGATTCATTATTCTATACATCCATTAGCCTTATTTGATTGAGCTGTAGGAGTACCAAGCAACATCCATCCCTTAAGCATGTATTTACAGCCACAGATCTGATTTCTTCTCAGTTTCATTACAGCCTACAGATCAGGGACTTCAAAACAAGCCAGTTGTTGGTAGCAGGGGCTAATTCTAGCTCCTTCCCTTGGCTCCTTCTACATGTGTATTCATTCCTCTACAGCCCCTCATACCATGTAGAGTATGTGGGCAGCTGGAATCTACAGGGAGCTTGCCCCATGCTTAGCACCTCTGTGTCCATGCTGCCCAGCAATTGCTGAGCAGAGGAGTGGTGTGGTTTATACCCCGATTGCCCACTGTGTCTTGGCCTGAGGTCCAGTTCAGATTCAGCCAGTCCAGAAACCAAGCATTTGGAACGGAGGAGGAAATCCAGGAATCTACAGATCTCAAGATTTTACCCTTAGCTTTTCTCCAGGTAGTTTTTTCAGCCTCCAAGGACATAAAATGCTGATAATGACATGACAGCACAGTCTGCTCCTGTAGATTAAGTTTCCCATTTCCCTTCGAGTCATATCAGGGAGCCTGGCTGAGAAGAGTTTGAGCACGCAGTCACATGCCAAGGGATGTCTCCAGCTAACAAAATTATTCATGCTAGAAATGGCCAAAAATGGCCAAAGGCAGATGGACAGCAGCATCCTCACATCTGCATTCGCCATGCCGGTTCAGCAGGCCACCAAAGCTCTGTGGGGCTCTTGCATTGACAGCTGTGGCAACTCTGCTCTCACTGGGGGGAGCAGTCAGACTCTGTAACAGGTAAGCCAGTGAGAGGACAATGTGAGCTGCCTGAAAGGATGAAAAATGACACAGCATCTGAACTTTTCAGGGGGATAAATAATGGAACAGAACTGTCTTGAAATGGGGTTTGCAGAAATAAATACTTCCTAGAGCATGACATAAAGGTAAAATACTTGCAAGAGCTTTCAGAGAACTTGGATCCAATTAATGTGTCATAAGAAATTATTTCCAACCTTGTCAGCCATTTTAAACTTATTTGCCATCTGTTAGAGAAACCTAAAATCTTTGGGTAAAATGCTAATCAGGAAAGCAGCACTTCATACCTATTCCCTCACTTTGCCTGCACCAGCAGAGTAGTACAGATTTTCCCTTTATGAGGATTTGGGATGGGTGAGGGACAGGAGGGAGAGTGAGAAATCCCCTACAAACTCTCTAAGTCCATCAGCTCGGCATAAATATGAGGAAAGAAAGAAAAGTAAGACCTGTCTTATGTCATCTGTGAGGTATACACAGAGCAGGTTGTTTAGCTTCTTTGGGAAATAACTGAGTTTTTGTCAACCAGTATCTTACTGTTGTGATTAGAGAAGCTGAACTCATGATGTTTAAGGACAAATCCACACCTCACTGAGATGCTCCTAAAGGTTACAGAAGCACAGGATGTCTGCATGAGCAGAGTACCTAACATCACCAGCTGAAAGCGTGGCCATTGACTTTGCCGCAAGCCTCTCAAACACTGAGAGGTGATCCTGTGCCCTGACTGTCCTTTTGGTGACATCAACCACTGGAAGCAGAATCACAGCTCTTGGACTTGCTGAGAGAGACACAGCTGTGCAAGAGCAGAATAAGGGTCCTCAAGTCCATATCCTGTTCAGTAAAACATGTAATTATCCCAGGTTTTGCCTGTGTTCTGCACCCATATGATTTTCTATGTTTTCAGTTTTCCTGCAGTAATTGGCTTTGGGCAAATTCAAAGTAAGATGATATTTTCCACCTTATATATTTTTTTGCTGATGATAAAGGCACAGCTTTTTGCTATTTTAGTGTCATGTGGGAGAGCAGCTTTAACAGTGTGCAGAGACTGTCTAGAAGTTCTCTGTGCTTCCAGATTCTATGTGAGAGCCTATTCTGAGACAGCTGAGTGCCTGAAGCAGTTTGATTTCTGTTTTCCTCCTGCAGATTGTCGACGGCAAACTCTGGTTCCAGTTGGATTGCGGAAGTGGCCCAGGAATCCTGGGCATTTCTGGCAGGGCCGTTAATGATGGAAGCTGGCATTCGGTCTTCCTGGAGCTGAACCGCAATTTCACGAGCTTGTCCCTGGACGACAGCTACGTGGAGCGCCGCAAAGCCCCCCTCTACTTCCAGACGCTCAGCACAGACAGCTCCGTCTACTTCGGCGCCCAGGTCCAAGTGGATAACGTCCGCAGCCTGACTGACAAGAGGACAACGCAGGTCCTGAGCGGCTTCCAGGGCTGCCTGGACTCAGTAGTCCTAAATAACAATGAGCTGCCGCTCCAGAACAAGCGCAGCAGCTTCGCAGAAGTGGTTGGCCTGACGGAATTGAAGCTTGGCTGCGTCCTTTATCCCGATGCCTGCGAGAGACATCCCTGCCAGAACGGCGGCACCTGTACTGCCGTGCCATCTGGTGGTAAATGTTTTCATTACTTTATGGGCTTCCCCCTCCCCGTTTTCCTCTGTAATTTATTGCCAGAGATGGTTTTATGCAGCAACATGCTTGAAAAATCTCATGAACTCTATAAAACTCTGATAGGTATTGCAAATTGGGTAAAAGCTGTTTGCTCTATAAATAACAGTGAAATGGTGCCCCTTCTTATTGCATTAGTGTTCCAGGAGGAAATTGATTTATTGGCTGTTAGGATAATCCTATTTCTATAGAAACCAATAGAATTACAATTACTGTAATGTTCAGCTGGATTTTTCAGGATCCATTTACAGCATCCTTACAGCACTGAGGGCTGTACACAAAGATGGTGATTTCAAACGTCCATCACAGATGCAACAGCAGTGTTGCCTTACTCTGTTTCCAAAGCTGTCACAAATAATTACTGAGCTGTCCACAAACACCTTCGTCCTTTTGTAAGTGAGTAATTTGATTACATGTCTGCATTGAAAATAGCAAGTTGGGCCCATTATAAACCCCTCCTGAACTGTATTTTACAGCTTTCTTGGAGGCCTGAGTGCTCTAAGGTCTAAGTAACATTATCCAAATTTTATAGAGCATTGATTTGAACTGTGCTTGTGTTGGAGTTTCCTATCCAGTGGTTATGTGGTGGTTTGTGTGATTTGATACCAGTGACTGACTGCAGTGCACAAATTACCAGAACAGTCAGCATGTTAGCAGGGGAAAAGCAAATGGCACGCATGTAGAACATTCCCTCTCAGGCAGTTCTCTCTCTGCAGTGTAGGAGTTTCCCTTCCAATTCCCCATACTGTATTAGCGTGCAGCATTGCACACCTTTTCTGGCAGAATAAAACTTCCTCTGAAAAGGAGAGTGCTCAGCAGAGAGGTTTTCTGCAAGTTCAGAGCTTTCCATCCACTTACTGTCAGTGGGTTTTGGTCATAGTTCCCTAGGGAATTTCCCGCTAAACTCTTGTTTTATGGAGCATTTAACCACTGTCCCAGGGCTTTCTGCTTTAATGTGTCCATGCAGTTCCCTTGCACCCATAGTTATTATTTCTGTTTTTCATTAGTTCAAGCCTGGTTCTCATATTTCCTTTCTGAGTCCCCTCCAACGCACAGATTTTTTAGGCCTAAACTTCTGATCAGTTCAAGACCAACATGTGGTGAGATCTGAGCAAAACTGTGATAAGTTTCTCAGTTGGATAGCCCCACCCTTATAAAGTAAGTCCTGACAGTGTGGATTTGTCCATGCTAGGCTGTCTCAGCTAGCATCCCCTCTGAATCTTTGGCTTTGATTCAGCCACCTCTTCTCCCTGCTATCACAAATGGTGCATCAGGGATGCTATTGGCTTTGCTGTTGATTGAAAGAGATGGGAGGACAGTTGGGAGGAATGAAGCACAGCCCTGCCACTCCAGGATGTGCTGTGGGCATGAGGAGAAATGTTGCTGCATGTGTTTGTCCTTAAGCATCTTTATTCACCAAGGGAAGGAGAGAAAAGGAGGGCTGTACAACAAGGGCAAAAGAAAACCGTTCTGAGACAGAAGGATGCTACAACCACTGGAGGAATTGCTAACCATGATTACTGAAATTCCTAGGAAATACGGCTGTAGTACGTATAGGAACGTATGTGTATGGCCTCTTTGATTCAGAGTCTGTACTTAATAAATGAGGTTAACCATTCACCTCACATCCTAGGAAGCATGAGAACAGCTCCTTCTATTGATTTTATTTGAGTCTACTTACAGTATTGCTCAGCAATCTCATGATGAGTAAACTGAAACCTTTCTAACAAAACTCTTTACAGTAATTCTTTTTTTCCCAGCGCCATGTGTATGCCAATTCAAACTGAGGGAAGACACAGGGTAGGGGAGAAGTGGCACTGAAGTTTGGACCCATCTTTATTACTGGAATGGCAAATACCCTTTCCACGTCAACAAAATTCTCTGCTGGAAAGCAGTCACAGAACTGATTTAACTTGCCTGCGTTCCTGCCTCGGCGAGGGGCATGTGCCCTGCAGGGATGTTTTGGCTGCCTGCCGTCAAAAAAATCTGTTTGCTGTTTTTACTGTCTCAGCAGTGTGTGTAAATAAAGGATTGTTATAAAGCCATAATTCCAGTGCAGTGGGCCCTGTCTGTGTGTCGGTGGTTCTGCAGCCCAGCCCATAAGGAGAAGGCATGGGCATTTGTGCTTCCACTAGGCAAAGCAGTTCTGTTGTTAGTGTCCTCCATATGCAGAAAGGCCACGTAATTAAATTCTAAGAGCACAGGAGTCCAACAGCATTGCAAATCCTAGTTGCAGAGCCACAAATTGTAATGTGCATTTAAGAACCATCAAGCGTTGCACTTGCTGACATAGATGTTAGCAGCTGACTTCCATTTAAAATACAAAAAAAAACCTCTTCATTTTTTTAGGAATTTTCTTATAATGAAAACAGCAGCTTTTTTCTTTTTCGGTGAGGGAAGAAATGCAAAAATATGCCATGCAAAGGTCCTTTTCTCAGGGTATTCAGTAACATCAGGATCTCTTGACTAATATTTTCTATGGTACTATCCTCCTTTTTAAGTTTTTGGAGAATAATGTTCCTTTTCCTAAACAGAGAGTTCTTGGCATAAGATTTGTTTTAATAAATACATCCTCTAATTTGAATTTTACAAAGCAGATTTCATATACTGTTAACATTCTTTTTGTTATGGACAACCTACTGTGCTTTACAAGAAAATTAGGAGAGAGAAAAAGAAAGCTGAGATTTATAGCCAACTTAAGAAGAAAACAGTCAAGCAAAGGTTACCCAACATTATAAAATGAAAGAGTTGCTGGCTACGTACCAGAAGTCAAAGAGGCTGTGTCTGATTTACATATAATTTGCATAAATTGAACGTCTATGACACAAACCTCTATAACAGTGTTCCTGTTGTGAGATCTTCCTTTCAGTAGAAATGCCTGCTGCCCTGTTCACCATTAGTAAAAAGCTGCCTCGATTGCCTTTTTCTTCATCCTGTGGTTATGGGAATAGGGTCATATCACGGCCTTGTGTGGGGAATTGCTGAAGCACTGCTCTGTATGCACTTGGGGTGTGTCCATGCCGCTGCTGTTAGGGGTTGGATGGGTGCATTCCCAGCGGCTTCGAAGTGCCTGCCGCAGGGCAGGGCTGTGCCTGGGCTGCATGGAGCTCAGGACTGACCGCAGAGGTCTTGCTCCAAAGCAGGGCTGGCACAGGGGTAAGCTGACCCACGCTGGCTCTCTTTCTGCCTGACCTCTGCATATGGAACAGGGCAGAATGGGGATGCCAGCCTGTGCAAGAGAGCACAGACAGCGCAGGTGAGAACTCCAAGAGTACAGAAAAGACTCTCTGCTTTCAAACTCTGGTTTCTGAGCAGCAGAAAGCGACCATGACATGAACCTCTGCTTGCTCTCATGGTAGCAGTGTTTGCCCAGTGATGCCAGTGGTTCAAGAGGGGGGACTGCGTGTCCAGAGGCCCTGTGAGGAGATCCAGTGCATGCTTAAATAGGGCTGGCAGATGAGCACTCAGTAGGTCTGACAGCTCAGGAGACTTGTAGCAGAAAGACACATATTCAGTTTTAGAATAATTTTCTTGGGAGACAGTGGAAACCACAGCCCTGAAGTGTAGGCCACATTCTTCCAGACTTTTCAGTCCCTGTCCATAAGTATGGGTCAGTAAAGCTATTTTTAAAGAAAGTTAGCATTTTGAAACCTGACAAACAGCATGACTTGCAGAAACAACTTGGCTCTTTGAACCGAAATTTCCCAAGAAAATTCAACCAAGTGTTTAAAGTGTGGTTAAGCTGTAAGATGCTGAATATGAGGTCTTAAAATGGGAAATGTCACACAACCTTAATAATAGTGAGGCACTTCCAGGGCTGCCAGTAGTAAATGTATGTTTATCTGCATGAGTAACAGCATGAGCAATCTCAGCAATAGAAAGCTTTACTGTAATCACATGCAAAGACTGCACCAAGGTTTTCAACCACAGAAAGAAACCTCATGCTTGTAAAGCCTGCAATTATAAGTATAGTTCCTTCCTTTTAATTTGATCAGTCCTATATACATCTGGCTTTGATTAAAGTAAATGGCTTATATGAGTAGGCGATTTTATTTGAACATGAAGCATTTGAGCGGAAATATCTACTGAGTCAAGGACTGTGGGCAGAGTGTGAGGACTCAAAGTCATTGCTTTCCCCACTCTTCACTTTTTCTTTTCTGTTTTTTCTTTTTTCATGAGCAGAGTTATAGCCAAAAGGGAGGAGAAAATACAACATGGCCCTTGGGTGGTGGGTTTAATACATGTTTTAAATGCTGTTTGCAGCATGACTCACGGCTGGTTTTGAGGATCAGGTAGTTCATGAGA
The DNA here is from genome assembly GCA_013397865.1 of Struthidea cinerea. NCBI lineage: Eukaryota > Metazoa > Chordata > Aves > Passeriformes > Corcoracidae > Struthidea > Struthidea cinerea. The sequence continues at coordinate 959,962 of VZTI01005947.1, forward strand.
AAGAAATAAGGGAAAAATTAGTGTAATAATACCACAGAACTGACCTGGTCTTACTAATGTTCTTGATCTTGCTTTTTCACACACACAAACAACCCAGTATACTGTGATGTGAGTATACCAAATGTACATAAATTAATTTTAAGAGCTTTTCAGAAATTTTGTGGGTGTTTAATCTTTTTTATAGCTATGATTATAGGCATCTGGTTTTAAATTCGCACTTTCAAAGCACATCCATGCCAATCCTCTCATAGAAAGCTCTGGTTCAGCAAAGACTGAGGTTCATTTTCATACCAACAAGTGGCAAGAGGCAATCATCTGTTTGAAGACAGATAAGTTAAATTTGGAGTGGCAGGACTGTGTATGGCTGAAGAACACACTTCTTGAAGGTGGCCTGGTTTGACTATAGACCTACCAAAATACAAATGCTGGGTGAGGTCCTCTTCACCTTCAGTAGTTCTCATCAGTTAGCTTTCTGTGTAACCCTGTGTGGTCAATGCCAAGGGCAGGGCTGTTTCTGGACATCGAGTTTGTCGGGTCTAGCTGCACAGCAGGGAGAGAAATTACACAACGAGACAATGGAAAAGCCAAAGCATGTTAACAGATAAAAGCCAGCCTCTCTTGCATGGGGTAAACAGAAACAGGAGCATACACATGTTCAGAAAAAAAAAATTGGCAGCAGTTCGGCGCGTCCTCTTTAATAAAGCCAAGTAAACCTTGGGATAGACAGACATTCAGATGCTCAGGCTGGAACGCTACCAACAGAGATGTTTGCTACATAACGACACCCCATCTGCTGATGGCACCGTGCCTGCCTTGTGCCACTGCCTCTGCTTCTTAAGCGCCAAGCAAACATAGGTATAGGCAGGGAGCCTGTGTAGTGTCCTGGCTTACTGCACATTGCTCTTCAGTAAGGTCTGGGATGAAAAAGACCTTTTCTTCTGGATAGGGACATGTCAAGAGAGCAGTGAGAGAAGCTGTTTGAGTCACAGTGAGAAGGTAAGATTTAATTACATAGTTTACTCAGTACTCAGATGGGTGGAGGAGCATGAGAGAAGCCTTATAAAACAACCAGTAAGCCCAAGACGATGTGTAGACCTATGTCTACATATTGTTTTAGGTTATGAGTGATCTTTGATGCGAATCTTCTGATCATCATCTCTCCCTGTGCTTCACTTCCCACTGTGGAGAGGCAAGGTCTCGGAGGGCAGGCTGAGTTGGAAGACAGCTGGTCCCAAAGCCCTGAGCTACATGCACTGAGGGTGCTGGGTCCTCAGCACCAGCTCTTTGGCTCCACAGACCCACTGATGCTCCTCTGCAGGACTTGTTAATGTAGATGCAGCCTAAAAGGCTGTATTGTTGCTCATAGCTTGTTGTTGCTCTTAGGTCAGCTGTTGGTACATGCTGCTATGGCACATGCTGAGAATGTTGTGGTCCCACTCTAGAAGTATTGAAGAGGTGTTTTCCAGAGCTTCCTATCTTTTTCCACTGATTTTCTCTGAAGAAATACAGTGGTAACATCACAAAACTTGCTGCCTTGGAGAATGCAGATCAACATTTCTGGAAATTAAATATTCATTCCTCTTGGAAGCAACTCAGATGGACTGTATCATCTTAAATAGTGTTGAATTTCCAAGGCTTCAGTGCTTTCATTGTACACAGGATCAAGCCCTGCATTTTTTAAAAGAGTTTTTTCATCCCTTGCTGAGAGGATAGGGCACTGAGCCTTTTCTCATGCTTGAATGTGAGAAGTTTGCTTGTTGTTCTAAACAGGAGGGAAGAAATGAATGGTACATTACCAGGCTATTAAATTAAAAGCATAATAAAAATTCTTTATTAGACCCAAGATGCACTCCCAGCCAGAAGGGTTTTCTTTACAATTTACCTTTGTCCACAGCCATGTGGCTAAAGCGTGCAGTAGCAGGCAAAATTACAGCCGCTGCTGAGAGGTTTGGAGAAGGATTAAAGGTCTGGCAGGTCCTCTGGCTGAGCTGCTATATGCTGTCTATTGAGCCATCATATCAGCTCTTCTCTTCCCTACTCCATGAATTTTGACATATGCTTTGCTGTGTTGGAGACCTCCCGGGTGAATGCTCTGCAGCTCTGAGCATGTGTGTCCTGTGTCTTTTGCCAGTGGCTTGGACTTGGCAGGTGTATGGCAGGGAATCCAACGAGAGGAAACGCCAGTAATAAATATGGTAATTTAACATTGTCTTGTTTTAGTGCCTTTTTTATTTCTACCTTGGTACTTAGAATCTATAGTAAATACTTTAGTCTTCTAGCATCTGATGGGTGTTCCACCATCATTAAATCAAATTTGGTGAAAAACGTAGGCTTTCAGAAGCAGACTTTTATTTTGGTCCTGTTCATACACTGCTGGACAGGGCTCTGACCCATCTGGTGCATTCAGTTTCATCTCCTCTTAGGATAAAATGCATAAATCCATGTTCCTTTTATAGTTGGGGGTAAAAGTGTCTTTTTAAATCAAATCAATACTTCTCAAGTTTTCTACAATGAACAAACGTAAACAGAATGTGTTACAGAATGAGAACCTAGAACTTAGTCAGCTGAAACAAACACAAGACATGAAAGTGCTTCAAAGGCTTTGCCTTACAAATGATTGGCACCTAAGAACTTAGTTAAAAAACAACAGAAACTTGGCTTTTAGCATCACTTTAGAGTTATGGAGGTTTATAAAATACCGGATAACAAAGAGATTAACACACATAATCTGCTGTTACATAAGGCAACTAAATTGGTTATGAATAAAGTGGTTTATATTTGAATTGAACATACTCCTTTCATTTAAACTCATTGGGACTGTAAAAAACATATAAAACATTACTGTAAATTTTTGAACTATAGATGTCACTGTTCAGTCATAAAAAGGAAGCACTGAAACAGCTTTATTTATTCATGCTGTGAATTCTGCCTACAGTCACAGGTTTGTAATTCTTCAGACCCAGATCTCAATAGGTCCAGAAAGCTGTTCACATTGTCTGAGATATTTTAAAGACACAAAAAGAAATAATCCCATCTTGGTGATGCTGACTAAACATGCTTTCTGGGAAGCCCAAAAGTTGAATAATTTATCTTCTTAACTCTGTACCTTGGAAAGATCAGTGTGTCTGTCTCCCTTCTTGTAGCAGGACAATGAAACAGTGTGATATTTGAGTATCTATTTCATTTATCTTCAATTAAATAGTATTGGACTCTTGACTGAGTATGCCAGCAAGTCTGGTTCCAAGTTTATTCTGAAAAGCCTGTCCTCATGAAAGAATTCAATTAGAGTAACTGAACAAGGCGAATTGAACCGTATAGGACATAAAAGACGTGGGAGTCTTAACGCAGAATTGCTTTTTCCTTATGCCTCCACTGGGCTTTTCCATATTGTTTCCATGAAATTCTTTTCCTTGTAACTGTACTGGAAATTCCTGCCATGTTTGCAGGAAGAGTAACTTTTAAAACAAATATTTGGGGTTTTTTTCCAGATGTATAGATACAGAAAGTTTTTAAAAATATGTTTTAAAGGCTCACCACTGACAGATGATATTTCCACTACATCAGCTTGATTGCCAATAATTTTGACACTGAATTGAGTTGCACTCAACCGTTTTAGCTCGAACTGCAGCCGTATTAATGGCAGGAAGGTTCCTTGTTTCAGTTGCTTAATATGCTACATTCAGTAACTATGTGAACCCCATAACTGGAGCTTGAACCTTGCCTGCACATCTGTTTAGGACATTTGGATTGTGTAAGGAGCTTTTTAAAAGATCAGCCACAGTTTTTTTACAGATGTCCGGGAAAATTTTGCTAGTTTGACAACTCTGACTCAGGAGTCTTCTGTTTCCAAGGACCATCTCATGGCTTTCACAGCCTACGTGTTCCATGCTCTTTTCAAGCAAAAAAGCACACAGATTTCAATATCCAGTTCACAACATTAAGAGATGCACTGCCTCACAGGATTTCTTTGTGACCTTAAATAAGGCTTTTATTAATGGCACTATGCCATATGAAATCACAAGGAGAGGAAAAGGAAAAAACAAATTTGTTATTTGATACTTGTCAGGGTGAACTGATGTGTTGAAAACCTTTTTTTTTTTTTTTTTAATATTTTGAATTTGCTCCTGTGTTGGCAAAAAACAAAACTGGGACTTCAATCCCTGACAGGGTCCCCCTCCACTTGAGTGTTTTTATGTCTGATGTATTGCAGTCAGTGATTAATCAGAATTTGATAGCACGCACTGAACATAATCAGCTCTGATTAGGGCTGGTATTGCCCAGGTCAGCTGGTATTTTGAAGTTTATAGTTTCTGCCTTGATGATGCACTCTATAAAACTGATGTTTTATTACTGTCACATCCCCATTGTGTCGTCCTTGTGAAGGGCAGAGGTGGAAAAGCTCTCAGCTGATGTATTTGTTCCTCGGCGAGGCCCCCAAAGGAGAGTAGACTGCCGCTATCGGCAAACATTTTCAAAAATGTTGGGAAATACATCCTTGATCTAGAATATTTCTTGTTATGAAAGATGTTCATAGATGGCGTTTATTCTTACCTGAATCACGACAATTAGGATGGTCTGGGCTGCAGCAATTCCTCTGGTCCCTGGTTGTAGACATGACCGCTGGTTGTCTGGGCATCTCAGATAAACAAACTCTTGACTAGCATTAGTGTGGACCACACAGACAGACCAGAACGAGTGTAAGCATCCTCTTGCCCCCACAGTACAATTTATTTTCCAGTGTAAAGCAGCCAAATGGGTCCTCTTGCTTGCAGACAGACTTGGTGGTAGGAGTCTAATTTCCCTCTCTCTGTCCCTCACCTCCCAGGGTACCATTGCAATTGCCTCTCCCAGTTTACAGGAAGGAATTGTGAGTCAGAGATCACAGCCTGCTTCCCAAATCCTTGCCGGAATGGAGGCTCTTGTGATCCCATCGGCAATGCTTTCATCTGCAACTGCAAAAATGGCCTGACAGGAGTAACGTAAGTGTCCCTCCCCAGGTGGGCTGTGGGAGCTTTTTGGCTCAGTGATGGTGGGCTTTTTGATCAGGCATTTTGTACCCAAAAGCTATGATTCATCTCACAAAAAATAACCCCAACCTCAGCACTTATTCCACTTATTAGTCTAAGGTAATGACAGCTGAGAAATCCCTTTGATTTCTCAAATCTGAGTCTTGCATGCTCAGAAATGTTTTTTCTGAACTCACCTTCCTAAATTGTTGATTCAGGATGTTATCTCGATACAGTTTTCTCTGAGACAGACCTGTCTAAGTTTTGCCAGCTTTTTGAGCAATCTGGTAAAACCTGTGGAAGCTGCTGTGTAATCTTTGTTTTGAAAATGGATCAATTATTTAGTCACCTTAACCCTGACATAAAAGGCTAATTTATGGCAGTCATTTTTTAAAATCCCTACCTTGATCATATACTTGGTGTAGACATAGAAAATCATGACCTGCCCATCAACATGCTTTTTTTCTCATCTGGTTTGTCTACTGTTTGTATATTTTCCTCTCCATTTTACTACCTCTTGTTCTTTCCAATTCTCCTCTCTATGGTTCCTGTTCTTTTTTTTCCTCCACCTCTCTAATATTTGTTTATTTTATCTCCAGGCCTAAATAATTTTACATAGTCAATATATCCTTCTCTTCTCTTCTCTTCTCTTCTCTTCTCTTCTCTTCTCTTCTCTTCTCTTCTCTTCTCTTCTCTTCTCTTCCATAAATACTCTGGTTTTTTACTATATTTTTTCTCAACTATCTTCTCCTTGAATCCTCCTCTAATATTTTGTATTGAAACCCATGGGGTAGTCCAAAAACAATATAAAAAAGCAGATTCTCTATTACATTCAGTAAGCCTCATTAGGGTCAGGGACCCTTTTCCTATCAGATGCTTTATTCCCTTCTTGATATCGATCAGATGTTTTAAACTCTTATTTCCCTCTTGATATTTCCATTTTATTGTCTTAAAAAAACCCATGGAATAGCTGTAGAGAAAATTAAATGCCATTTAATAATATGAAATAATAAGATAATTTGCAAAGTACCACAAGGTGTTAACTAATGGCACCTCTTTGACAAGTTAAGGCGTCATGCACAAGCTGGACTGCTTCCTCAATGTTCTCCAGATTCCAGACTCTCCTTTTCTTCTTTTAAGGTGTGAAGAAGACATCAATGAGTGTGAAAGAGAAGAATGTGAAAATGGTGGCTCCTGTGTCAACATCTTTGGTTCATTTCTGTGTAACTGCACCCCTGGCTATGTGGGTCAATACTGTGGTCTTCGCCCCGTGGTGGTTCCCAATATACAAGCTGGGCATTCCTACGTTGGCAAGGAGGAGCTGATAGGAATAGCCGTGGTCCTGTTTGTCATATTTGTGTTAATCGTTCTTTTCATCATTTTTCGCAAGAAAGTTTTCAGGAAGAACTATTCCCGCAACAACATCACGCTCGTACAGGATCCGGCTACTGCGGCCCTGCTCAACAAGAGCAATGGCATTCAATTCAAGAACATCAGGAACAGTGGAGACAGCAGAAATATCTACCAAGAGGTTGGGCCTCCACAGGTGCCTGTGAGGCCAATGGCCTATACCCCGTGCTTCCAGAGTGACTCACGGAATAACCTGGACAAGATAGTGGATGGGCTCGGTGTGGAGCACCAGGAGATGACAACGTTTCATCCTGAGTCCCCCCGAATACTGACAGCCAGGAGGGGGGTGGTGGTGTGCAGTGTAGCTCCAAACTTGCCTGCTGTGTCTCCCTGTCGTTCCGACTGTGACTCCATCAGGAAGAGCACATGGGATGCTGGGACGGAAAGTAAGTAGCACTGTGTGCCGGTCTCGTCCTTCCCTGCCATCGGTAAGGGTTGCCTTCGGGGTACAGCAGGTACAGTGGCAGAGGTGCTCTTAATGCTCCAGCCTAATGTGTGTCAATTGTTACATTTCTCTAAGAGGTGACCTGGTTTAATTCTGAAAGGTTATAATTAAACCAGGCATACAAGACCTCTACTTCTATGCATTAAGTATGACTAAATGCATTTATTTCACTTGTTGGGAAAGCATATACGAGTAAGTGCTCTGAGCATTTTTCAAGTGATACAATGCAATCATCTTTCTATTGGAAAAAAAACAATTTGGGGCAGAATTCTCAAATAGAAGTTCTATTAGGTTCAAGCTGTTTGTTTCCCAAGGGAGTTAAAAATATTTCAACCTTCTGCAAGAAGCAATCCTGTTTTGCATCAGGGATAAATGAACTAATATTCTCTACTTTCAGTGTCTGTGAAGTGAAGCAGAAAATCACATACTGCTTGATATATGGGATCACCTTTTCAGGCCATTGCATTCCCCTCTGCATTCAGTATCAGTCATCACAGAATTTTCAATCCCCACACTTACCCTATTTGTGCTCTGATGGTTTCTCACCTGATAACACAGTACTCCCTCCATTCCTGAACGAGTTGCTGGAGATGCAGCAAACTTCACATCTTCTGTCGTGGCAGGGAATACCAGTTTTCTGGGACAGAGTTAAGGCCCTATGTCATCTATCCTTGCAAGTCAGAACATGTCATATGGACTGGGAGATATTTGCTTCATCATATATGATTTTTTTAAAGATGTATTCTCTTAGGAGTTTTTCCTAATGCATCTTCCAGTACCTGTTGGAGGGGGCTTACAAGAAGGCTGGAGAGGGACATTTCACAAGGGCCTGTAGCGATGAATGGCCTTAAGCTGAAGAAGGGTAGGTTTAGATTAGCTATTAGGAAGAAATTCTTTACTGTGAGGGTGGTGAGGTTGCTCACAGAAGGGGTGGATGCCCCATCCCTGGAAGTGTTCAAGGCCAGGTTGGATGGGGCTCTGAGCAGCCTGGTCTAGTGAAAGGTTCCCTGCCCATGGAATTGGAACCAAATGATCTTTAAGGTCCCCTCCAGCCCAAACTGTTCTATGATTCTATGATCTTCAACCCTATTGCAACACAGCTTTAGCCAAAACTGTCGCATAAAGCTACACAATCCAGAAACTTTCATAGTCCTGTAGTTGAAAGCAATAGGAACTGAGGAAAAGAGAGAGGAATCTGGCACTACCTTTCAGGAGGTTGCCCCAAGATGGGGGTCAGCCTCTTCTCCTGCGCAACTGGCAACAGGTCAAGAGGACAGCAACATGCTGTGCCGGGGAGGTTCAGGATGGGCATTAGGAAGAATTTTTACTGTGAAAGGGTGGTTAAGCCTTGGAGCGAGCTACCCAGGGCAACAGTGAAGTCACCATCCCTGCAAGTGTTCAAGAAACTATTGGACATGACACTTAGTGCTGTGGTTTGGTTGGCATAGCGACGTTCAGTCAAAGCTGGGGCTCGATGATCTTGGAGAAACCTTATGGAGTTTCTGATTCTATACCTGTGCCCTGATTGGCACATTTTCATCTGAGACAGCACACTGGGTAAGGTCTTGTAGTGAAAAATTGAATTAATTTTAATTTATTTGGGTTGTATTTCAGGGATGTGTTGTGTCTGACCTTTTAAACCCTTAAATATAGTTATGCTGATGGAAAGCATCAGCATGCCAGCCCCCACACATGCTCTGTTCTGTATTCTCCTGCGTGTTTGTGCCACTGCTGGTACCGGTATGAATTTCTGCACACCATGAGGCCATACCAGGGAGACAGACCTCAGCTGTCAAGGAGTGGGAAGCAGTGCGGCTTTGTTACTGCAGCACTCACTCCATTAGCTCCATACCCTGCTGCTCAGCAGGAGCAAATCAGCTCTTACTGTATGGAGGTGTGCCGTGCTGAGTAGAAATACCTACATCTGGCAGGTAGAGCGCTGTACTTCCATGTTGGTAGCACCTGAGCTTCTTCATTTGTAATTGGCTTAGTGCTTACAGTGGAGGATGAATTTTTGTGTTCCTGATTATTGCTCGTATAATGTGTAGTTGAATGTGTTTATTCATATGTGTTTAATTACAGGAGAATTTATACCATGGGTTGCAGTTATATTTCTAAACAGTAGAGTTGTGAAGACTGAATGTCCCTGATGAAAAGCAGTGTAAATTGAAGCATAATTAATTATATGTCAGTGATGGAGCTATTAAAATCTGATCCAAGGGCCATTGATAAGAATAACAGGATGCACAGTAACTTTACTGAGCAGTGAATGAGCCTTTAATGAGGCTCTCAAATTAGGAAATGAACAGTAAAGATAAATGTAACTGTAATCTCTTGTATAAGCTGTTTATACGACATTCCTTAAGTCATCATTTTCTTTGCTGTTGAGACTATATGTCATCTAAAAAGGCAGTATTGAATACAGATGTTTCTTCCTTGATTACAGTGTTGTCAGCCGCTTGAAAGACTCTTTGGGCTTCAAACACTTCAAAAGTCTAGGTGTCTTCACCAACTGCCTTCTTGACGAATAGGTCATGTCCTCTGTGTGAAGGAAATAATTTTATTCTGACTGAAATAATAGAAGGCAGGATTTAAATGCGTCCATGGTATAAATAGATAAATGTGCATACCTAGAGAGTACCATTTTGCTTTGTTTTTGCTGTCAATGAAGGTAAAGGGGTTGATGACGCTGAAGAAGTGACCTGTTTTTCAGGAAGTAATAAAGGCAGCAACTCTGAAGTACAGTCCCTCAGCTCCTTCCAGTCTGATTCTGGTGATGACAATGGTAAGAAATGATTTCATCTTTATTATGCTGGGGGAAAAGCTATTTATCTCTCTTTCTAATATTATTAAAACATTTATGTGACATCTTGAAACCATTTAATGATGCCGAAAGTAAGAAAGTCGTGGGTTTAAATCCTCACTTTGTGGTCCACTTACAAAATTATAGGAACGTAATAAAAATCTTGATGCTTGGGGCTGTTGTATCAGGACCAAGCTTTACAGGGAATTAGAGGTATGATACAGCAGAGTCACATTGCCGAGATGTAAGTCGACTAACAGGTCACTAGTGAAACTGTAGATTTTATATAATTTTCCATCTTGGAAGAGCATGACTTTCATATTTCACCAGTCAAATAAAAGGGATTTTCTGTGCTATGTGCCAGGTCTCATTCATGGTCCCAACAAAACTCTGCTGGTACTCAACCGCAGCAATGAGCAGATGAGCCTGTCCCCAGTGTCTTGGCTTCTCCCTGGCAATCACAGCTCAGGAAACAATAGAGCACCATTAAATCCTTGTTCGGCACATACTCAGTGCCTGCCTCTCATGCATCATCAGCTGAGGGGGTGACACGGGCAGAGCCATACACAGCCCACAAAGAGGCCCACAAAGTCAGGGCAAACCTTTGTTCCTGCGGCCCATGTATGTTGAGCATGGGGTCTGAGAAAAGTCAAGATGTTTCTGCTGGGGAGGGATGGTGGATGTCAAGGAAGCCTTATTCAGACACACAGAAGACTAGCACAAAGAAATTGTACTTGGTTTCCTCAGCCAGCAGCTAATGAACTGTCTGGAGACTCAGTTCCTCAGTCATGTCATGCAGCTATTCTCTAGGAACTGGAAAAAGCACTGATAGCAAAGTACACTTGCAGTTCCTTTGGTTCCGCTGTGGCTGAAGCATTACAATTATTTTTGTCAGGCTTCTCAATGCTTTTCTGCCCCTGAACCAAAAAAAAACCCTTTACTTTTTATTTAGAATAAGTATTAATTTAATGATATATATTTACAATATAGTTACCTTTGGGATAATTATTCAAGTGGTCGTTTATTGTACATTGTTACTTTTTATATCTGCCAAATTCTAATTAGGCATTTCAAACTCCTGATCCTGTCTCCATTGAAATCAGTGACACAGTACCCACAGAAGCTGGATTGGACCTTCTGTGCCCACTCATTTTTTGTGAAGGCTGAATTTAAAATATGGCCTTTAGAGATAACATTTCTAGTTCAGGGTTCAAACCAATCCATATCTTCAGGGAGAAGGAGGGAAGAAACTTAAATCATCTGAGTCATTTGCAGAGATCGATGCAAGACCACATGCTCTGATTTGCTTGAAGCAGCAGGGAGGGTTTGCAGTGAAAGAGCCTAAAGGGTAAAGTCAGGCATAAGTAAGCATATGCATGCATGCCTGTACTTAAGGGCTAATGGATATGTCTCCTGAAGCCATGAACCCTTGCTCTTCTTGTTGTTTTAATTCTTTGTACTTCACATACCTGCAAAGGTTACAAGGTTGTCAGTGAAACCACAACAAATGCAGTTCAGCATCCACTCTGTTTGGGGGAGGCAGGACAGTGGCTCCTTCTTCAAACCCCTTCCTCCAAAGCCAAGAGCAATGCTGCTGGGTTCTCAAAAGGCTAGCAGAGGGGACAGGCTTGTGTCACACAGATGTACAAATGGCTGTGCTGACACTGACTTGTGAAACTGGATAGCAGCATCTGACTGGGGAAACCTATCTTGCAGCAGTGGAGCACTGGGATGAATCCCGTTGAAGGTGCAGACAGCCCTGTGCTCTTCAGTTTTTGTCAGGTGCAGGCAGCCTCCACTCACCCTCTCCAGGGCTCTTGCACCCTTCTTTTGCTGGGTCAATAGGGCTTGTCTGACCATGGAAACTCAAATGGGGGAAGTTTTTGAAGCTACTTTTTTTTTCCCCCCACCTTATTTCTCCTTCATTAAAATTGCTCAGCCCCATTAGTCTTACTATGAGTAGTTAGCAGTAATTTTTGTAGTCCAAAAGCAAAAATCTGAGTAATGCTGTATTTGAACATGGACTTGCACTCAGCTGTACTGCTTTCTGTGAACATTCTCTGCACAGCTCCCACCAGAGCCAACCCTTAGTTGCAAAGAAAACTGTGCTGGCCCTGGTTTTTGACCTTCTGTTTTTCACTCTCAGTTTTTCTCCTCCAAGAGTTTCCAGCTGCCCTCCATCTTTTTTCCCAGCCATGCAGCACTAATTGCATGGAGTCCCTTATTTTTCTATAATGTTTATTATGCATTAGCCAGTACAAGTCTCCTTTGTATACTTAGCAATGCTGTTGATGGCATAAATATGCTGATCATAGACACAGAACATGGGTCCTTTGGTTTATTAAGGCTCTTTTTGCTAAGCCCTCACAAAAACTGAGGAAATTGGATGATATCCTTGTTCCCATGCCCAAAATTTAGCAAAGATGTGAAAATATTCAACATGTGTCTGCACTGTTAACACATTTCTTGTGACCTCTTAGTCTGTTGGCTGTGTGAAACAAAAAAAGCGTGTGTTGCCCCACATTTCTGGTTCCCTTCTCAGCCTGCTCCAAAGGAAATTGTTTTCTCGTAACTAAAGACAAAGGAAGCAGGACAAATCCGGTGCCCGCTCATCCACAGCTTTCCCTTTGGTTTTGGTGGGTTTTACTTCATGTCCTCAGAGGCAGGGGTGTTCGGTGGTGCAAAACGCAGGTCATCTAGAGGACCACACCTTATAGGCCTCCACATTAAACAACTGCACAGTCTATATTAATTATTTTAAGGGAAAAGTACGTTTTGCTAGAACATCTGCAGAGAACACACAAAGCGTTTGTGAAACTCTTCTGTCAAACACGGGTCAAAATTTGAACCACAGCTACGTGGATGTGTCCTAATTATAGCTGTGCTGCTTAGCCTCCCTGAGGTATTACACGGCACGGCACAGACAGTAAATAACTGAAACATTCCTCTTAGGAAATAGATTGAGCTTAACACTGTTTCTGATGGCATGATGGTCTAAAAGATAATGATCCTTGGAGCACATGGCACCATCTCTGGAGACCTCTAAGCAAGAATGAATTAGAAATTAGTGTCAGGTAGACAAGATACTGCTTTGGTTAATTGAATCAGCTGACCAGTCTGCTTGAATTTATGAGGTGATACACATCATCCCATGTGCCTTTCTGGAAATGCTGGTTTGGAATTTATCACCACTCTGAAGATATATGGGATTATCTGAAATGAAATGTCCTGCAACCCACTGCATAAATCATGCATTGGTCAGCAGTCTTTTTTTAATGTCAGTTCTGTCTTTTGAGAGAATTTATTGTGGTAACATACAATGTGTGTTTTAAATACTAACCTGAAGCTGTCCTTCCCCTCCCTTTATTTTCTGCTTTCCCTCCCCTGCAAGCTTCCATAGTGACTGTCATACAGCTTGTCAACAATGTAGTTGACACTATAGAAAATGAAGGTATTTAAATTTTTTTCTTTCTTGTTATACAACAATGCTTCCTATTTTCATTGTGAAACATTCCAGCAGAACCTCACTAATCTACACTGACCAGCAATCCTGTGGCAGGGATTGGGTTTTGCAGATCAGCATGTTCACCAGCAAACATGAAAATGCCAGAGGGCTGTACCACAAAATATCTGTGGGTAACTGGAGGTAGTAGAAAAGGTGTCAAGCCTTCATCCTCTTCTGTTCAAGTCAATATTTCTGCTTGTTTATTCTCATTGTCTTCAGAGAAAATAATAGACTGATAATGGAGCCATATCATTGAGATTATCCTGGCTGCAGAGACTGGGAAACAGAAGGTGACACAGAAGTCTGTGAAGTATCCCATGCTGCAGCAGAACTGGGTTATGTGCTCCAGTGGTATCGCACAGAGAGGAGCACAGGGGTGCTTGGCTGGGGGCTGGTTTCCCCCAGGTACGCCTGCCAAACAGCGGCTGTGTGGGCACAGCTCCATGGATGCCGTGGCTCTCCCATGGGGTTGATGTGCCCATGGAATAGGGCATGGCAATGTGCTCCAAGGACCCAACACTCACCTCTTCCACTGACCTCCTGGGTAACCTCAGGCATATCATGTTATAAGTGAACCTGTAATGCGGGGATATCGCTGTTTTCTTTCTTCCATAAAGCACTGAGGAAATGTTGTGTTATCATAGATAAACATTACTTCTATTTATTTTACAACATTTTTCCTACCCTTGGGCAAATGTCAACTCAACATCAACTCAGGTTATCTACAAGTCAAAAATTTCCTCTGTCCTTAGCAAATTTAAGACAGATTTTGCATACTTCAGTTAATCTAGTCTGCATAATGCTTAAAGATGATTAAGTAAATTATTTTTGTGAAACTACTGATTTTTTCTTGAGCCAGTGTCACAGTAATTTTGAAAAACACTTTTACTCCTAGCTAGTGATGCCTCTTCAGTATTTGTCCATAGCACATTTATTGATTTCCTGAAGTGTAAGAGTGCCATTCTTCTCACTATCAAAAAAATTAACTAGCCAAGGTTAATTCAATTGAAAGTCCCACTGAAAAAAAAAAAAAAAAAAACCTTGAAAAGAAACCACAGGCACTGCAAATGACCTTGCCTTCCTAAGGGAAAGCTTTAGCAAACACACTGGCTTGTTATCATCCATTACAGGTCAGAAAAAGCCAGTCTGGCAGCAGTTTCAAGAGCTTGTCACTGAAAATGCTTTGCCCAATTCCCAGTTCCTTAAATGAGGCTTAGGATTCTTGCCTGCTCTGCAGCGGAGCTGGTGGAAGTGGTGAATCATTAGCCACACTGGAGGTCTGGGCAGAATACTGCCACAGAGTCACAGGAGGATGGGGCTCCTGCCCCAGGGACCTGCCTGGGGTTGTGCAAGTCAGCAAATTAGTGAGGTTCTCCTGGACCCTGATCCACACAACTCAGAGGGCTCTGACGCATCTCAGGTGCAGTGCCATCACACTGACCCAAACACAGCAAAATCCACTGTACGAAGAAGAGAGAAGTGCAGAAGAGAGGTTAGGGCCGGTTCAGACACTGCTGCTAAACCTGCAGTAGCCCCAGCCCTCCTCGCTCCTTGACGGGGCAGAGCAGGTGGAGAGCTCCTGCCTGGCTGTTGAGCTAAGGAAGAAATCACCATCACCACATGCACCATGTGGTGATGAGCAAGGGCAAGCGTGGTCTTAGTAGGTGAATCAATGTAGAAGTCTTCTCTGCCCTTGCCTGTGTCTGAGCCACAGAGGTTATGAGCTGTGATGCCATAAAGGTCTGTTTCTGCTGCCAGACCTCCTCCAGCAATGTCATCCAGAGACTTTGCCCGATGACTTCTTGCATGAAGCCCAGTAACATGCGGCTGAACAAGAGCATCTCCATCTAGAAAACGCTGCAGCTTACTCCCCGCTCTTGTCTCACATAAAACCTCTTTCCTTGCTCTCTCCCCCACCCCTGCACCCTCTCCATACTGGAATGCCTCCCTTCCCACCGGCTAGCATGGCAGTGCAGGTGGGAGGTGGGTATGGGGTTGCGGAGCATTGTAGCTGATAGCCCCATTAAATGGCTTTGTATTCTATTCTATTCAGGTTCTTATACCGTGCCCATCACCATGGTATCTGAGCCCAGGTGGGCCCAGATTTGTTTGAACCGGCCCTGAGAATGGTAGATTCTTATTTTTCTGTTTCAAAGTGAACAAGTGAGAGAAAAATGTACTTTGCAATTATAAACCATATAGATGGTGGATAGCCCTTTTCTGTGTTAAGAACTACAGCTCTAATGTAGTTCCGTGTCTGTTCAGTGAGGGTAAATATTTAAGATATGATAGAAAAGGAATATAATACACTACATAAACATTTCTTTATGTATGTCTGCATTTGACAGGCAAGCTTGTCTTGTATGTTAAAATAAAGAACAATTAAAAATCCTACTGACACCGGGCAGCTGTACTTTAGAAATATGCATGCAGAGTTTTGTATTTTCACATGTAATACAGTGCTGGTGACAAGCTCCAAGTTACCAGTTTTTGCTTTTCACTTTGCATCTGACAGTGTCTGTTATGGATCAAGGACAGAACTACAACAGAGGTGATTTTTCTGGGACACCTTCTGCCTGTCGGACTGGGCTGGGGTGGGCAGAGCACTGACTTGATCTGTTTGGTTTTTTCTTGAACTGCATCACGTGTACTCTTTTATATGAATTCTGTTGGGTTCAAAAGCTGCATGAGAATGGTCAGCCACTTTTTTTGTTTCAAAATTCAGTTTTCAGTCGATCAGATTATTTGCTTGCACACTTTCTTTCTTGAAGTCATTAGAGGTGGAAGGGGAGATGAGATGAGATGCCATAAGCATGCTGACTGCATTTAAAGATTTTTTTCAAATAACTGTGAAAAGCAGTAATTGAGTCATTTTGATTTCTTGGACTCATAGTTTCTAATACAACCCAGTAGCATCTTAAAAAGCAAAATTTTTGAGAGTGGCAGTGTTTTGTTTCTTTGCTTGTTTGCGTTAGCATCATAATGCAATTTATTCTCCTCCTCTACCCCTCTGGTCAGAGCATGGCTGACCTGTGTCCGTGGCCTGTGGCGCATGCTGTGATTTGAATGTGCTGTGAGGACTCAGGCGAGTGCATGCAGGACACCCTGCTCTCCTCCGTGGTGTCATCCTAACAGAGCGCTGTGGTTCTCTTCCCTGCTGCAGCCTATCATTGGGATACCTCTGACTGGATGCCAAGTGCTCGCTTGTCTGACATCGAGGAGGTGCCCAATTTTGAGACGACAGATGGAGGCTCGGCTCATCACAGCAGTACCAGAGAACTGGAAACGGATTACTACCTTGGTGGCTACGACATCGACAGTGACTACCCTCCCCCTCACGAAGAGGAGTTTTTGAGCCAGGACCAGTTACCACCCCCTCTTCCAGAGGATTACCCGGACCAATATGAAACCCTCCCACCCTCGCAGCCGGTCTCAATGGCAAGTACTCTCAGCCCTGACTGCAGGAGACGGCCGCACTTCCACCCAAGCCAATACCTCCCTCCTCACCAGTTCCCCAATGAGACGGACGCCACAGGATCTCAAACTGGGAATGAATTTAGTACTTTTGCTGTTGGCCCAAGCCAGAACACAGAAAATGTTAGTGCAGGTAAGATGCCCTTATCCTTGCACAACTCTCTAGACGCCTCCTCCTCTGACGTCTCAGCCGGCTGCGGCTTTGATGACTCCGAAGTAGCCATGAGTGACTTTGAAAGCGTGGAGGAACTCAACCTAGAAAATGTTCACATTCCATTTGTGGAGACCCAGCATCAGACACAAGTGTAAAGGAAGCTCCTTTCTTCTTCCTCCTCCTCTTCTTTTTTTAATTTTGTCATCTGGTCCAATTAATAGTATAAATATTGAGAAGAAATTTTGCTGATGGTGTATCTATATATATTGGGCAAAGAAAAGTACAATATAACCCATTATTAACTTGTTCAGAAATGATACTGTATGTGCAGACACGAAGAGACCAATTGTGTTAAGTATTATACATCACAAAATTGTTACAGACAATCTGGAGAGTGTGTACCTTCTATTTATTACCAAGAGTAAAACAGCTTTTGAGGCAGGGGGAAAAATCACTACTAAATAATTTCTTTCTCTCTCACAAAGTTGGGTTGTTTTGGGGGTTTTTTTGGCATTGTGTTATTAAAAGTGTTACAGTGTTATGATCTCCCCACAGTATTAAGGAACTGGTATGGATCATGCTAGGATGCACTGTTGCATGAAATTTTATGTCAGCAAAGAGTGAAAGCAACTGATTGCAGGGGCTGCTGCATGCAACACATCAGATGGCTAAAAAAAAGCAACATTTACAAACTGACCTATCAAAAACAAGTGACCAGTTATTTGTCTATAAATATTTATCATACTTTTGCTTATTACATAGCATTTCATTCGACTTTGTGTAGAGCAGCACACATACATACAGTTTATATTTACTCCAAATCGGCTTACTTTGGTTGTTACTTTTAAAGCCTGATATCAGGTGCGTGTGCATAGCTTCGCCCATGAGGACTTCCCAAAATGTCAGAGCTTGGCTCAGGAGTGGCCTGGTGTTGCCCCACTGGTGTATGCACACCCTCATTTAACATGTATGCAACATGAACATGGATCTGAAAACATGGGGTAACCAACACAACTGATCATGTTTTGGAAATTTCTTGCTTGGGCAATCAGCTCTTTAACAGCAGTCCTCATGCTGCAGTTACTGCAGTAAAATTAGTTGCAATTAAGTTACATATGAGGCTGCTGTAACCTCACGTCGTTAGTTTAACATCTTTTGGCAAATGTCCGTCCCTAGAGTTCATGGGTTGAGTTCTCAGCTTCTGTAGACTAACTCAGTCAGTGGAGCTGCATGGATGGACTGTGGCCAAAGGTCTGTCCCTAGATTTTCCACTGGGTGCATCATTTTGTAGGATTTGAGGACATCCAAAGGTTGTTTGCCGACTTCAGAATATTGTTGTGGAATGACGAAAACCATGGCATCTGTATGCTTTTATGCTTCCCTCAGCCTGATTGGAGTAAATGGTCATTCACACTGATTTGGCCTGAGCAGTCAAGTGCAATCTGGAAATACGGGGTTTTCACTCAATGTATTAAAGCAGAATATACACACCTGTTTCTCGGTGCTCTGAAAATGTTTTTACCACTGCCTTTTACAGTGTCTGTGTACCTTACCAGTGAATGTGAGTCTACAAGCCTGCAGTACTGCTGGGTTATCATCCATTCCTTCCGTGGCATAATTCTGTCATTCTGAAAAGCTATTGAATACCTAAATCATTGATACATGAACAGATTCATTAGCAGCTTTCCTGTGCTGCTTTCCACGTCCTGTCCCTTGGTCAATCACCTTAACTGGATAGTTTCAGCAGTTGTATGCCAGGGCATGTTCTTGACTGACATGAATTTCACACAAAATTAAATTGTGGGCCATTTCTTGACATACAGGAAGGGTTTATTCAGAAATTTTCCCCAACACAAAGAAATTATTAGTAGAATGTAATTTAAATAATTGCAGCTTGTAACACTTTTAATAAAACAGAATTTCTAGAATTCTTGGAGTAGGTACAGTGTGTTGCTGCTTCCTTCCAATAGCTCATGTAGCTGTGAAAGATTGGTGTGAATATTTTCTTTGGGATGATGCAGCAATTCTTCAGTAGAAAACAGCTCATTATGCGGATGTATGAATAAAATGAGTGAACTTCTAGAAAGAATGTACTGCACATACAAGTATTATCAAGTACTTGTCTGCAAATAGGTCCTGTCCATTGAATTTATGAATGTCACTTGGTCTTCTCAAAGTAAACATGCTTCTGTAACAGTGATATATTCTGAATGTGCTCATGGTGCGTTTCAAACCCTTTCCCCGATATTATTCCTGTGTTTTTAAGAAGAAAAAATACAGAAATTTGTATTGTGATTGCAAGGAACTGAGGGATTTGCCAGAAGGCCATAAAATGGTTTGGCAAGCCTAGAGGCACGGAAAGAGGATAACTCGTATTGTTCATGAAGTCTATGTTACAGGAAAGGAAATGCAATTAGATTGATGTCTCTTCAAGAGTTAGGAGCGTCAGAGTTGGCAAAGCAATTCTGCAAATTTAGCTGCACTTTTAAAGCTTGTATGACCTTCTGAGAACGTGATGCTCTCTTAGCATTGGGCTGCAGTTTACATGAGGTTTGCTCCTACTCAGTTTTGGTTTGAGACATTTTTATCCATTATGCAATTAATTCTGTTCAAGCCCCCAGCTAGTTATTAGGTGTACTTGTCACCTGTCTTCTGTAGTGAAAGTTCTTGCATAAGCCTGAGACACCAATATCAAACCTTTACTGGGACATATCAAAAGTGTCACAAGGGATAGCACGATGGGAGCCTAGTGATTGCCATACAAAAAAAAAAAAAAATCAATGTTTCTTACCAAGCTTGTTGCCTCAGTAATATATTGTTGGTAGTGAGTTTTACTAGTAAAATATGCATAAATACAATGTATAGTACTTTTTCTGTTTGATGTTGTTGCCATTTCATTTCACTGAACACCTACTTATTAAAGTGCTGTTGGGAAGGTGCCAAGGATCACCCGTTCAGCCTTCTCTGTCCTGTTCATGATTTCGATACCTCAATATCTCCTCCCCTCCAAATCCGTCTTCAGATTCCCCTCTGTGAATATTGGTACTTCTGTGGCCTTTCTGGTTTTGTTCAGGCTCTTTTTGATAATTTTAAGACCCAAATGCAGATCTAAAGGTGAAATACCTCTTAGGGAGTGATTCTCATATTAACATCTCTTGTTAAACCAAGCCATTTTATTTTCTTTTTAATTACTACTCCACACAAACAAGTCATAATCTTCTAATCTGGAACATAAGAACACATTCATAACATAAAGTAAGAATTACTGTTCATATTAGTACTTCCAATATGTATTTCCTTTTTCTGCCATATAATGATTTTTGTATCACTGCTGCTGTCATTACCAGGTCCCTGGTTCTGCAAGAGCTACCCCTCACATCTCTGCTTATCCTCTGTGTCTGTATTTCAAACTACAACCCTGTAGATGGCTCCACTACACGGTGTTTTCTCTCAGAATCATCTGTAGCAGATTATTTCATAGGCTTAATGAAGTCCTTTTGAGTATCACTGGCTTATAACTTAGGATCAAGAAAGTTTTTGCTTTTTGGAAAGAAGCAGCAAAAGAAAAAAGCAACTTGTTAAAATACAAATATACATTTATACCAGAAATCACAAACTTTGCCAGGACTGTATGAGTCTAAGTAAAAGGGTGTTTGTTCTCTGCATTTTGATCAAGTTGAGAATGTCATGCGTGGTGCCAGCCTTTTTAATAACTCTGGCAGTGGAAAGAGCCTTACAGTGACTACAACATGATTTTTGCTGCCAATACCATATTAAGTGGCCTTGTGCAAAAGGAAAAATTAGGCTTACATACCCTTCTTAAGTATGTTAATTATTTTGCCTTTAACATTCAAATAAAAAGGGCAAAAAAACCCCCACAAAACTATAGATACTGGATGTAGTTGCTGTCCTTGACCAGTGTCTTAAAGCAGAGTAAAGGGCCAAATGTGATTCCATGGAGATGCAGAATCACTTCCCTCCCTTGGGAGAAAATGGACAACCCCACTAGAGGACCACCATAAAGTCGCCTTCCTCTAGGACCTTCCTATAGGATATGGCATATGAAGGCAACCAGAAGGACTTTGGAATGCAGAGATTCACTACAGAACTGTGATTTCCTGTCAATCAGGCTGCTTTCCTTAAGATCAGTGACATCTTTGATCCCGAACTATGCCATGGGTTTCTTTAACCTATAGTACCAGTAAACAGCTGGAAGGAGTCAAAGGCTTCTAATTGCCACTATTTTCCTGAATCTGAAAGTTGTGGGCTCCATCTGTCAAGCAGGCTCTCCCCCTCTGCATGTCCCACTAAGAATGTCAATTTTGGTCTTCAGAATTTTTCTCCTGTTCTCTAAATTCTCTAGTGTAGTCTGAAGCAGTGAGAGCCTTGATGTATCGGTACCCTCTCTAGTCAGAAACTCAGTGCAGCTGCAGCACAGTGAATAAAAGTATGTCATGAAATGCTGATCAATGGGGAGGCAGCAGCCTGTTGTCTCTGAGCCAGGCAGATGAGGCATTTTGAGAATATGACATAAAAGTTGTTTGCTTGTCTCCAATAAATTCCATCCTAAAGAAAAATGTGGGCTGGACAGGACAAATGGCTAAGAGCACACTTTACTCCTCATCGAGCTCCTGCTTGAAAAAGCTAAATGGATGCTATAGTAAGTATATCCTTACAATGAATAATAACTGCGTTAGTGGGAGAGGGAGTTGAAGGTGCCCTGGACCAGTTCTGCTAAGCTTCATTTGAAAAGGAAGCATCCTAATAATGGAGGAAGCCAGCTCTTCAGAACCAGTATGAAAGTACATCTGTGCTTTGTAGATAATGTTTGGAGCTATTCACTCAGTAATAATGGGCATTTCATTGGTTTCCAACAAGAGAGTTACATCTTCAGCTTCATTCCCTGATGGTTTACCATCATTTACCATGTGGTAAAAACTGTGCTTTTTGCCTGTTTGCATCTCTGTTCCTCTCAATACACCAAACTGTGATTTGAGCCTTAGAAATTAGACCATTGCCCATTACCCATGGTTTTTAGCCTGTGTTTCATGAACTTGGCATCTAACATCTCCATTATCAGAAGGGCCATTCAGTTAGTAAATTAGCTGCATCATCCAAGGGATGGGTGGATGGGGAGGAAATTAAACTAAATTCATTTCTCTATGTAATAATGAAAAGCAATAATTGCAAATATGTCGTATTACACAAAGGCCATAAGTAATCTTTACCAGTGTTAAGAGTGCACTTGAACTGTGTTATGGAAAGAGATTGGAGCCCTCAGAACTGTAGCATTCTTTTGTCATAGGAGTACCTGAAACACTATTAATCAGCAATGCAATGAGCCCATACTGCCGCTTTTCAGGAGATGACAAAGATGTTTAGGAGTGAAAGCAGTTCTCTTTAAAGCACTGTATTGGAAAAGATTGTCTTGTAAATTTTACCTGTCTCAGGCAGGCTGGTTTGTAAAAGATGTATGTTTTGGTGTTTAAAAAGAAGTTTATAAAATAATGTATATAATGGTTTCAAATTACCAGGCTTTTGTAGATATTTTATGCCAATCAGGTTGCTTTAATTTCTTTTGTTTGTTTGTTTGTTTGATATAATTCTGAAGAGTCATCAAAGTTGGTTTAAACTTCTAAGATAACAGAAAAAAAAAACAAAAACATTTTAGATCTGAAAAATTTTTAATCATTTCAAAATGTACTGTAACTTTCCTTTGGGTTCAGATCTTTGTTTAACTTCTTTCTGGTTTTAAGATTTTTTTATTGACTTTTTTAAATGAATGTGTTTTGCACAAAAAACCTAGAGATATGATTTTTATTCCATTTCAAGTAGGTATTAAGAAATGTCACTTTTCCAATGACAACAAATTCAACCTTATGCAAAAGGGAAGGTTTATCACTTTGAGTGGGTATAGTTCTTCATCTGAAAACTAATTGTTCCTTCATAATTGCTGTTGGCAGTATTGTCTTGTGTTCTTTTGCTATAAAAACAAAACAACAAAAAAAAGTGTACAGGTTTGTAACTGCCAAAATTTGCTAAAGTTGATGGTTAAAACAAGTTTTCCAAGTAAACAAAAAGAAAAGCCCAGCTGTGTTGACTGCTTCTTGATTTTTCTCCTACTTTCAAAGGAGGGAACAAGATAAGATACACCAGTTCTTCATGGAATATAGTATTTCATTGTCTCTCTGTTGCAGAAAATACTACTTTTTTAGACTCTTTAAATTAATTTCATTATTACATGGAAATTCCTCCATAGGGACCCCTGGACCTGCACTGCAGAGCACTCTTGCCAAGAGTTGTTCAGCTGATGTGTGTAAGCTAAGGCAGTTCCCTGATTAAATCCACGTCCTCAAAGAATGCAAAAGGCATCATCGCATCATGTAGCCATCTAGACAGTGAGCTCCATCAACTGAGACAATTTCAGGGGACAATCCAGCTGTCCTGTGCTAGTTGCTTAGTGGGGATACAAGGAGTGGGTGTATAAAGCAGCATCCTACTCCACAAGGTGCCTGCCATGGGCATCTCTGTGCTCCAGCATCATGGCACTGGCAGGTGGGACCAGCTGGGACAAGTTCAAGTTTATGTGTGTTAGCACTGCCCCTGGAAAGAGATGTCCTTGTGCTGGGCATGATACTCAGTCTGGCTGGGGGTTGCATTCAGGGATACCCCATTTATTCCTCCTTCATCACACCTGTCCAGCTCCACAGCCCAGGCTGCCCTAGCTGGACTGGACTGAAGCATGGCTTCAGAGGCTTAGTGTAGGAAGAAGGGGAGATGGTCCTTCCTGAGCTCTTTGAACACCCTGCCATGCCACAGCCAAGAGCACGCCTCATGCTGCTGGGGAGGAGGGATGCTGCCTGCAGTGTGTGCCCCGTTAGAGCAAGGACTCAGAGCAGTGTTTCAGTCACCACCAGTCAGCACACAAATACCCCTTCTCAGCAATCTTGAAACAGAAGTTTAAGCTACGGAAAGGAAAAATACCAAGTCAACACTGGAAATGTCTCTTCCCTCAAGAATGCCCTTTTCTTTTTTTCCTAGCATGGATGACTACCTTATATTAGCCAGTTTCCTATTTAATTTTCTATTTCTACTTGTAGAGGAGCTCTTTTTTCTTTTCCACCATTACCAAGAGATCTTGACACAATCTCAGGGAAATACTTGTGGCAGCAGAAGTAGCCTGGCAGTTCAGTGAGGCTCACTGTTACAGTGAGGTGGAGCAGAGCATTGTAAGAGAAAGTGAGTATAGTTCAGAGAACATTCAAGACTACATGATGTAAAATTCTTGCTTCAGTTTAATGTTCAAAGCTAGAGATACGAAATGACATCAGTATTTCTATTAGGATGGAAAAGATGAGAACCGAGATGGCGAAAAGGTCAAAATGCACCTAAGTGTTACATCAAAATAGAACCAGCACCACTGATTGTCCCCTTAACATCAACCAAAAATAAGTTATTTCTTCCTTCCATGTGTTTTGGTAGCAGGTTTTATAAACATGCAGCGTACCCCATCCATCACGGTGGAACCCCTCCCCTTGTTAACACTGCAGTGCTGCTGGTGCACGAAGTCACACAGCACCAGAAGCCTTTGTGGTCTAAAAACTAAGGGGGGGAACACCTCATGAGAAAGTATGAAAAGGAGCAGACACTAAAATGACAGCTCTAGTGATTTCAATGGACCTGAGGTTTTTCACACACAATCTTTTCCTTTATTTGCACAGAGACTTCTGTAGTGCAAAACAACGTGAAAATCAGAGATAGGTGTCTGGCTGTGGCATTTACAGCCCTTCAGAAAAACTTCCAAGGGCTTCTGCAGTGTTCTAGGGGTCAGTCAGGTGGACATGAAGAAGAAGGAGGCAATCCTTCCTATCGGAGCACTTAAAAAGTATCTTCTTTTTCAGATCAAAGACAGACTTTTCCCTGCTGGTAAAACCTTTCCTACTTGCAGTTTTTGTTCTGCCTACCCCCCCACCCTGTCATGCAATGGGGGACAAAACATCAGTGCAATGACTGTGACTTCCTCTAATGTTCAAAGAAAGCAATTTAGAAACCCCCTACCTCTTCTCAGCCAGCAGTCACAGCCACAAAGAAGAAAGCATTTTCCAGAAGGCACGTCAGCCTGTTGCAGGAAGGACTCCTGGCTGTGGAGAGAAATGCGTGGTTTCATAGGAGAACAGGCAAGGAAATTGTAACAGCAGGTGAATGTCAAGTTCTTCCTCTCTTAATTTAACTTCTTCAGATGTATGTTCTCCCCAGCAGTACCGAGGGTCTTTCTGTGCATATATTTAGCTCATATAACCACTTAAACTTGCTTTTCTAGGCTTCCAGAGGCTACTTAAATTTTTTCCTTCCAGCACCTGAAACCATGCCCCTGGTTCTGGTGCAGAGATGTTATCCACCAGGACTCCTTATAGGACTTAATGAGCCAGACACCTAAAGAGGTGGTGACCAGCCGTGGGAGGGAAACCCTGCAGTGTCCCTTAGGCCACTGCCATAGAAGAAACTTTTACTGTCAGAGTGTTGAAACACTGGCGCAGGCTGCCCAAAGAAGCTGTGGCTGCCCCATCCCTGGAAATGTCCAAGGCCAGGTTGGACAGTGCTTGGAGCAACCTGGGATAGTGGAAGGTGTCCCTGCCCATGACAGGGGGTTGGAACTAGATGATATTTAAGGTCCCTTCCAAACCAAACCATTCTACGATTCTGTGATTCCGTGTTTGTTTATCAGGGAGATATGGCCAGGGATGATCAAATGCAAGCCAGTTAAGGGAGTCTTTATTCACAGGCATGTGAATTGTAAGTCTGCCTCTGCTTTCATGTGACTTCTAGCTTCCAGTACCTTTGGAATAACATCCTGCAGCACACACAGCCTGAGCTTCCAGGAGCCATTGGATAACCACTGGCACCTCCGCAGGAGATGGACTTTAAAAGCCAGGGTGAATCCACGGAGTTCAGTGGACACTGCTGCTCTGAAGCTATTGCCCAGTGAAGACAGAAAGTACAAAGAACCAGCTGCACAGAAGCCAATTCCAGCTGTCCCACTTGGCTAGTTCTTGGCTTGCTCAGGCATGTCACGGATTGCCCTCCAGGGAAAAATGCTGCTGTAAACAGGCCAAGCAGAGAGAGCTGCTGCCTGCTGCAGCCTACTGAGCAGTTACATGGCAGTGCTTGTAAGGTCATTTATATGGCAAATACATATTAAAAAAAAAAAAAAAAGAGAGAAACTATGAAGATAATTTAAGTCACTTTCAGGCATGTATTTCAAATAACAGAAAATTAAGTGCATTAAGTATTAACACAATGATAGAAAGTGATCATATCTGTAGAGAACAATGTGTGAGGATTCAAGCAGCATGATTATTTAAGCCTTAATCCAAATAAAAGGTGATATGCTGATTTTGTTAAGTCTGCTAGGTCATTCCAGTTGACTTCAGTAACTTCGGGGGTCTCCCTGAGAATGGGATGTTTGTTGGGGCATTACCACTGCCCTAATACAAACAGGAAAGATTTCTCCTGGGAACTGTTTGCTTAAAAAACAAAAACTCTTTGCTTAAAAAAAACCTGTCTGCTTAAAAACTTAGGAAAACTTAAATATGCTACTTAAAGTTAGTTGTGAATTGGTGTGTTGCAAGGAGGACAAGTTCCTGTCATTCTCCATCCTGCTAAAAGCAAAGTAGAGTTAACATTCTGTGCATCTTGAGGTCAAAGATTAATACCTGGAGCACTGGAGATGCTGCCTGCAGAGCTTCCAGTGCAAAACTGTGCTTTGTGTTTGCTTCCCAGCACAGACCAAAATACAACCACGGCGAGAGGATTTCTGTCATCTACCCTCAGATATCCGCAGCGGCAGTGCTTCCCTCTGAGCCAGTCATCCTTGGATTCTTTATGTTCAGTGAAGAGATCTAGGATGTAAAGTCATCTAAATTAATGTTAATATTGACTTCAGGACACCTTCTGAGAACAGATTATTTGTCTTCAGTGGCCATTAAGGATTCCAGATGATAATCATCTCACCCATGAACTTCTATTTGGGTCCTATGGATTCTGCCTCCAGGGCATAGTTTCCTATTGTTGTTTCATGTAATTGCTTTAATATTTAATTAAAATTTAATTGCTTTAATATTTAATTTAATTTAATTTCATATAAATGTTTAAAATTTACTCCTATGAGAGAGAGAGAGATAAGCAAGCTGGAGAGAGGTCAGAAGAGAGCTATTAAGAGGACCAGGGCCTGGAATATATAACATATGGGGAGAATTTAAGGGTTTCAACTTACCTTATTCTGTGATTCTATCTATTTCTGTGCTTTCTGTCCTAAGAAATAAAATGTTTTCTATTCTACTGAAATTTCTCCATTGCTATGTATAGATGTTATTTGCCTTTCATTAATTATTGTAAATGTAAATCTAATTTAGTAGGTCTTCAGGAAAAATCACTTTAGATTATCCCTGCTTACCGTTAATTTTTAATAGTACTAATTAATTAATGCAAACCTCAAAACCATGTTACTCTACAGGGGGGAAAAAAAGTTACTCCTGAAGCAAGAAGACAATGCTCTGATTAAGGCCTTTTTCCATTTCAAAGTTTTGCTGTCCTACTGCCTGTTTTTGAATGCACCCACATGTAGCCTGATGGAACCAGCAGCACTCAAGCTGTGCATCAGTGAAGCTGGTGAGGCAGGGAGACCTACTCAGTGCTCAGGATTAGCCACATTGACCAGAAACCAACTTTTCCTCCTTCCATCCCTTGAAAACCTGAAAATGTTTAGGAATATTGCTTTTTCCGCTGGTCTATAGGAGATGCAGGATTTCTTCAGCGCACAGCAGAGTCAGAGCAAGATGTGCCAGGAGAACAGCTGTGGTCTAAGATTGCAGGAAAATACAGCACTGTAACACTGCCGAGTGCCTGGCTTTGTCTGTGCTGTACAGCCCTCTCGTTTTGGAAGACAGTGTCATTTTTCTTAGGCCAGAGGTAAGGCTAGTTGACTTCTTTTGATTGTTATGTTCGGTGATAAATTTGAGCCATTTAAAGAAAAATTGATTATGAGTAATAGCAAACTGAAAAAAGTTCAGAGGAACATAATAATTCCTCTTTAAAAGTACCCAAAAGGCCTGGTGAGTTGGAGTGTTGGAGGCTGTGGTTTAGTCACCCTCTTCAAAGAAACTGCAGCCTCTGACCCCCTGTCATGCTGTTCCCTTGGGCTGGACGTAGCTAGGTGTGGGAGCAGCGCTCCCCAAGGGAGAGTCCGGAGAACACGGAGACCCGCATTGCTCCAGCTGGTGGTACAAAAGACGCTGTCATATTCTAATCAGTCTCTACTTAAGGAATTTTATTTAGTGTAGTTACAGCTTTTTAACAATAACTGTTGATTATTCAGATAGCAAGGTAAGAAAGGAAGAGAAAATCACAACTGATTGCACAAAAAGCTAGGGAAAAAGCTGTTTTACAAGATGCAGTCCCGCAGGGTTGTCCCTGCCCCTGTGTGAGTGGTCCAAGGTCACAATTCCTCAGAGGGGTTCATACCCCACCATGAGTCACCACAGCTGCAGTCCCCTCAGCTGTACGTTCTCTGGCATGGAGCACCTCTTTCCAAGAGCATTTCCAGCCATTTTCCCAACAACACGTCCTTCCACAAGCTTCCTTATTGTCTTTTCTCATGTGTCTTAACCCTTGCAGCTGATGCGTTTCCTTAAATACGTTTAAGCATGATTTTTTTACCACCTGTGAGTTGGTATTGTGTCTCAGTGAACTAAACTCAGAAAGAGTGTAGTAGATAGTGCTTTGAATAAGTGCTTTAAGTGTGATGGTAGGAGTTTGATCTATGGCTGAGAAGCAATCTTTGGCTGCGTAAGACTGATAGTAGGTAGATGATATTTCCAGCTTTACTAAGACTCATTCAAATCACAAAAAGGAATGTTGAGAAGCTGGAAAGCATTCAGAAAGTCTGCAAAACTGAAATAAGACTTTTTGCAGTGACTCATTTATTTAGCTATCAAAAGATTGTTAAAAATTACTAGAGAAAACAAAGCTTTGTCTATCTCAGGCTAGTTCTGTAGCAAGGCAGGGAACTGACATCGAGAAATTACTCACTTAGAGCTTGGATTGAGTGCCCATCACTAGACATCTTTAGATCACTCTGATCTTAGATCTGTCTGTTCTTAAACAGGCCTCCATCTGTATCTCTGACAGATAAGCTGTCATTCAGGTCGAAGTTACAGAACTGACAGTACACCCTGGAAAGCCGTTTGGTCTGTGGTAAACAAAAAGCCAGTCAACGTGGTCAAAATTAATTCCTTCCATGATTAAAAAAAAAAAAAAATATTATTTATGTAGAGAAGAAATTAAAAGTCTGAGAGATACAAAATTCCCCTTGGTGTTGAGCAGCGCCTGTCTGGAAACCTCCCAGAGTGTGTCTGCCTCGTGGAGCACCATGGCAGCACTCCTGCCCTGGTCAGCCAGGTCTGTCTGCAGCTGAACTTTGCTAGGAACCGCTGAGGGAGAGGTGGGTGGTTTATAGGCACTAATCCATCAATTTCAGTATTTATTTCTTATTTTAACGCCTGCTTTTTTTCTTTCCTAAATCATATTTTTAATCAAGGGACCATTTCATTTTTTTGACTGCAATACTGAAAGCATGAGACTTCAACAATATTACTCCAGACCACTTTCTGAGGGAATTTAGCATTTGCAAAGGAATTACTCATCATACACTCTGTAGGAAGAAATAAATTCTCTTCCAAATTGCCAATGAGGGTGTTTTTAATTTTTCTTTTTCTTTTCCTTTCTTGTTTGCTCTGATTTCAAGAGCCAGAGGTATTTTTGACATTAGATCACTGCTTTGACGTGGTTTCTTCACAGGGGACTAATTTTAGGGGACAATAGAGTTTATCATGCGAAGGAGAATTACTCATTGCTTAGAGAAACTAAGCAAAAGAGAAGAACTTCAAAATTGTCAAAAGCACTCACTAGAAACTCAAACTACAAATGTTTTAGATAACTGAAAGGGATCTTCCATGTTCCCGCACAGATAGATTAGAAAGGATAGTGGATACACTTTTGGCAGCACACAAGACAACAGTTGTAGGGGCTTTCAGGGCTTTCAGCTAGGTCATCAAATTAGAATATGTGTTGCAGTGATACAACAATGACGTCTTGAGATTTATTATAGGGAAAACCTCTGTGTTGGGTGTTCGTGCTGCATCCCACAGGACTACTGTGGTAACTGCTGTGTGAGTGCTTACAAAGACACTGTCACAGCCTCCTGATCCTCAACAGCAGAAGCCAGTGACTGAGTTTTGCATAGGGCTACAGCAAGTTAGGGACATATGTTTCACTGAATTTCACGGTTTGCATCTCGAAGAACTCAGTGTAAATACGAGTTTTCAGGATTTGGGAGAGGATAATTTAGCATGTATGTCTTGATAAGCATTTGAAGGCCTGCAGATAATGCGGAGATACCCATTCTGGTTCTGTGATGGTCCTGAAAAACTGAACAAAATCCAAGCTATGCATTTTAAGTTAATGCTCTATAATTGACTGTAACCATGTCAGCATACCCCAGCTGACCTTTCAGCTGTCTTCCAGAATGTTTTCAACACCCCTTTCCAGTTGGGAAGCAATGTGTAGTAATTTAAAACTCTTACAAAAGTGATATGTGATAGGCAACACTGAAATAATATACATTGATTTAATAATCTCAAACTTACCCAGTCAAAACAACGTCTCCCATGAAATGTTGTTCTGTTGGTTAGCTGTCTCAGTGGCAATTAAAAGTGTCCTTCTCCCTATTGATTTAGGGCCCTTCTGAATTCTCCTCCATGAAATAGAATCACATCAAAGGCTGAAGATGAGCAAATTGTACTCCTACTTCTTCTTTCCTTATTTGTCAGGAAATCACTGAGCTGTCATATTTTCCTGCCCTCCTAGCTAGAGCACTGAGCAACCTGACAGGCAAACAGCAAGTCCTCACCAGCCAGGGGAGCAGCAAGGCAGAAGATATCTGTTCTGTCCAGCAGTCAGACATCTCCATGCTTACTTGGGTCTTTTTGTTCTTGCTGTATCAATATTCTTGTATCTTTTTTTCCTGAAAGGCTGGTCCTTGCATCAGTGCGTATTTGAATTGTTGTCCTTTTTCTAACCTTTGCTTTCTTGTCTGGATGAAGAGGCAGACAAATACATACACAAAGTAGAACAAGATGCATGGAAAAAGCAGCTCAGGGAAACCACATTGAGGCTGTGTATAAAAAGGGAGCTTTAACTAAAATAAGGCTCAAGGAGAAAACAACAGTCAAGTTCAAGAAGCTGTTTTCTCTGCAGTTTTTTGGCGGGTTGGAGATTCTGGCCATGACCTGGGTGAGTCGCAGTAGTGGGGGTGCTCTGTACCAACCAAGGTAGTGATGCAGGTGTTGGTGTGGGTCCAATGCTCAAACAGAAGTTGTCTCAGTGGCCAACTGCCTGTATATTCCCTTTCCTTTGCATACTGATGCCTGGTTCCCTCCCATGTGCTTCCATCTGTGCAGGTCCCTCTAATGAACAGCCTCTGCACCACCACCTATTGCAACGTCACTGCTGTTGCTCACACCAAGTGGATTCTTCTAGTCTTCAGACTCATGGTGTCAATTATAGCATGGCTTTCTGCCAGGGCAGGATCCCAGGACACCTGCTTTTGTCCTATAAACTATTTCCAAAGCTAAGCTACTTTGATTGTCTGAGCACAGAGAGGAGCAAGTTGCCTGGGAGACGCTGAGCTGGATGTGATAAGATGGTGCTATCAGGAGCCAGCATGCCTGTGGTGACTGTGATAAGCCGAGGCATTCCTCCTCCCTACACCCTTTTTGCCTGAGGAGATCATGTGGCTTGTTATTCCAGATGAATATGTTGGATTATTTCCTAAAGCATGGGGCGGCAATGCCTCTGTCCTGCGAATGCAGTGCAAGCAAAAGCTGGATAACTCTGCAGTGGGGCTGATTATGGAACTGCCGCTGGCTGTACAGGGGCTTTTCATCTTTTGCCCTCTCCCAATTCCTGCCTGTAACATAAAAATTTTACTCATCAAAGAAGTTACTGTAGTTTGGGGTTTTTTAACTTTCTCTGAAAGCAGATTAGAGTGGCTAAAGCACCCTGCAGTGCCCACAGAAACAACCCCAATCCAAAGTGCAATGTGAGCAGTAAATAAGCAGCATTTGAAAACATAATTTGTGAATTAGGTTAGAATGCAATTGAATATCATATTGGAGAAGAGAAGCATGGCAGAAATGTTTGTGCATGGCCACAACAGAAATGAAGGAACTTGGATGCCAGACCAACATGGGCTTCATAACTATATTGGCAGTGATTTCCTGAAAACCTATAAACATTTTGCACACATGGGCTTTGGATTTTCATTCAGTTAAAATGGACAGTTTGTGAGATCCCTTATTACTGATCATTTCTCTCATTTTCCTCTTTGGATATATAGAGTTTTTCAATGCAAAAGTTCGATATTCAGGGAAAAAAAAAAAAGTATGTGAAACTGAAAATAAAATGTAATCTTTATTGGAAGGAGCAATTTCTTATAAGAAGAGAAATACTACTGAGAGCAATAGGAGTTCTGATGACAGATGCTGATCACCAAGAAAACCTCATTTATTATATTGACATGTCATTTTGGTGCTCTTAATATCTTTAATCATTGTCAAGCAAGAACAAGAATCCAAAATAACTGAACAGCTGCTTGGTTCCATTTTTCTTGGTATGGAAATGAAATCTTTGCTTTTACTCCAACTCCCTGGATAAATACTTTCTTTCATGGATTTTATTTCATTCTAATCCTCCTGGTGTATATGTGAAAGCAATTGTGTGTATAAATACACAGAGCAGCTGTAGCCATATTGGATAATAGGCCTATAATTACTTCTCTGATTTAAAGCCTAATACTTTATTCCACAACTGTTGTGATGCATTTTTATTAATATTGCAATAATTTTGCTGCCCTTTTGCTAAGTTACGTACCATTGTCTCCCAAAATAAATGGAGTGCTTACAGTATAAGGGATAATTAGAATTTAGCTCAGTATGGAAACACTTAACTCTCAAATATCCGACTCATCTATTTACAACAGGAGCTTAGGAACAAAATACTAAGAGGAACATGGATTAAAACTGAAGTTCCTCTGTGCCACTTTATTGAAAGCACACAAACCAAACTGTGGGGTGAAACTACACATTTAATCAGGGCTTTAAACATCTCGGGTTTCTTGAAGAGATTTCTCATGGCCCTAGATACAGTCAATAAGTGAAAATTTGTTTCCTGTAAAGGTAAACATGTTTTGTAGTGGGCCAGGATTGCCCAATTGTGAATTGATATCTGAATTTCCTAGAATTTCCCCAGGAGTTCTACAGTTACAGATTTGCTGCACTTCTAAGTGATGAGCTTATTGCTTTAGTTAATAACAACACCAGGGAAACGGAAGAGAGCAAGTATGATGCCAAATTTGATAGTTGGCTCCAGGTAACTGGAAACCCATAAGATTGACCACTGCATTAAGCAAAAGACTCAAAACAGTGACAGAGAATAGAATTAGAAGAGAGTTAGCATTGATTTGGTTGGTAGAAGTAATCTGTCACAAATCTACTTGAATTCTTCGGAGAAGTCAATGAGGATGTTGTAATGAGTGTCTGGTGAATGTGCTGTACCTAGTGTCTTTAAAAAACTTTTGGTGTGGTCCTACAAGAAAAAAATCATCAAATAAATTAAGCTAATGTGCAAAGCCAGATCCCTCAGGGGAAAACGTGGTTAAAACATCAGAAATAAAAGAGAAGAGGTCATGAGTTTAAATATCACAGAGTTACAAAAATAATTTCAGAAGGCTCTGTGATAGCATCTGAGCAGTTCAACATATTCACAAATTACTCACAGAAGTGTTGTACCAAAGTGTGCAAATAATATAAAATTATTCAGGACAGGCAAAATTTAAGATGACTACAAACACTTGCAGAAATGTCAGAATAAATACTGTGTTGATAAATGATAGGTACTGCACATTGCAAAAAATAACTCTAATTGTGTATAGTGGGTTCTAATGATGGATTTTTATTCAGAAAAGAAATCTTGGAGTCATTGTAAGCAGTCATTGTGAAAATGAGGATTCTTCTGAAAACATCAACTTAATGCTTAGATGTTGCTCAAAAGCAATTTGTGTTGGGAATTATTAGGAAAGCAATTGAAAATACAGGTAAAAATATACTTCTTTCTAAATCAATAAAGCACCCTTTTCTTCAATTTTGTGTGGTTTTGTGGCCTTCTATCTCACATAGGGCATAGCTGAACTGCAGAAAGGGCAGAAAAGGACATCAATAGCAGTATTCCACCATACAGGAAGATAAATATTAAGTTATTACCTCTTAGAGAGAAATACCAAAATGTTTTATGATAAAGACCTGGAAACACTAGAAACATTGAACACTTGTATAGAGCACATGCCTAGGAAATAATGTTTCACTGCTTTTCCTAATACAGAATTAGAGGGACTCCATGAAATTCTTAAGCAACGATTTCGAAACAAATGGAAAGCAGTATTTATATAGAGTGAACTTGAGAAAAGTTTGATTTAAAAAGTTATGGTGTCCAAAACATAATTGGTGCTTACAATAGAAACAGAATCATATGAAGTTTATAAAGCAAATGTTTTACAGATCCCTTGATGGCTATTTAACTGAAATTGTTTAAAGGAAAACTCTGGTTCAGGTATTTCCTAGGAGACCTCCCCAGCCCTCTTTACTAGTAAGGATCACTACGTACTTTGAGTTATCCTATTTCTTATGTTCTTTCTCTAAGCATCTTGTGCTAGTCACCTTCATAGACAGGATATATGGGCTGTTATTGTCACCCTGTGTTCTTACTCTCTAAATTTGCTGTGTTATGGAACACAAAACTCAGTACTCCTTTATAATGTAAGTTGGCAGTATTCAGTTAATTTGTATCAATTTCTCTTCAAGAAGCACCAGCTTTTTAGTTTAGCTAAGTGATCTGACTTCAGGTTACCTTCTGTCAGATGACATTTGTCTCACACAAGATTAATTACATTATTACAGTTGAAATCCCAACTCTGTTTTTGAACCATGCTCTTGGAATTAGAGGCTGACATGCTCAGTGTTCAACTAAGTGTTTTAAGGTGTTTAACAACTGTCTGGGTGATCAGCTCTGATCTGACTATTAGGCCCTGTAAAACTGTTTGTATTGATGTTCATTTACATTAATTTCCATTACTGTCTTCATCTGCCATCATGTTCTTGGGAAAGGTTCATCTGAAGTTCAGACATACAATTCCTGGGTGTGACTGGCCTGGCTGGCATGCTGCCGGAATAAATTACAGCTTTCACTGGTTAAATGGATTCAAGTGCAGCTGTCAGAGCTGTCAGAGCTGCCGAAACATCAGGTCATTGAGGGGGCTGGATGTCAGCTATATGCACTTGTGCAAAGAGAAGGGATTGCTTTTTGAAGGAAGAAAGGAAACATCAGGCTGCTGAACTACAGATACACAGCAAGGTGGGTCTGAACCAGACACTCAGCAGTGGATGTCTGGCTTCCTGAAGCTCTTGTTATTCAGGGAAAAAGGATCAGATACAGCTTACTGGAAGCTGTACAGAAAGCATCTGCATGTGTTATCTGTATCCACACACACATAAACATATATACATGTAAACATGCATGTACATCGAGATTTGGAATACCATGTGCCTTTAGAGACCAGGCTAGTTAAAACTGCATGCAAATAAACCTAACTGCCAATGGGAAAAAAAAAAAAAAAAAAAACACCTCAAAAAAACCCCTAAGCTTAGGGGCTTGATTTGCTGCTTGATACCCTGAGCCCATGAGCTTCATCTGTCCAGTAGTACCTGTGTGGCCAGAAAAATCTGTGTGCAGATTATTCTTCAGGCTTTCTGAAGCTACCTCTGAGGCATAGTGTGGTTACAAAGGCTTTCAGCCCATGCTGAGAGCTCAGAAAATCAGACTTAAAGTGAGGCATCCTAAACACAGGCAGCCAAAATGATTGTTTTTTTTAAAGGAACTAAAACCATCATAATAGCTGCTTAAAGCATAGTAAGGAATTTAAAAGATTTCTGCTTATGGATGAAAATCTTCTCTGCATTGATAGCTAAAAATGTGTTAAAAGGCCTTTCTGTATTAACACCCACAGTAAATGAATAGGACAAATTGCACTTCCTTACTAGCATTCCAATCTGGAGGCGATGACTAAGAAATATTCATAATTCATAGCTATGACATCAAACCAGTGAATACTGTGTTTCTAGCCTTTACACTGTGAGTGGCAATCTCAGTCCCTGGGAACAGGTTATATTTCTGCATGGAGTGGGACTTCTGCACATCGTATGCAGCAAACCAATCTGATCTCCTTCCTTCTATGGTAGTGTGACCTGCCTAGTGAATGAGGGAAATGCTGTGGATGTTGTCTACCTAGACT
This sequence comes from Struthidea cinerea, assembly GCA_013397865.1. NCBI lineage: Eukaryota > Metazoa > Chordata > Aves > Passeriformes > Corcoracidae > Struthidea > Struthidea cinerea. The sequence goes on from VZTI01005947.1 coordinate 996,218, forward strand.
TTATTAAAGTCTTTGATAATGTCCCTGGTAGCATTGTCCTGGAGAAACTGGCTGCTCATGGCTTGGACAGGTGTACACTTTGCTGGGTAAAAAACTGGCTGGATTTTGGAGCCCAGAGAGTGGTGGTAGCTGGAGCTACATCCAGCTGGTGGCTGGTCACAAGTGGGGTTCCCCAGGACTCCGTCAGTATCGGGGACAGTTCTGCTTATTACACTACTGCATCATTGCCCCTTCCTTCGCCTCTTTTGTGAACAATCTCTGAAAGGTGTCATTGTTCCCACTGTAGTCAGCAATGCCCATAAAGCAGGTCCAATTCAGGCCCATTTTAAGGCATACTCTGTGGTTAGTTTTTCTTTCTTCTTGGTTCTTGGTATTTTTGTTGCTCAGTGTCAAGATGTTGCGAACCAGTCCGTAGACATATGAAGTACTGAGGCACCTTGCTTAGTCAGTCATGGAGAGAATGCTTCAACTCACTCTTCAGAAGTACCAGAATGTTTCAGTGAGCGTACAGGGTAGCTAAGTGCCTCCCTTTGGCACTCTGGATTTTTGAACAGTGCAATAGCCAAGTTAGGTACCAGGTATTTAGGTCTGGAAACTGCTCCTACTTCCCTTTTACAGTTTCCTTGTTAACACGTGGGTCAAAGGGAGAAGAAAAGTGTGTGTATTTCCTCTTTATCCACTCCTAAGGGAACAAGTCTTCTCTGTGTTTGTATGAATGCAAGTGTCTGTCAGCACCCATAATGATGTTTAAGCTATTGCTGAATTTCACATAAGTTTGTCAAAGAGGTACAGGGCTAAACCTGAAATAAATGTTATTTATAGACAACTGTTTTTGATAAACAAAACCAAAATTAACTGCAATCTCACACCTTTGTCTTATGTCTCATGTATGATTGCCAAGTGCTAAGTGCCTATGATCATCCAGCAAGAAAAAAAATAATTTTAAACCTGAGGATTTCTTTAAAAAAAAAAAGCGGAGCATTATTTAGGAGGCCAGTTGTCTATAATTTCACTTCAAGCTTTTCCTGAAAATGTGGATTCAGCACAAACTTCTGATTTCTTTGTTCTCTAGCATAAGACTATTTCCCTGTGAGGCCCCTTAAGTTCCACATTAAGAGAAATAAAAGAATGGAACAGGAGACAGAAAAGATAAAAAACAAAGTGAAATTTTAGACACTGCAACTACCATATCCAGTCACTGCTATTGGTGACAGGTACAAGAAGGCCACTCCTCCGCATTCAAGTAGAGTCTGATTTCAAGCATCTGCTTTGACATTTAAGTAGATGAATCATTAAATGCAACGACTACCTGGAGGCAGGGATGCACTTCATTGTTTTTTTTCTCCTGGCAGCACACCATATTCTAAAATATAAGGATGCTTAAAGATTTTGCGTCAGTGGATCCTGCTTATTTAAAAACAAATCAAGAATCTTTCTTTTTCAAGTTTGTTTATGAGAAGATCATAAAATGAGACCCTTGAGTTACCTCACCACCCTTCCTTGATCAGAAACAGATGAGCTTCAGCAATTGCTGATTGTTTTTAAAGAATATGAACCCCAAATCCAAAATGTTTGACAGAGACAGCTGAAAAACTGAACTGAAGCTGATATTGTTAATACAGGCTTGTACTTCTGCAGTACTCATGAGGGGGGAAGGGAAGGAAGACCAAATATGCAGATATATGTCATTCAGAATGCAGACACAACAGGTGGCTTACAGCTGATTATTGACTCATAGATGTAAAACTAGGAGTTTTACAGCATAGCAGTATATACTCATGGCTGAACTGAACCACTTAGATGACATTTTGACCCCTCAAAGGGTAATGCTGTCACTACAATCGGACAAAATTCTCATTTCTTCTCTTAGGTGGTACTTGCACATCCATCTCATCCCCACTTCTCTCTAAGGAAACCACTAGGAGGAAACGAAAACTTTACTTTCAGGAAGCACTTAATGGAAGAATGTCGAATACGTAGTGAAAGAAGACTCTCTCAACTTGATATCAGAAGTGTATGTGTGAAATTAGAGCCTAAATATATTGGGTGGGATGGCAGACAGGGAAAAAAGCAGAAAGGAGTGGGAAAGCATGGAGAGAAAAGTAATTATGCCAGGAAATCAACTTCTATTCTAGATTTAATAAAAATGAGGATGACTTGCACCAACTTGAAATAACACTGCAAATAAGGAGGAAAATCCCCAACTAGAAAGTTCTAAATGTAAGATTTGTTGCTCTGATTTGTTATGGGGGAAGAGGAAGAGGCAGAAACTTTTACAAGTTACTTGGACAACATCATCCAGGTAAAGGGTGAGTCAGACAACAGGAGGGCACAATTACATACCCACAGCAGAATATTAAATAACCTGGATTTAGTCTTGCGGCACAGAGGCTCAGGCAGAAGGCTTACAGGGATGTCTCTTCTTTCAGCTACAGAGCTCCTGCCCCTAAATGCCCAAACAGGAACACCTACATGTAGGACAAATAGAACACAAAAAACTATTAACACTGAGAATTTTGGCTCTTTTACATCTAAACTGCCAAGAGACTGGCAAGACTTGTTGGAAAGATACTGTCTAAATACATTGTATATTAAAAGGCATGAATGACTCAGAGGTGTTTCACCTGCTGCACAGAGTAACCCAACAAATGGGGAAAGCAGTCACTTTCTCTAAATAAACCGAGTCCATGACCTGGAAAATATTAAGGCTAAATGCCCTCCACTAACTCAGGACGACTCCAGTAGGAGAAAAACACTCTTAGTGCAGGATGTTACAGAAAAATAATGGCAATTCTAGATAAACCAAGCAGCTTCCTCGCCACACACTGGACAACAAGAAAGAGAGAGAAGCAGAAAAACACTGGGATCCAAACCAAAGCAAACCGCCACATTGAAGAAAATCTGCCACTAAAACTTGTGGGGTCTCTCTTGGAGTAGATGGCATTTCCAGGCTATTGCCCTGAGGGCGGCAATAGCAGTTCATCAACAAGGCCTTCCCTGTCTGCTGGAAAGTGCCCTGGAAGTAAATGCAAGATGGAATAAATTAAGATAATGCTGTGATTGACTTCAATATTACACATATATACTAATAAGGAGATGAAAAATTCCCATAGCATTTTGTTGGTATCCTGATCTGCCATAGCTATCAGGTCTCAGAGAAAAAGAAAACTGTGCCTTATTTTCACAGTAAACTGCACGAACTGCAACTCCTGTTTGTACACTGATAATCACCCTTGTGAGAATGAGAAGTTACTGGAGGGTATCTAAGGTGCCATCACAGGGAAAGAAGCAAAATGTTTCAGGAAACAAAGTGTCTTTATCTGTGCCGTTTTCAGAACAACAAGCTCAGGTTTCTTGGAATGAATTTGTGCATTTTCCTTGGAAATGGACACTCAGTCATCACCACTTGGTTACCACCAGATCATGGCCAGTCAAACAGTAAATCTGCATTGGGCAGTTACAATTGCTAAACGCCTATTAAATAACATGGTGGGAAAAAAAATAAATGTACTACAGTGACACTTCTTAATGCAGAACTCTCTCTCCAGAGGCTTCCATAATAGGTAGTTGTTTCAAGATACAACTCTGTATTCAAGTGCATAACCCATGGGGTGCTTGCAGCAGACAAGAAGACACAGACATACATAGATTAATGCTGTTTATGATAGACAAGCAAAGGAACTCCCAGAATACCAGTTTAGTCCCTCTGCCAGGATGAAATGATTCCTTGAAGAAAAAACAAGCATTTTGTTTACTCCTGTATTAAATTCCTATTATTACTGTAAATGACATTTGTCTTTCCTATTTCTTGGGGGAACCTGAAATAATGAGAAATCCATTCCCTCCACCTGGAAGCAGAAAAATATATCACTTTTAACACATTGTCTGTGGTCTGTCCTGCCAGCTTGGACTTTATGCTATGGATGTAATTTTCATACAATGAACAGTCAAATCTTCATTCACGTCACAACACAAAGCTGGCTTTGTGTGTTGCCCAAATGCATTTCCAAGATTCATCACAAAAGCAAAACAGAAACATAGGCATGAAAGACCACCAAGTATGCACAGGCTGAGAGGTCCTAAGCAGGATATGGATGGATCATGAGCACTTAGTGATCCATCTCAGCCAGCAGAAGAAACTAAGCCAAGGTGAAGAGCCAAATGCTAAGTGCTCCTGCCTGCGCTGCCTGTGCTGCCTGTCCTGTGTAAGGACTACAGATCTTTGCTACAGCCTCAGGGCATGGCATATGCATGAAGAACTAAGAAAGACCAGTCTGTCAACTGCACAGGTGAACTTCCAACCCTGAGACTCCTTGATAAAGGAATCCTCAACAGGAAAGAGCAGATAAGCTGCTTCACTTGGGCCAAGAGAGAGACCCTGTGTGTCCCTCACAGTAGAAACCTCATTCTCATTAGTAATTTTTTGTAGAAAAAGGCTGTGGTAGCTCACTGCTTGTGCAGGGCTTCCATGAATGGCTCCAAGTCAGGCTTCCCAATATGCCTTTTGAGCAGATCTCTGAAAGCATTACACTTAGGGACAACGTCTGGGCGCAAGGAATAGATCCTAAACCTTGTCTTGTCCTGCTTTTCTTTTTCCATGTGGGCTCGAGGAGTGGAAAATTGCAGCTAACTTTTAATGTAAAGTCTTAGAAGCCTGTCTTTTTAGACAGACTTTTAGTCCAGTTCATCAGGCAAGTGAGAACTTTATCTTCTAATAGTATGTCTGCCATGAACAGCACATGGTTTATAGAAGTGCCTTAAGCAATACTATTGTCAGCATCTCACAGACTTTTTAGAGCATCAGTTCCTTATCAAATTCTATTTTCCAACGGGAGTCACTTCTCATGTCATTAAACCTTCTGGCGAAGGCTTTCTTTTGATGCCAAAAGTAATAGAAAACATAGAGGAAAAACCTTCCCCTGGATTAATGGATTCATCATGATTTTCCTAATCGCCTTGTTACGAATATTTTGATCAAATAATCAATTAAATCATATTAAAGGGTTAGCTATGATTCTAAGTAGAAAATTGTGAAGTATCAGGTATAGAAATATCAGGAGTGCTGTGTAACCATAGAAACCTCACCAAGAAGTTACTGGACCCTTACGTTTCAGTCAAGAAACTGTGGAGACGATCAAGCTCACAAATTACACTGCTTGGAAACACTCTATCCTTCCCATCTTGATTTTAATATCAAGGATTCCAATCAGTAGACCTCAGTAGAAATAGCCAATGATTGTTTTAGGATACGAATATTGATAAAGTTATTAACTATCAGAACCAATCAATGTAAAGATTAAATTTAAGAGTGGGCATAGTATGCATAGCACATAAAAGAACTTATGTAACAATGATTTAGCAGAAAAAGTACATAAAAGGGGTGGGTTTTGTTTGTTGAGTGGGACACATTTCAGAGGAGCTCTCCCCTGTGTCCCTGGCACCCCCAATAAAAAGTGTCTGCTTATTCACACCAAATTTGTGTTGGATAAGTTTCTTTCATCCCGTTTGGTGATGCCCTAGCTAGAGGTCTTTACCAGCCTTTTTTCCTCATTTTGGCTCTTCAAAGAGGCAGGGCATATGACTAAAGGGATAGAAGTAAAAGGTGATATGGCTGCTTGGGTCCTTATCTCCATTTCCCTACACATTCCTTCTTTTCCCAGGCCTCACTTGCTCTCTTTTCCTTGTGTCCAACACTCTATTTTCTTTGGTGCCCTCTCCTTTTAAACGTGGATTCTGTTGGCCCTCAGCTCTCCTTTGGTGTTCATGACACAATTGTGGCTGAGACATGAGGTGTCCCTCAGCAGTGTGTTGACTCCTGCCAAAAGGGTACTTGGTAGCCCACCCCGGGGCTCATACTGTCTGTAGTCCTTTCCCTGACAAGGACTTCCCAAAAGCCCTTCTAGTAGCCAGTCCACTGCATGGCCTGCCTTTTGTGCTCTTTGCTGGGAAGGATGGATTGCATCCACAAACCAGGTTTCTCTCTGTGTGTTTGTCTCCACCAAGAGCATTATTTACCAAAATGCTAGCAAGTTTGACGATTTTATCAGCAATGCTCAGCACTCAGCAGCTGCTGCTGTTTCCAGTGCCTAAAAGAAAGCCGATCCAAACCCTGAGAACCTGCCAGCAGTATCTGCAGGTCATGAACCTGTGACAAAAGAAAGCTGGGGTGTGATGCCTCCTCCTGCACAGACTGCCAGCACCCTGGAAGCAGTGGGTCTTGGCAATGGGAACAATGTAGACATGGAGGTGTGTTTACCAGTAGGGGCTGGGAAGGGGGGTGTTGTTTGTTTTTAATACATATCTACATTGGTGTGTTCTGGTTGAAAAGAATTATCAAGCACATCCGTCAAATCCATGAGTTCCCCTTCTTTTATGTACACATGGACAGAAAGAAACCGGACATAGCACAGAGTAAAAATACCATATGTGTCACCCTGTGTCCCGCTGGCAAACACAGTGCTCAGATCTCTTTATCAAAGGTCAAGTCACCTCCTGATCATGTACAAAAACCTGCTTACCTGCAGGAAAAGAGCCAAATGCACACAGCTGTGCTGAAAAATCACATGCATGGTTAAAGGAGCTGGGAAAGGCATCTCAGCTGCTGAACAGGGTGTTTGGCGCCTCACACATTACACAGGTGTGGGGTGCTGTGCTTTCAGGCTGGCTGGCTGGCTGGCTGGCTGGGTAGGGAGGGACCACTGGAGTGAGGCAATTGCATTGAACCAGGAGAAGGGTAACATGGGGATGAGTGATAACAAACCAGGGTTTAAGCCTCTACTGTTGAATTCAACAGACAGCAAACCAGGGAAAAAAGCCCTTCGACTGATTGCCTTGGTGAATCAGGTTGTGGTTTTGACCTTGGCTATAGCAAGGACTAACAATCAGTTTTCTATGAGGTATCAGCTCCCATTTCTCACTGCAGTTCCATTCTGACTGCACTTGCTGTAACAGAGTTGTCTCCCCAACACATGTTTCTCTTTAACCTCCAGCTCTATTTTTTTCTGAAGGTTGAGAGTCATGCACAGTACTCTTTACAGGTTCCTGGGGCACAGTTTCAAAAAACCTGCATCCTTTAGGGGTTTACTAAAGTATTGTTCTCCCAAGCCAGAGGACAATCGGGTCTCCTGATGATGACACATGAACCTGTACAGAGACCTGCTGAATGCATCACAAGACTGGAACAAACTTCAAGGCAGTATGAGAAGAAGAGAGTGGTGGGGAGGGAATGAGGGGATAATAATATGCATATGGCTTCTGCATGCCTAATAAGGGAAAATGGAGAGAGGCAATACACTTCCTGGAGATCACAGCCTCTAGAGTACTTCAGTCTAACCTAAGTGCAAAGCTCTGTTGAATCACTGCAGCTTTAGCAAATTAATGTCTCTGCCACTGAAGGCAGAATGAAAACATTATATAAAGGGCTGCCAATTATGGTTCTTTTACTCACACAGAGGAGTGATGGGCTGTTATGTGTGTGCCTAGAGCAGGATGCTTCTGATCATAATGTCCACTTACCTCTGTTTAGATCCCTTCCTAGCCCTAAACACCCCTCTGACTTCTACCACTCCTGCTTGAATGAACAATGTAATAGAGTGTGACCTCTGTCGTAAGTGCAAGGAAAGATGAGGAGAAATGTGCTAGTCCTGTAAGATGAGGCTAACAGTAGTCTGGAAGAGTGGAAAACAGGCTTATCTCCTGTGATGCATAATGTCTGGTGGCACATTTTATTTTAGCATAAGTCTACATTATTATTCCTATTTTATTTTATCACTAACATACAGGGACTAGTGCAGGTATCCTTATTCCTGGCAAGCAGTATATTGCTATGTAAACTACTCCATTATTCTTAACTGTGCAGCTTCCAGAATAATATTTTCAATTCATATTTATTGTAAGTAAGAGTATAAAAATTTGGACATGTATAATGATGAGGGTACAAAGAGCTTTTAAAGGCGAGGTCTTTCATTTCAATGTTCTGTGTAATACACCTGAAATATTATGACATGTTTAATAACATGCACAAGAAAACAGAACTGTTCTCTTAGTGTTAATGATCCTTGTTACATAAAATAGAAAGTATCTTAAAAAAAGAACTATAAAAAGACATTAATATTTTCTAATGTTATTGAATAACAATCTAATAAAATTAATATAACTTTCTATTAGTGGGGCCATTTTCATTCTCAGGCTAAAAAGCAATGAGCCATGTAGGATCTGCAGTGTATGGAATATGGATATTCCTTGAACAAAGAAGCTAAATTATTTAAAAGATTTTAGGTGTTAAAATTAGTGTTCCTATTAATTTCAAACCTACTCTCACTCATGGTGCAGTTTTCTGAGCATCATAATTCCCCTTCCCTCACTGTTGTGCCAGCAGAGCTATAAAGGATGAGGAGGGACTGGGACTGTGGTATGCTTTGGTTTGGGATTAAAAGAAGGCAAGATTAAAAAAAAGCCAAAAAAACTCCAAACACTTTTATTGGCCACTCTGAAGATGCGAAAAACACTTTGGAGCTCTACTCTAAGACTGTAGCATATACTTCAAAAGGGGATGATATTGCTGCCCAGACAACTAGGAGGTTCAAAGCAGAAATGGCCAAGATCATACAGTGACTAAAAACAGAGGTGAGGCTCTGCAAGGGCTTCAAAGGGTTGTTCACCATTGTATGTGTGAGCTAGCACATGATGCACCTGATGGAGCAGCTCAGTTTTAATGAAAGCTTTGCTCTTCTCACTAACCCTGTTGTGGTGTCTCCACCCTATATTCAATCTTTGGATGGAAAATGAGAGTTTCATAGTGTATCCAGCTACATCTAGCAGTTAAGGCAGAATAACATATGCTATGAAGGTAAAGGACAGCATCATTTCATGCTTGAATACTTACTCCCAAGTAAACATCTTCATGCAGATAGTTTCTTCCAGAATTGTTATGCCAAAATAGCTATTTCCATGTGACTGCTTAGCCTGGAGCTGTTGTGAATGCACCACATTTGCACTGATTCACTTTCAGATAGTTTACCCAAACTGGAGCAACTGCTATGGATTGAATCTCTTGTGTGGGAGACAAAAATGCACAGGTACAAGCCGTCCTTCAATTAACCCCTTTGTAAAAAACACGTCAGTTTCAAAGCAAGTCCAAATGTTTAATGAACATTTCAGTCATTGAAAAGATAGGTTTGGGATGAAAGCCTTTCCATTTAAATGCACTAGGTCTCCCTCAGACACTCCCAAGGCATCCGTGTGTTTTGGAATGTGCTGTTATCCAACACAAGGTCCAACACAACCCTTTACATTTTTGATATTTTTATCTGAATACTGTTAGGTTTTATGCCCTGAAAATATACACAGCAGGTAATCGCCTCCATTGGTGTAGCACAGCAAGAAAAAGACCCCGTAGTCTCTAATTTTGCATTTCTGCTTTCCTTCCTTTCCAATGAATTATTATTTTTTATTATCAGAGTTCTACTTCAAGACCCTGCTGAGAGTAAACTTCTTTGGACATGATGCTGTGCAGACATACAATAACAATTTTATCATAAAATTCAATGATTTTGCATCTTTGCTTTCTTTGCTTTCCTACTTGGGCCTGAGCCAAAATCTCCAGATGCTGATTCCTAAGACACTGATGGGGAAGTTAGGCTAGCCAGGTCTTTCTCTGGTTAGCATCACTCCATTCTCTCTACCAACACAACTGAAATGGTTAATGTTAGAGAAAATACATAGTTCTTTGTTCATGAAAGCAAATAGAAATTGCCAGAAAAATTATTGTGTTTTTCTCAATAAGTGCACTTCCAGTGAGGCCAAACTTTTTTCTTGCAGAATAAGATGTAGATACCATTAATCTGTCTAAGAATACAATTTCAATGTTGATGGATTTGGTTTTCTTCAGGCAAAAATAATTTTTTCTTTAGAGGTTTCATTTGAATTGAATATTATTAAAAATTAAAATTAGGATTAAAATGTGGCTAAAACCCCCTAGATGACTGAAAAGACTTAAACCAAAGTATTTTCATAATTTCTCCTCCCAAAGAAAGTGTTATCTCTCGAATTATCATTCAAATTTAAACCTAGTAATTGTTTGCTACATGACGAAACATTTTTGAGACAAACAGCAGCTTCTTAACACTTGGAGTATCCCTTCTCTATAGAATAGATTTATAGACAGTCATATCAAGGAACAAAGAGATACCTGATGTCTCCTTACTCGGGGGCTTTTTAGAGAAATAAGCCCTAAATAGTTACAAGAAAGGCTCTTGGGAAAGAATAAACTCTTTTCAGGGAATCCCTGAAAAGTTTTAGTCTGATCTCATGTGAACCATCTTGACTTCCATGTTTGAATGCAATATTTAGTAAAAACACAATTTCCTCCTTTAAAATTGCCCTCAATTGAAACCCGACTATAGCATCAATTATTTTATGAGACAGTTTCTCCTTTTGAATAACAAACTAAAACTGTGAATATCTAATGCTATGTCCAGCTAGCATGCAATTGTTTCCTACCCAGAGGGCCTTTTGGGAATGGTCCACAACTTGCTGTGTCTGCCAGGCCCTGCCTGGGCATTGCAAGGGAGAGTGCTTATTGGGACTGATCCAAACCACAGGCCGGATGGACAGGTTATTAGATGTGTTAAAAATGGGCTGGACTGCCAGAATCAGAGGGCAGTAATCAGTGGCTCAGTGCCCAGTGGGAAACCAGTTATGGATGAAATATGTCAGGGGTTGATTATCTTCATCAGTTACCCAGGCAATGAGGCAGGACAAAGCCTCAGCAAATTTGTGGATTAAGTTAAATTGGAGGCACTTGATACGCAAAGCAGGAGAGATTTAATTCAAGGGGACCTTGGTAAATTCAGGGATGGAACCAATAGAAATTTCAAGAAGTTCTGCAAGAAATACCAAGCGCTCCCTCTGGGGCAGAGTAACTCCACTGTTACAAACACGAATACACATGGGAAACAGACTGGCTCAGTGTTGAACAGGACCTGAGGTTTATGATGGACACAAGGCTCAATATCAACCTAGAGTGTGCTCTCCTCACAAATAAGACAAACTGCAGAACAGCATTATACATGGAGGAGCAAGGCCAACAGGAAAAAGGCAAGTAGCCTCGTCTCCTTGGCCTCGGTGAAACCACACCTTGCAAAACTCAGTCTGGTTTTGGGTCTTCCAGACCAAGAGGGTTGTGGAGAAACTGGAAAGCGTCCAAAGGATGGCTGTACATACGGTCAGTACCTAGAATTCCAACAAGGAGATATGAAGGGAGCTGGGATTGTTTGGTACTGTGAAGAGGAGGTTAAACAGAGACCTAACTGCAGTCTATAGGACTTGAAGGGGAGATAGAAACTCCTTTCAGCAACAGCAGTAAGAGAATATATAAAAACTAGCAACAGCCACAGACCAGGATATGGGCGGTTCAGGTTAGACAATTTTTTCATCAGCACTGGAACCAGTTGTCCAAGAAGTCAGAAAATTATCCATTCTAAGATTTTCAAGTCAGCTAGTAAAGCCACACTTTTTCATGCTGGTGATCTTCAAGGAGGAGGTTGGAGAAGACACCTGCAGAGATCCCTCCAACCACCGTTAGTCTTGGTTCTTACACAGACATGGCCTAGGGCTTTTATATAGCTTTATGTGAATTTTGCTGAGGGACTGCTGATGTCTCCAGCTGCCTGCTCAACCTTTCTGCTGGTACTTGCTGGCCCTGCTGAACAACCAGCAGAGCAGAGCCCAGGCCCCCAACTCTCCTGCTGCCCCACAGTCATGGCATGCACACTGGGAACTGAGGCACACAGCCAGTGCCACCACTCCAATGGGGAAGGAGCTGTTAGACACCTTCAAAGTATACGGCAAGTCCTGACACCACCACAGCTGTTTGCTAGGCCAACTTTACCTGGCAGTCTGGCCTTAGAGCCATTTTCAAGCACAGCTTTTTCAAGTCTTGCAGAATGGAGCAATAGAGCTGATGTCCATCCTTCCCACTTGTACACCTCTAAATACATGGTAAATGAAGGAGACCTTTGTAGAATGATGGTGTCTGTATGTCTGGGCAGTAATATTCACAAAAGTATCTTTGCCGAAAGGATTCACACACGATAGGACAATTCTAGTTTTGTATCCAGCACGTTCAAAACTCGTGCAGTCCTGGGGACAGTCAGTCATAGAAAAGATAATTGCAAGATTCTTACTGGGGGCAGAAAAATACCATTTTTCTCAAAAACATGACAGATTACAAAATGGCTGATTCTGCTCTTTATGTGGTAATTCACGATCCCCTGTTACCAGAAACAGATTTATCAATTCATCGATGTAAGGAAAACTCATCTTTTCCAATGATATACAATATATCCTTGCTTGTCAGCTTTATCCTGAAAAATGCAAAGCATCCTGCAAGAAGCAGCCCCACTGTGCCCTCCCAAGCACAAAAACTCTGTTTTTCTGAACTGCAAATCTAACCTTCCCAGGAAATACAAGGAAATACAGTAATTTGACTGTGATGATCATCTCATTAACAAAAGTGGTATCCCTTGTCTCCATTGTTAGTAAATGTATATTCATACAGAAAATGGCATGTTTAACCCATCATTATTTTTGGATAGGGATATACCATTTTTTTCCCTCAGTGGATAAAAACAAGTTTGATGTTGGACACACAACGCAATGTTTCCCTTAAAGCATCTTTGTATGGGACTGTAAGCTGATAATAGAGAAGACAGAGTGATTGAAACCTTCTGGGCCTCAGTGCTTCTAAAGAACAAACCCTGTCATTGAGACCTTCAGTGGGATTTATCAGACTTCATGTCTTTATCTTTAAGCTTATCTTTGAGCCAGCCACCCTCCCTCAATGTCCAAACAGGCAGAGAGGAATGGACAATTCAAGGACAAAATTCAGCATGTCCTGGTGCAGACACATAAGTGAATTGGTTGAATTACAAAACTTCTTCCTCTCTATTTCACAGAAGAGGACCCAATGGGCCAGGTCAGGTGTAGGTATGTGCACTGCAGACACCTCGAGTTAGGTGAGACTATCCCTAACCCTGATGTGGGCTGTGTTCCACCTAAACAGAAGGTAATCTGTTTTCAGAAAGAACTTCAAAGAATTATTCCCCGTTGTAAGAGCTGAAGTTCACCTCTTTGTCCCAACAGATACAGGTGTCTCTGTACAATATGCCATGTATTGGAGCCCCAGCAGCCTGTTCGTGAGAGTTGCATTTTTCCTCAAAGTAGTATCTGTGCACTGGAAGCACCTGTATCTTGACCAGCTATCACAAAGATCTCTGATTCTCTAAGTCAATTGGAAATACTCTTCTTTAAGTACATCCTTTTTTTGAAGACTTTTGCAAAATAACTGCTTCTCAGAGGCATGGTGACTATCCTCAAAATAAATTCTCATTTCTTTTTTGTCATGCAAATATACCCAAGTTGTACTTTTAAAATCCTTTCTCAGGATATATGGTTTTGGTTTTCCTTTTCACAGTCTCTAGGATCTTGCTGATCTTGCAGTCCACTATGCACTATTCTGTTTTCCTTCTGAACAGTTATTTTTTGCAGCCTGACAAAATCTGATTGCTTTTCCTCAACTTAAAAAAAGGAACTTTAGCAGTTCTGTTTCTCCTTTGAGTCCCTGATATCCCATCTGGACTCAGATTCTGCAAACCATCCAAAACTGCATATTCAGCTCTGCAATCTCAAATCTGTTATAAATGATGCAGTAGTCCCTTCCTTTCTTTCTGCTTCTCCTATCAAGCTGATGCCCTTCAAATGCATCATTCTTTTTAAAGCACAGTACTTTTCAAATGTCTGTGACTGTCTAGCTCTCATACTCTTCTTCATTTAAATATAGCTATTAAGGCTAGTGTGTCCAATCCATTAATATTAAATAAAAATAGTTACCTTTGGTGTGTCTTCCTTTCCAGCAGGTCCATTTGCCTTCATGAATACACAAAATCCTTGTCACTGATGTTTCCAGCTGGCAGGATTTATGGAGTGTTTGAGGTGCCTCGGGGTTTCTACCTTCTGCTCCAGTTTCTCAAGTCTTCTCTTCCACTTTTCTTTTTCCACTTCCACTACTGCCTTGTAAAGTGGCTAATGTGGTGACTAATACGAACCTTGACTCAAAGTGTTTATCTCTGAGGAGGCTTCCATATAACAGAAGATAAAAGAAGAAAAATTGTAGAAAAGAGCTTGAAAGAAAAAGAGAAGGAGGGATTTTCATGCCTGATTCTTTATCAGGTTGTACATCAATTAACACTAACAAGCCACAGCTCACAGGCAAGATGAGCCAAACCCCTTAAATGCCCAGTCAGCTGTACAACCCAGAAATTTCCATATCTCTATTACAAAGGCAGAGTTTCTTTCTTTGGGGTTTTTTCTACCTCTTTTCTAAATCAAGAGTAAAAAGACATGGTTGGGAATTACTGCTACTGGACAAGAGCCAGACAGGATATGCTGGAAAATACAAAGAATGACTCTTAAACACAATAAAAGAAAAGCTTGAGAAGAAACGCGTTATGTAAGCTTGACTCTCCAGCCAAGAAGCATATCTTTTCCCTGTTTGCTTTAATTCAGCAATTTGTTTCTGGAAAAAGAATTACAGAACAATCAAAAAAGGAAACAACCAAAAATAAAACCAAAAAACCAAACCAAACAACAAACACTCACAAAACCCCCAAACAAACAAACAAACAAACAAACAAACAAACACATCAAAATGATTACTGATTTGAGGGCAGAGGGAAAAGGGAAGAATTCATGCCAATGTCATGGAAATGCAAATGGCTCTGTGGGGCTTAGTTGCCAGCTTGCTTCAAACCACGACAATTATATTATAAATACTAGGCAGTATGAATTGCATGGATGTGGTTTATTTTTTGTGTAATGAAGAGAACCATCCAGACTGTTGATTTTGAGATGAGCTCTCACCTTCCAAATCCTGCACCTGGGGATGCAGTAATTGGCCCGATGAAGGAGCCTGACCTCCTTCCGTGCTGTGGAAATTGTCAGTGAGATGCACTGGGTTGGGGATTAAATCAGTCTGGGTGGTCTTGGCTGACTCAGGAACAAGGCTGTTATTTCCAGGAAGGGACTAATAGAACATTTAGAACTAAGAAGCTTTCTGATCTGGAAGAGAGTTCAGAAACATACAACTTGCAGGTCTTTGTGGCATCAAATCCTTTATCATAGAATCATAGAATACGCTGAGTTAGAATGGACCCATCAGGATCATCAAGTCCAGCTCCTTTAGAACCTTCATAATTCCTTTATAACCTGTTAAATTAGCTGCTGATACAAAAATGCCTCCACTGCTCAAGCTTGCAAGTAAAATGGTGATTTTTTTTTTTCATTTATTATAAAGAGTAGCAGTGGTAACAGTATGAAGTCATGGTCATTTTTTTTTTCTAGCACTCTGCATTTCTCAAATGAACCTTCTGAACTTTTAATTTCTGGAGGCTGAAAACTTTTAATTTCTAATAGGCTAGAGTGAAATTCACTAAAATTATTATCACAACAAAGAGACAAAATCATTTCAATGCAAGAGAACAACTATTATTCACGAATTGTGTTAGCAAAGTAACTTTTAAATGAATGAACAATTTTTTACTTGAAACATTTTTATAGGTGTAGTGTTTTCTTCTCCAAGTGTCACCTAATTGTCCATGAGGATTTGTCCAGACCTGGTACATCTGTGGCAGTTGTTCCCTCCGCAGCTGTGTCATTTGGGGGCAGCTGCTTTCCAAACGGATGTGCTGTCACTCTAAGGAAGCAAGGAACCCTGCCCTGCACACAGCATGGTAGAAGCAGGGCTGTGCTGTTACCAGACAAGTCCTTGTACCACATCATGTAGCTTTACCGCCTCAGGTGTTTACCAGCTTTGTATATCTGCATTGCATTCCAGGTCCCAGTGAGGATGTGTCCATAGAGAACTTGTGACTGATTGTCATTTATCTCCAGCCAGTGGACTCAAAGGCATGTGATAAGGTGCCCCTGTGATAGACCATAAACCACTGTCAAGGCAACCAGCAGATATCCAAGCTGATTCAATCCAATCCATCAAATAAAGCAGTAAGGCTCCTCCCTTGTCTCCTCCAAACCACGCACTCACTCTTGTGAACGAGCACAATGTCAGTCTGCTCACTGGAGCATACTGTGATCCACCTGGCTTGCTAAGATAGCAGAAGAACATCCACCATTTTTACTGGGTGATTAAAAGCTTAAAGAACAACAGAAAAGGCTGGCAGAAGATAAGAGCAAAAATGTGCTCCAAGGAGGGAGAACTGGGACTCCTCCTTTTTGGCAGCAATCAGCTGTTATGTTTGGTGCAAACAGCTCTACGCAAGACTCATCCACGAGGATGAAGCAGCTGTAGATGAAAAGAGAGGATCACAATGAATAGGTACGGTTTATAAAACTGTAAGGAAAGTCTCCAGCAACAGACCCACAATCCAGACTTGCAGGTTTGTTTCCAACAGGGATACAGATCTTAAATGCAATGCTCTAGCACTCCAGGCCACTGTGCTTCCCACAGGTGCAGACAGACTCAGGACCTGTATCATCAGCTCTCCAAAGGAGTGGTTATGAAGCTTTCAGATGTTTGGGGTAAAAGGGATAGAGACCAGATTTTGTGTCAACTTGTGCAGTATGGCACATAGAGTGTGTGAACACTGAGAAGTGTTAGCAGAGAAATTTTCCAGCTTTCTGCAGCACTCTGTGAAAGCTCAGTTTCTCACAGAAACTATGAAAAACAGTGCTACAGTTCTGTCAACAGATTTTCTCTATCTTGCACCTGCAGCTGTTGTGTGGTATTGTTATGATACTGTCTGAGAAAAATATTCTGAAAGGTTTCAGCCAACCGGTACGGGAGGCGGATGGTCGGTGACCAATGACCTTATGTCATGCTGGCGACCCAAGTCATATAAACTGATTTATAATTAAATAAATGAGTCATTATTTCCCCTGAACTTGTTGTGCTATTCTTCGTTGTCAATGCTGCTCACAGCAACAAGAGTGGATTTCAAATATGATATTTGGGATCAGGAAAGCAGGAGATAAGCCATTTTACAAACATACTAACTTTTATGCAAAAAAACAGCATGGAAAAGAGGGCATTTGCTAGTGGCAATGCTATTGTGAAGACATGAAGAGGAGTGTCCCGGTTTGGGCAAATTTGGAGGAAAATATCCCCTGGTTACTGCAGGTGTAGTCTCGCTCCTCCTCCTCCGAGCTGGGACAGGGTGGGCCCCCCATCGGGGCCTCCACCTCAGTGGAAAGAAGTCCCGACATGTTCTGATGTTGAAACAGTCCAGGAAAAGAAAAGGAAAATCTGAACGTCTAGGAAAAACAAAGTTCAACTCTCCGGAGGGAAAAAAAAATGAAAGTTGGAAAAAAAACGCAGGGTGCTTCTCCGCTCCTCTCGCCACACCGGCTGAACCCCGAGCAGAGCCCTCTGCTATCTGTGTCCTTGAAGTTTTTTTTCTTCTCTCTCTCTCCACTCAGGCTCAATTTAAAGGCACGAAGTTAATTTCTGGGCAATAGAGCAGTGATATGGGATACACATCATAAAGACACCCCAAGACAAGGAGTGAAAGGTAAAGACCAGAAAAGCATCAGACCTTTGCCCCACATTTTTTCAAATAATGTAAACTTTTTGTGACTTTGCATAGATTTTGGCAAGACCTGAAATAAGGTTTCTTCCTTAACAGTGAGATATAGTGCATGTAAAGGGTATGCCTTGATGGGAAAAGGGTTTCTGTGCTGTGCAGGACACTCAGCACAGTGATCTCTATCCAGAACTTCTCTCACATATTATTAGGAGTAGAGCCATGCTTTGCATAGTTGGTCCCCTTGTGCTTTGTGAGCAAGGTAGATGTGGCAGAGACGCTCCTCTGAGACCTGTATTAAGCAGGGACTAAAATAATTGGGGATTTTAAAAGGGATTTGAAGGGGTGGGGGAAGTATGGGAGAAAGTGTGAAGCTGAAGAGATTCATCATTAAGTTCACATTTCAGATTTCACTGACTTTCAACTTCTATTGATTCTTGGTTCCCTTTCAGCAGCTCCACCTTATTAGGAAGGTAAATTACTGACAAGAGCTGAAGAAATTGCTATCATGTACTGCTACAGAAATACTGTGTGATTAGCACAAAGTGAGTCATATGTTTTTCACAGTGTGGGAGAAACCATACCTGCTTGAAAATAATCCCTTCTCACTCCATACAATCCTTTCAGTAGTACACTCTAACACATAAAAGCAGGGTCACAGTGCTCTCAGACAACTCACATACTTCAGCTGCCTCCTAAAAACACCAACTCCTGGTACTTTTATTCCTTAGCACAGTGTTGGAAGGAGCTGCTTTCAGCAGTGTATCTAACAGAGTCACCATTGACAAAGGGAGAATTACAGGTACATTGAACAATTATACCTAAGATATTGTAGGTCAGTTGACTAGAGCTCTATGACATTCATTGCATGGTGCATATTTTTAAAAAATTGTGTTAATTAATTATTTACAGCCTCAGGCAATAAAATATTGTACAATCTCATATGGGAGATCTTTTCCAAAAGTGTGAGCTTAGTAATTCCTTCATCAAAGATATATCCTGCAAAATGAAGCTGGCAGCTCAAAGGTCCTGAAAGGATATCTGGTATTGTGGATGTCAGCCCACAATTCTTGCATTAGTATTTTGATCATCTTCCTTCTTGAGCTTGCTGCCTACAAAGAATAATGCTTAGTCCTATCTGCTAGATAAGTTTTCTTTGACAAAGGGAGAATTACTTGAGTTTTAATTCATTCTTTAATTCAGTTTAAGCCTAAAATGTCCTAAAACAATACAGA
This sequence comes from Struthidea cinerea, assembly GCA_013397865.1. Taxonomy (NCBI): domain Eukaryota; kingdom Metazoa; phylum Chordata; class Aves; order Passeriformes; family Corcoracidae; genus Struthidea; species Struthidea cinerea. The sequence continues at coordinate 1,015,047 of VZTI01005947.1, forward strand.
AAGAATTCTTTAAGAGTTCCATCTTGTCATTACCACAAGTTGTGATGATAGCATCCCTACGCTGGATTGGGTACCACTGCAATATAAATTAACCATAATGACAGTGATTGTGACATGGCTTGAAATAGGTGGCAGAGGGAACAGACACTTGCAACCTCCCCTCAGCATTAGACTATAACATTTAAAAGCTAATGAGCTAAAAAGGAATGAATGAGAAAATTAATAATGCACTGCAGAGTAGAGCATTCAAGAGAAACTTCTCCTCCCCTCCATACCAGGGCTAATTAATGTGATCTATCCTAATAAAAACAACCCTAAGCACTACTTCTTCATTTTTAACAACCTGTATTACAAGTTAATGTATAAATGCTCTTTGAAAAAGTACAGAATCTGAGTAGCTATGAATCATGACACTTAAAATGACACTTTCAATTGTAAAAGAAAATTCAAGGACACTGATTTTTCAAGTGGTTTGTTGTGTTCATACTGCTGTTATGGAGTCCAGGTGGTTGTTCTATCAAATAACTGCTTTTTTTTTCTTGTATTGGTGCATGCTCCCAAAACACTACAGAAGTTGGACAATTTTTGCACTAATTAATAGTCCATGCAATCTTACTGCAGACAAAGGAGTTGCCCAGGATGCAACTGCTAGCAGTTTTGGCCTTCTGTGTTAAAATACTAGCAGCAGGCAAGAAATTGCTATAACGATCACCACGGAATACAAATGGACCAAATCCCCTCAAAGGGAACTTTGTCACACTAACAAAAAGGACATGACTTTCAAGTCGACATAAACTTGCAAGACAACAAAAGGGAGTGGTGAATTAATAAGTCACACATAACCACTCCCACATTTATAGACACTGTCCTTTCCTTAGAGGATAAGTAATGCCTCACTGTCTTTTTATTCCGCATACAGAGAATCATAGCTCATAGAAACATTTAGGTTGGAAAAGACCTTTAAGATCATTGAATCCAACCATATAGATAGCACTGACATATCCACCACTAAACCGTGCCCCTAAGTGTCACATCTACACGTCTTTCAAATACCTCCAGGGATGGTGATTCACTTCCCCAGGCAAGTGCTTTTATCAACTTATTCACACATGCAGATCATTATGTCCTCATATTCTTTCCCATATTTGCATTAGAATCAAAGAATTGTGAAATGGCTTGAGTTAAAAGTGACCTTAAATATCATCTAGTTCCACCCATCCTGCCATGGGCAGGGGCATCTTTCACTAGACCAGGTTGCTTAAAGCCCATTCAACTTCATCACAAACACCTCCAGTGACGTGGCATTCACAACTCTGGACAACCTGGTCCAGTGTCACATCACCCTCATGGTAAAAATATTTCTTTCTGATGTCCAAACTAACTCCATCCCCTTTCAATTTAAAAATGTAGCCCCTTGTACTGTCACTGCAGGCCATGGTGAAAAGTCTCCATCTTTCTTATAAGCCCCCTTTTTATATGGAAAGGCCACAGTGTGTATATGCAAGCACAGAGTCTTTGAATGCTTCCTAGGGAATGCTCTGAAAAAGGAGAAAATTGATTGAGAAACAAGCGAAATTCCTAACCAGTATTCCACCTCGGGGAAGAACTGGCATTGAGAGCTATTTTTAACTTTAGACTTACTATAGTAGAGACTAAAACACTGAAAAAAATAAATTACAGCATGGTAAATTAGCAACTAATATTTTATTTTTTGGGTTTTTTCCCTTAGTTTGGCAATGTCTCGAGTAAAATAGTACATGCATAGTGCACATGGTTAGTTCCGTACATGATTTGTTCTGTAGATGCAATAACCATAGGTAAAAATGTTTTGGAAATGGGTTGAACAAAATGTCAATCTGGATGGTCGTGCTACTGCTAGTGACTGGGGAGTATTAATTGCGAGGAGATGCCAGATATTGTGCATTAACATCAGTTGTTCCTATGTCCACAAGTCTTGTGAACTTCGCATAACTTGACAATATCCATGAATCACCAGGTGATTTTCAAGGCATGGAACTCACAATTACAGAACTTTATGATTTATATTTGGGTTAATTAGAAATTTTGACTGTTAATAAAACTGCATGTATTACAGTTTATTTGGACCTTCTGTTACACATGTACTTAAATTATGTACACATAATTTCTGTTACATTTGTATAAGCATTTAAATAAGTACACTGGGTGTAACCTTCTCTCTACCTTCCTTCTGGGGCTAGCAGGATAAAGAAAACTGGGGAAATTCTCATCCTATTGGAGAAGAGAGAGGGACCTCTCCAGTCCCACAATCGGAGTGCTGGGGTGGAGGGTTACAGGAAGGATAGGCAGGAGAGGCAAGGTAGGAGGTGTGACACTATATGTAAGGGAGAGGTTTGATTGCACGGTCCTTACAGTTAGGGACAACAACTGTGGTTGATGTGATGGCAGGAGACTGTATTGGCCACAGTGATGACAACAGGGTTGAGTTTAAAATTTTCAGTGAAGTAAGAATAAAGGACAGCAAAGTTCTACCCTGGCCTTCAGAAGAGCAAGCTTTGAGCTATTCAGGGAGATATGTAGCAGAGCATTTTCACTTTTCAGGGCTGGTCAGTCTTTAAGAACAATCTTTTATAAGCTCAGGAGCAGGCAATTCCAGTGTGTCCTAAGTCAAGTAAGCGGTGCAGAAGACCTGCCTGGGGAGAGCAGTCCTGCAGACAGGGATCTGGGGGGCTGGTTGGCAGCAGCTCAGTGTGAGTCTGCAGTGAGCCCTGGCAGCCAAGAGAGTAAACCCCATCCTGGGGTCTGTCAGACATAACATTACCAGTTGGCCAGAACAGCTGAGTATCCTGCTGTATTCAGCACTGGTGTGCTCTCCCCTTGAGTGCTGTGTGCAGTGCTGAGCTGACAGCTCAGAAGGTTATGAAGGTCCTTAAAAACACTCAGAGGATGACAACAAAGCTGGTGGAAGGGCTGAAAGGGATGTCCTATCCAGGGCTGCTAAGAACCTTGGGCTTGTCTAGTTTAGAGGAAAAGAGGCTGAGGGGTAACTTTTTGCTCTCTACAGCTTCTGGAGAAGGGGAAGTGGAGAGAGAGGTGCTTATCTCTTCCCCCTGGTATCCAGTGATAAGATGAATAGGAATGGTTCAAAGCTGCACCAGGGGAGATTTAGACTGGACATGAGGAAGCATTTCTTTATGAGAGGGTGATCACACACTGGAACAGGCTTTCTAGAGAGGTGGTCCATTCCCCAAGCCTGTCAGTGTTTAAGAATCATTTGGACACAGTTCTTCAACTAAATTAGTCAGGCACAAGGACCAGATGATTTTTGTAGGTCCTTCCTATTAAATTTGTCTATTCTGTTCTACTCTGTTGCAAATAAATGTGCATTCACAACAATTTGTTTCCCTTTAGGTCTGCAGTGCTGCCTGCACAGTACATTGGTAGCATGTGAAAGTAGCATGTCAGATCAGCATAACACAAGAGAGGGCTTATCTGTTAGCTGTGTGCTAGTGCTTGACTAGATCACTGCAGCCTGTACCCAAGGAGAGGGCCTGTGGACAAGATAAATAGTGATAATAGACTGTGCCCAGGTTTCCTATGCTCAGTGTTCATGCAGGCAAACTGGAGACACAGGCAAGAGAAAACACAGCTGTAGGGGTAAAAGGTAAAATACTCAGCGGTACACTGAGCCCTGCATAACACAGGCCACTGCACATCACCCAGGTATGCACTGACAGGCCTCGTGCTAAACTAAAGGAAACCTTCCAGACTGACTTCTAGCCCAAAAAGGAAGATATCAGGGAACAGAGGTCCCATTCCTTCCCTTGCTGTCTTGTTCCTTTTGTCAGTTGCGTACAATAGAAAAAGTTCTGCCTAATTTCTTAATTGCAAATGGTTATTTCCATCTTCTGGTATTGATTCTTACTCCTTTCTCTCTAATTCTTTAAATTCCAGCATTCCTCTGTGTCATGAGAGCACACTAAGTATTGGTCTTACAGATTGAAAACAAGTAATTTGTAAGGTTTTGTTCTAACAAACTAAAAACACTAAGCTCATTAATTTGGTCCCAGACAAGAATTTCCTTCAGCCCTCAAATATTTCTGTGGCTCTCTATTGATCATCTACAGATATTATTAAGCACTCCTGAAAGGATGCAGTACTCCAGTGCTGGGTTTATTTACCCCAAATACACAATGGGAAGAGCAGTCTGACAATGTTTACCAATTATTGCCCTTTACAGATCCAGTAATACTAGTTCTTTTCACCACCACATCTGTTTGTTCAACATAGTCAGTAAATCGTTTCTCAACCGCTGTTGCTTAGGAGTTACTCTGCCATGCTGTGTATTCTCTACATGGTGTTACCACTTTGTACTGGTACTTACATGTGTAACTTTGTTGTTGGCTGTATTAAAACACAGCTTGGATGGACTAAGAATACTAAGCAGCCCTGATCAGTCGTTCTGTCTGCACATACCTGTTTGTTGTGGCGACTGTATTGGTCTATATTTTGATCTGCAATAGAGTGAGAGACTGAATGAAACAATTCAATGCCTTAAACTCCTAATGGGCTTGTACTTGATAGTATCAGTCATTCATGTTTGAGGTGTGATTCATGTTATATTTAACAGCTTTACACAGAGTACGGGACTCCCTCCTTTCTCATTCTGAACTGTAATCTGCCTTCCTGCTCGGATCTCTATCAAGGACAGTCATAAAATAAATCTTGGGGCACATTGCTAGTCCTTCCTGGAGGGGTCCCACATTCTTTGCTGCCAAGATGCATGAATTGGGTAGACAGCTTCCTCTCAGACTGCCTCAAAGCAGCGTGGACACTGGACACCTGGCTCACACGCTCCATGTTAGAGGCTCTGTGGCTTCACAGTGGCTGCACAGAAGTACGTAAGTGAGTGAAATGTTCTCCAGAAGTTTTAAATGTGTTGACTCTGTAAAGATTGCACATATGCAACCTCACTTACCAAAGGCTTAATCCACTCAGTTCATGTTCTGCAGTACAGTCCTGACTTTTAACCGCAATGCCAAAGCAAGCTAAATACTCTAAAGAGTTCAAGTAAGAGATATCACTATCTTTAGCAGTAGAATGGAAACCTGGATTAGAATGGAAATATTCTTAGCATTTCCTTCCATATATGTAACCTTCAATACATCAGCTTTACATGATATCACCTAATAATAGGACTTTGCCACTGCTAGGGTTTCATTACTTACTATTATATTTTCCCCCTTTCATTTCTTTAGTTTTATGCATTGTTTACATTTTACATAGTGCTATTTCCCTATTTTCACATTTTTATTTTTCATCATTCCTGTCCACTGGCTGACCTCTTTCCTCTGCTGAAGAAGGGACTTGAGCCCAACACTGTGGGATTTTACTATCCTGATTGCTTAAGGGCTCCTGTCTGCTGCACATGGCAGCACTGTTAATGCTGATGATTTGTTATACACAGCCACTAAGGCATGTTCAATTTGGTGCCCATCATTGAAGAGCACACTGCCTAAGCCACCAAGCTGTCATTTTCTATGCCACCTCTGAGCCCTGCCTCATTCTACAGTGTAAGTCTAATTTAATACCCTTCTTCCATTTCTTCTGCTTTCTAATGGCTACACTGTTCTCCTGTTCTATTTCATTGATAATTTTTCTTAGATTGAAAACTATGTCCCCTACAAAACAGAAAATATGTGTCTTACAGTGGGGACCATCTATGTCTTTACAAGCTCAGAATAATCAGGTCATGGTAGCTGGTACCCAGGTAGCACTTAGCTGTTCTTTTAGAAATTATTTCATTTTCTAAATTCAGCATGGTCCTGTAAATCTCCAAGGTGAATTAAAGGAAGAAAGTTGTAATATTTTTTATTTAAAAGGAAAAATATAATTCAAGGCAAGCCACTTCTAACATTCTTGCATTGATGGTGGGGAAAGGAAATGCATACATCAAATTTTCCGGCCACGCATGTACCATCAACTCTTAAGTCATAATATTAAGGTCTGTTTTAACAATGAGTGAAGAAACCAATAAAGAATTTTTGATCTTCAGTCCCTGAAAGTGACTTTCTTGGACTTCATCAAACATAGTTATTTATTACAATGAGGTTTAAAATAATAATTTTCCATATTTTTCCTCTATCTATAATATTTTAAATGTGTTTAAAAGAATATGAGATTATACATGCTCCAAGTTGTTTCATTTTCCTTGGAAATAGTTGATTGGAACTCTGCAGAACCTGCTAGGTAACTTCTCTGCTAGGATCTGGAGACTGCATCCAGCAGCAGTGCTTCTGCACAGCGGGACCTGCTGTCCAACCAAGGTACAGGTAACAGAGGAGAGGGAAATTTGGGGAAATGGATTCCTAGAGATCTCTGGAGAATGTGGTTTAAATAGAAGGGAGTATCAGTGGAGCAGAATTGACAAAAAAGAATAAACCATTGATGCTTTGACTGATGATTGATTGATTGATTGATTGATTGATTGATGCATTGAAGCCTTTACAAGCCAGACGTTGGTGACAGAGGCTGGTGTGAACAGGCCTGAAGGTCTCATTGCACATTAGATGAGACTGAAAGAAGAGGACTGAGCACCCAATTGACCCCATTTAACAGGAAGGAAAGTGGGACCTGCGTTACAACATGAACTAGGAGTCAATGCCTAAATAGCAGCTGAGAATGTGTAATGAATGTGCAAGTGGAAGGGACTCCCTGTGTATTAGAGTCAACTGATTCCTGCTATTACTAATAGGCAGAAGATTGCAGTGCCTGGAGTTTCAGCTTTCTTTTCATTTGTACAGCAGTAGCTGGCCTCCACAGGCTCAGCCTGGGGCTTCCAGTCTAGGGTATTTTGTGGATAACAGTTTCTGATTCTCCTCCTCCTTTTTTCTCTCCTTCTTTTATTCATTGTGCTTCGAGTCAAAGCTTGAGGCAGCAGATGGATTTAACAGCATGGGATCAGCAAATTCCTATTATGATGAACTGAGAGAGAGAAAAACCCTAACTTAGCTCTATTCATGCAAAAGGGAATAATTGCTTGTGAGTCAGTGGAGCTAGGATTTCATTCTGTGCATCCAGACTCCTCCTGAGTACTTGAAAGTGGAAGCTCTGGGAGGGTTTGGCACTTTTAAGGGTATTCTTACAGAGAGAGATTGCAGAGGGTATTGATGAAGTAAAAAATTATCAAGATAGTAATATTTATTTTCCTTGAAAAATCATCTTAACAAGCTGGGGATGATTATACTTATAAAACAGTGCAATTAAAGTAGACCAAGTTCTGCTTCTGATGTATCTTGACTTCCTTAAGGACTATTGGGAATACTTTCTGGTCATTAGGATAAGCCAGCTCTCTTGGACAGCATCCTACACATTAACATGTAGGTGTTGAAAGCAAACAGTAGGTGGCCTCAGAACATTAGCATTGCTCTTCCCGGGAGCAGCAGCAAAGCGAGGGCAGAGCCCTGCTGATCCTCAGCGGCTCGGTACAGCTCCTTCCCTAATTGCAGGAACCATGCTGAGATGTGTCCTGCAGCCCAGCGCAGTGGCTTTCTCCTGGAACAAGGCCACGTGTTAAACCCGAATGCAGACTCCTGTGATCTAACTTTGCTTTGCTGTTTTAAACCCATTTTGACCACTGCCATGTCTCAGGAATTATAGGAAAAACAACTGTTGAACAGAGAAAATGAGGAGATAAGCAATTCTCATTATCTGATGTGGCATACTGGATATGCTACCTGCCTGTGGCAGTGAAGAAAGACTGGAAAATCCACTTGCTGCTTTACTATGAAATATTCTCTACTCACATGCCTTGCCTTTCAAATATCCAGTGAATGCCTACATCTGATGGTTTGGGAGATGAGGGGTCATTAGTCACCACGAGTTACTTCATTATTTGTCCTGCCTTCTTCAGGGAAGTTTTGCAGCCAATAAAGAATTCACATCAAACCCGTGGGCTTCAGTGTCATGAGAGTCAGTTTGCAGCTTTGGTCAAGGTTTGGTCCCCTCAAGTACAACTTATATCATCAGTATCTAATCCTGGCCCTGAATTCTTGTGCTTGAGGAGAATCCTTGATCTCAGATTCCAGACCCAATGTATGGTGGAAGTCCATTGCCAATAACCTAACCTGTTCCATCAGTGCCCTTCCAGACTGCCAGATCATATCAAGAGCAGGGAGAAGGAGAGTGTATTATTGCATCTACTGTTCAATTTTTTTCATTGTTAACTTCTCAGAAAATAAAAGAGAAGCCTTGTGCACCACAATAGTAGTCATTCTTCCTCTCAACCCAGGCTGCTAGGGCAGAGGTGCATTTTCTATACCACCTCCTCGTGTGTTCTCCACGTTCATATAGGTAAAAGCACAAGTTACCTCGGGCAGTGTACCCTTTCTCTTGAACGGGGGGACACGTGCTTTTAATAGCAGAGACTCTGGTCTGTATTGGTGGAGCATGGAAAATTTCCTCTTTAATCTCCTCTCTAAGTTTCTTGTGGCTCTCTTTAATTTCCTCTTTTAAATTTCAGAAATTCTTGATCAGTCTTTCCACAGAAGACATGTAGGCCCTTAACGGGGCAGAGATACTTTCTTCATATATCTGGAGCGTGCCACCAAAGTTTCCACTTTTTGTTCTCCCTCCTTCAATGACATCACTCCCAATGAGTTGACACAGGACACTGGCACATTCCATACGAATTTCTGCCTCATGTTTTATGTGCACTGGATTGTTAGGGAATTGCTCGTTATCTGAAAATATTATCTCCAGCACAGCTGATTCTCTCAGGTACCAGACACCTTGTGCCCTTCGTGGCACACTAAAAGCTCATCTTTGCATGGATATCTTTCCCTCATGCTTGACAAGAATTGTCTATAGAGGCTGCAAGTTTCTGGTCTTTTCCTGATTCCCTGGTCAATAGCAGCATCCTGGGAGAGAGATCCCAGCTGTTTGGCTTCACTACCATCTAGTGCCACTCCGTTGGCCACAATATCCCAGCATCAGAGCAGCCAGGTCAATAGGGCCTCCCTCAGGGATAGGGATCAGGTGATTATCACTGGTCCTGTTTCTTCCACTGGTTTTGAATATCCTGCTTCCTCTTCATCACACCCTATGAGAATTGATTTGGTCTTGGATTTCTTCTCCTTAACCGGGGCAACTGCTACTGGAGTGGGTTGTCCCTCTGGTTCAGCTGCAGTGTCAGTGGCCATGGTGCCTGTCAGTCTGCTTTCCTTCCCCTCCCCTGAAGGTGTGTGGTAACAAACAGTGTGTGGTAGGCAGTAGCCAGGGCCCAGCACATCTTCATTCCTCTCTGGAACTGCCACAGCATTTTCTTTCAAATATTCTGCCATTTTATCAGGGTCTTGTATTTGTTCAGGGATGAACTTCTAAATCATAGGAGCAGAATAATTCCTCAAAAGCTGGCCCATTTCCTCTCACCTTTCATGCTACTCAGGGCTATCCACCCCTGGGGCAGGTCTCTGGACAACTTCTCTAGAAATCTCTGTCCTGACTCTAAACACAGTGTAGACCATACAGAGAGACACTGCAGATTTAGCAGCAAGGATATGCTGTCCTTAACAGCCAAAGGGAATTCAAAATTCTCAAAAACTGTTGTAGCAGACCTGAATGAGGATAAGAGGGTAAAAGGCTGGGAAAAGTCATCCTCTCCTGTTCCCCCCATCAGATGGGTTGTACTATTAATGAACTGCCAGAGGTAGCAGCCAAGGCCAGGACAGGTGAACAACACCGAATTCACATGCCAAATGACCCTCATTGTCCTTGTCATTATCACTCATAAACTGAGGTCACAGTACATCACCAAAGAAATCCTACTCCCTCTCGCTACCTTGACAAATGTTATCATGAGGAGCACACACAGAAATATGTACTGGGCTAGGTACCACACCCACAAGAACTGATCAAGCACTGTAAACAGAGAGTTCTGTATGCAGTACACAAATGCTTCTGTCAAAATATTATTTCAACTTCACTGTTGAGCCCTTTATTGGGCATCAATTAAATGTGCTGGGTTTAGCCCCAGCAATGAAATTAAACTCCAAATAAGCCACTCCCCTCCCCCCTTCTCTTTCAGTAAGAAAGGGACAATAAATGAGGGATTATGAGTTGAAAAACAATTTACTAAAAGCATAATTACAACCTCAGTAATAATAGCAAAATTACATAAAAGAGAAGGTGTTTTATGCACAAAAGGGTATTCACCAGTGGGAACAATTAAAAAGTGCTTCCTGAAGATCTTTATGTCTCTGCCAGAGAGAAGAAATGCTGCAGAAAACACACTGGCAAGTCCAGCCTTTGTAGAAAAGATCTCCAAACTAAAAACTGTGATAGGTGTGCTGCCATGGGTGTAATGAAACTTTGCCTGAAAAAGAAGTGTTTTATTTTGAGTCTAGATCCATCAGCAGAGCTGCCTCTGAACACCTCATCCATTAGTCAAGGTTGGACATCCGGAGGGTTGGCTGACACTCACTGCAAAGCCAGGCTCCCGGGAGGGCAGACAACGTTAGACTGCCCTGTCTGTCCTCAGCTACCCCACTGCCCACAGCAACCCCTGTGCACAGAGCCCTTCCTGTGATGGGGTACACCCTTCTCCAAGAGGGGCCTGTTCAGCCTGACCCCTTCCTTTCACAGCTCCTGTGACTCTCTGCATGCCTTTCTCACCTCCTCTGTATGGTAGTTATCAGATCAAATTATAGCTGCATGGTCCACACTGAATTAGCTGTCAAAGTAACAGCAGCGAGCATGAGATTAGTTACGATTTGACCTGTCTGGAGAGTGAATACATTAACAGTTTATTGAGGCTGTCTTTCACTCATATCCCATGTGGAGCAAAGTATGGGCCTGGACAGTTTTGTGCTGCTGTGATAACCGCAGCAATCAGCATTTGGCTCATCAGAAAACAAGATTTGACCTGTCTGAATTTCAGTAATGCTGACATTTAGCTGAAAAGGGAAATCCTCCTGAAAGAACCCAGATCCTGTCCTTCCATTTAAGTTCACCTGCTGCTGGTTGCACTTCAGTGCATGGGAATCCTCAGTGTCATCAGGACTGATTAGCCAGCAGTGTGAGGCAGAGGGATAGAATATACAATTTTCCCTCACCATGAAATTACCCTTCATGTGTGAGATAAGAACATCCTTCGTTTATTCATTAATATGATTTCAAAAGAAACCTGCAATTTCACTTGCTGTGCAGCTGATGCTGACCTAACAGTATGAAATGCCGTTTAGTGAGTTATCAGTCCAGACAATTTCAGTCAAAATTTGATTATATTTTTGTGTTTCTTGGACTAGATTCATACAAAATTTAGTTGCTTAAGGCAACTGACTTAGCTGGTACTATCTCAGTTCAAACTGCTGAGAGTTGTACTCTTAGTTAAGTATCCACATCACATTTGCACAGGCTGAAAATGTCTTTTAAATTGCAGGAAAAGCTCAGAAAGCATGAAAGTGCAGTATTTCAGTTCAAATAGCACATCCTTATTCTTCTAAAAATGTGATAATATTTTTCTTCTCATCCCATTAGTTTTACTGTCTGAGTTGATTAAGTATTGGTCATTTTCAGCAGCTTTGGAGCAGAGCAGACCTGGGTTGAGTAATCTTTATATGGCCTTTCTCTAAAGAGCTGCAATGTTCAGGATGTGTAAATCAATACACAAAATTCTGTGCTTTGCTTATATACTCTTGTCTGACTACATCTGCATCATAGAACACATCTGCCTTGCTATATAAAACTGAGGAAGCATCCTACTGAGAGAGTATCTTGCCATGAAGCCAGGGAGAAAGGCTACACAGCCCTAGGCCCTGGGTCTCTTCCATGTTCAATGTGATGAGTCCCTTGAAAACCCTAAACCATAATTCCTACTCAGTTCACCTGGGGTTTTCCCCTGTTCAGATCCATAGCAGATGTGAGGCTGGGGGTCTCAGCCCAGTAGGAAGATGTTTTCACAGTGTGAAGCCCAGGGTTTGTGTTGCACACCCTGAGAGGGGAGTTCTGGGGTCACAGTTGGAGGTCTGTGCAGGGCAGAGGACTGCAAAGCTGAAGCAGTCGTGCTCAGCTGGTCTAATAGGAGGCAGTCAGGCCGTGTGCTGCTCATGGGCAGCAGACAGCCCCAGCCCAGCCTGTGGGTACGCTAGCAACGCAGCACCGGTCCTCTGACTTGGAACACTTTGGCAAGAGAAGCATAACCAAATCCTTTTTTAGTCTTTCTGCGTTAAGAAACTTCCCAAGTTTCAGTTATGACATGGCAACCAACACTATGATTCATTTGACCTGACTTCTATTATATAAATACTAGGCTTTGGTCTAACTCAGCATCTCTCTGCACTCAAGAGCACATCCCAGTCCTGAAATTACTTCTGAGCTGAATCTCACTAAAAGTTGCTCATAAAGAAACAAGGGATGTTCGGGTTAAGTTTTAGCCCAGTTGTTGACAAATTTTCAGTAAACCACTGAAGTTCAGTGTCTTTCAGAAAGCAGTAATAAACTACCTGTCTCTTAAATGGAGTACTACAAGACTGCAAACATTTTCAGATCCATGGCTTAGAGGTGCTGCTGTAATCAGAAGGTACAATAACAGCTTATAAATGTGACATGCTGCCATGATCATTAATGAGAACAAAGATCATATTTATCAGAGGGAAAAAAAAAGGCACAGAGCTTAAACTTGTAAATAATTCCATAGTGTTATAAATTTTCCCACTTCTCCACTCCAAGTTAAAAGACAGGGTCTGGGTCCTGATAAATGTGCTACCTCATTCAGACAATTATAATGCACCAGAGGAATTCAAACACAAAATGTTTTTGGAAAAGACACATAGCAAAGCCTTGAGGGAAGATATGATTTAAGGAAAACCTTGCAGCAGGAGGGAGAGGATAAATGAAACACAGAAGTGGGAGGCTGATGGGAGAAAAAGGATAAGAATGGGACAAATTTTGTTTTCAGTTGCACTAGCATAAATGATTTTTACCCCAGTAGTACTTGCCTTTGGAAGGCCTAGATTTCTTTTATATTGTTTTTCTCTTAATAACCAAGGACCAGCCAAAGCCAGGAAAGGAAAACCATATAGTGTGATCAGTATTCTGATGTGGGCTTACAGAATTTGTTGCAAGGAGGATAGGTATGTTTATTTTCTCCCTGTGGGATGGGATATGGGTTTGTTTTTTTTTCTGAGCAATGAAATAGCTTGTTGTAATATACAGATTTGGGCTTAACAAGGAGGTGAAGGAATGGGGTTGATTTTTTATCTTTAGTGGACTAGCTGACCTGAAAATTATTCTGCTCCTAGACTTCATGCATATGCCTCTACCCTGCAGGTAGAAATATGGCAGGTCCAAAAGGCTAATAGGTAAGTTCTTGGAAAGCAAGTACATAAAGAGATAGTAAAAGGACAACATAAAGATTTATCACCAATACCCTTAAACCACTGACTGCACAGGCCAGGCTCACATGCTCTCTTGAGATGCAGGATTAGGTCAGACGGACAATAGGACAAGGTAGAACATGTCTTATGTCCTTACCCTCTGCACCTTACAGACCACACTTTCAAGGCTGAACTCTCCTGCATCCTTAACCAAAGCTTGCAATCACAGGATCTCTGCATACATATGGGATAGCACCTAGATTGCTCATGGTAGGGTGAAGGCCAGGTGTTGGAAGGAAGCTGGTGGAATGGGGAGAGAAGTGCCCTCACAGGACCCTGATAGAGTGATCTAGGTGTCACCTGCAGAACAAGGAGACCTGCCAGAACTTCATTGGATCAATGGAAGATTTAGCAAACTTAGAATTTTGCCAAAAGGGAAATACTGGGATGGCATTCAGAGAGAAGTGTAGGGGGTGCAGACAGAGCAGAACAAAATGCCAGTTGACTGAAAGTTTCTCTGTTGTCTCATCTAATGTTTAATACCCTTTTCAAAGTGTGACACATACCAGCCAAAGTGTGGGAGGTAATTCTGTATCACTGGCCTAGGTTTCCTCCCACACAAACCAAATACTTTTGCTTTGGCCTGTGCTTGGCTTTCACTGTGAGGATACACAGAGTCAGTTCTTCACCTTTTGGAAGATGAATTTGTAATTCAAGAATGCTCTTATCCACACATTTGCAATGAGCAGGTATAACAAGCTGTGCCACCTCTGAATCCTGAAAACTGTTGTTCCCTAAACTAGGATATATCCTTATTAACAGAGGCCTCATAAAGGTAGGTGGACCCTCTCCCAAACTGCATTTCATTGCAGTGCCATCACTTACAGTCAGAAATCTAACTGCCCTCACTACTTTGTCAGATGCCAATTAATCAATGTAAATAAGCCAGGATATTCTTCCTGGTCTTTAGATAGCCTTTCAGGAGTCTGTAGGTATGCTATTGGTACCATGACAGAGCTACCAGCCCCATGAACACATTGTGAGTACAGTGCTGCTGGGACTAGCTACAGGCACTCAGACTAGATGTGGATACCTGGACCCCACTCCTAGTGGCTGATCTCTACCAAGCTGCCTTCTACTCTACTCTTGATTGTACTGATCAGTGTAGGGATTCATATACGCAGACATGTGCAGACCCATTTGAGCCTCCAAACACCTCTTTAAAAAGATACGGATTTCCTAAAGGCTCTTTATCATGGTAGCCACCCCTATGCAGGTGTTTTTCCCGGGAAATCCCAGTGACATTACACACTGTGTTGAGGCAACTGAATGAGGATGCAGATCTCCATCGTCTGTAGAATTATTTTAAATACCTACCCTATAACTAGTTTTCAGTGTCTAAATCTCAACTGAATGTCACTAGGAGATGGAAAGTGGATTTTTCGCTACAAGATAAGCCTAACACTGTGATTAATCCTCCTCCGGGCAGCTAAAATAGTCCTTCAGAAAACAGGGTTTTTTTCACTGTGGACAGAGCCTTCGAGTCTGGAAAAAAATCACTATGACATGAAGATAATTTGCTACAAATAACCATGGAATTCTCCACATATGTCCATAGGCAGCAACTCTGTGGGGCCTTTATATGGTAGCGTTTTGAAGGAAAGGCTTCCAGATGTTAACAGAATCAGAGAATAGTTGAGACTGGAAGGGATCTCTGGAGATCATCTGGTCCAACCCCCACACTACAGTGGGACTAACTACAGCTAGTTCCCCAAGTCCATGTATGAGAGCTTCTGAATAATTCCAGGGATGGAGATTCCACAACCTCACTGGGAAATCTGCCAGTGCTCAGTTATCGTCACAACAAAAAAAGTGTTGCCCGATATTCAGAGGGAACCTTCTGTGTTTCAGTTTGTGCCAATTGCTTCTGATCAGTGGGCAGCACTGAAAAGACCCTGTCTCTGCTCTCCTTGCACCTTCCTTTAAGATATCCCTTGAGTCTTCTCTTCTTCAGGCTTGACAGTTCCAGCTCTCTCAGCCTTTCATTATATGTGAGGTGCTCCAGCTCCTTAATCATCCTTGTGGCCCCTTGTTGAACTTTCTCCAGTGTGTCCATGACTCTCTAGGACTGAGGAGCTCAGAACTGGACACAATGCTGCAGGTGCGGCTGAGCAGAGGAGACCGACAGGCTGGCAATACTTGCCCTAATGCAACCCAGGATTCCATCTGCCTTCTTTGCAGCAAGGACATATTGCTGGCTCATGTTCAACTTGGTGTCCACCCCGAGGTCTTTTCCTGCCAAGACGCTTTCCAGCATGTACTGGTGCACGGAGTTTTTCCCCCCCAGGTGCAGGACTTTGCACTTAATGAGGATAAAGTTGAAGTTCATGATGGGATAGAGTATCAAAGGTAGAAGAAATGTAAGTTGACAAATATTGATGAGGTACTCCAGAAATTCAGAAACCGTTGACTAGATAGTTGGTGATAAAAGGAGCTTGGGATACTGGCAAGCAGGGACAATGGTGGCTTTGGATGGACTATTCAGAGGTACACTTTTCTAAGGGAGCCACATGAGTCTCGGATGGTGTTTGTCTTTATCCTGGAGTTTGATGCAGTTTGCCCATGAAGCCTAAGAAGTAGGAGTGTGACCAGGAGTTAAGAAGCTATCAAAGGCAGAGAGTTACCCTCCTAAGTGGTGAAAGGCAAGGGCAGTCCCCAAAGTGAGCTCACTGGCTAAGTCTACTTATAATGACTCAAACAATAGCTAGGAATGTTACGGGGCCCTGAACCTTTGGACTGTGAAAGCTCTGGCCAAGACCAATGAGCACTCTCTTAACCAAATAACTGATCTGGGTACTGGCCTCAGCAGGGGCTCAGGATCATCACAAATTTTTTGAAAGATAGGCAGTGGTTGTGCCCATCAGTCCTCATCCCAGAAAACAGTCCTGGGAACATCAGAGATAGGGAAGATTAGGGTACACATAACAGCTGAAAATCCTGAGGTTTTGCACATGACAGCTATCAACTGTGTTCTTGTTCCCAAGCTGAATTCTCACTGCTGCCCCTTCCCAACCTCATGATATATTCCATCCTTAGCCTAGTCCCTCTCCAGATGCTAAAGCCCCACCAGCCACAATAACGTAACCTAAAAGGTCTGGGAAAACACCTCTTCTTGCTAGTGTCTCTTTCTTTCGGCATAGATTGTTGGCTAACTCAAAGTCAGGATGCATTTGTATCAGAGCTTGTTTGCAGGCTGTCTTTTCTCTCTGCCACAGTTACTTTGGAAGTTAAATATCTGCAAATTGGGAACTTTGGTGCAGCAGAGTTGAGTGGAGGTTGTATATCTTTCTTTGAGGTGATATGAGGGAGTGTAAGTGAAAGAGGTCTGTTAAACATCTAGAAACCCTTGTGCATTGCTGTAGAGGCAGAAAGACAGAGCTGCAGATGAAAACTTAACCACCTAAAGCCATTCAGATGTGTATTTTCAAGCACACCGTTCTTACTGGTTTTGTCAGGCCTTGTAGAATTCTCAAGACTCTCTGAAAAAAAAAATGAAACAACCCAACAAAACAAACAAACAAACAAACAAAAAGCCCAACCAGAACTGATCAATCATTGATTGGGTTTTTTCCTAGTAAATATAAAAGGCAGTCCATTCACCCGGGCCTTTTATAGGTTAAATACTCAGATCCTGAAGGATTTCTATAATTTGCTCCTCCAGATCTCAAATTCCAAGTTTATTCCTTAATCCTGAGGAAAAAATCTACAATGTAAGATATGTTTGTCAGAAAAACATTTCTCTTCTCACTAGTCCCCATTGTTATTAGCATCACTTCATCTGCCATATGTTTCACATTTAAGCCTTGCTTTATAAACTCCTAAATCTTGCCTGGGATGTATGAAAATAATTATGAATTCAATAAAATTTGAAGTGTAACATATTCTTGATACAGTTTTCATGTTTGCCATCTTGACAGATTGGTGTAGTAGAATTTCAGTTTTACCGTCTCCTATTCAAAATAACTTTAGCTCCCCTTGAGGAAAAAATTAATGAAACCAAGACATTTTAAATCTTCAAAATGTGAGATTCTTTTAGTCACAGGATGTCATGCACGTGAAGATTCACAGCTATTCTGCTGAGTCACTGTCACAGCTGCACCGTGTTGATTCCATTAGTTCCAATACAGAAACACAAAGAAGTAGCACATTTCTGAGGCAGAGTATATTGGGAGTCAAGACACAGAAAGGAATTTCCTAGCATAGTCACGCCTAGTTAGAAGATACTTGTGGCATTTAAGTTTGAAATAAAAGCATCTTGTTGAACGGTCTCCACACAGCATTTATATATGGTTTTCATGTGTAGGAAAGAGGAACCTTATAAGCTCGAACAATACCTGACTACAAGGTGTACATGCCCCTTCAAGGCCCTGGCATAACACTGTATCTGTGCCCTCTGTATGTGCTCCAGAGGACAAGGGAAGTCTTGGTCACATCATGGAGATTGATCATGCACCATGCAAATACTAAAGAAATGAACTGCAATCCCTTACCCCGGTCTCTACAGCACACAAAAAACCCTGAAGCTCCAATGCTATTTTAACTGGGCAAAGTTGAAGAGGTATTTAGAGAGATTTCAAAAAGCACAACAGTGTTGTGAGACCATCAACTGAAATATAGGTACTTTCTTAAAGCACAGAATTGCTGAATGTTCTCAATGAATGAATTTTTAAGAGTGTTTATACTAAAGCAGATTTTTTTTTTTTAATTTAGGACTGTTGATATTTATTCCAAAATGTCAGAGGTAAACACATAGAACTGTGGGTTTCAGACCAGGTCTTTAGTTCAACATAATTTTAAGCATCTAAAAGTCAGCAGAGACTCCAAAAATGATGAAAGCTGGGACAGTGAAATAAGGTAGAAAAAATACACAATCGGTGAAGTCTGTCGTGTATGCCATGTAGGGATGCTAAACTGTCGTGGCTTGGCCATGGCTAACAGCTTAACTCCCCCCCACCCCCAGCTGCTTGTTCACTTCCCACCTCCCTAGGACAGAAGTGGAAAAGGGTGAAAAAAAATAGGAAGAACAGGAATAAAAAAGCATGTGGACCAAGATAAAGACAGAAGGATTGCTTACTAATTACTGCTGTGAACGAAACACATTCAGTTTGTGGAAAATTAACTTAATTCACCCCAGAGGAGGAGGTGCTGCGGAATCTGTTCCCTCTGCTCTGTCAGCCAGGAGTCCTCCTAGAGCACAAGCCTATGAAGCAGCTAAGAAAAAATGAGATTCAGACAGAATCATAGAAACATGAAATAGTTGGGGTTAGAAGGGACCTTTAAAGGTCATCCAGTCAAAACCACCTACAGTGAGCAGGAGCATCTTCAACTAGATCAAGTTGCTCAAAACCCCATCCAGCCTGACCTTGAATGTTTCCAGGGACAGGGTACCTCTGAGCAATCTGTTCCAGTCTTTCACCACCCTTATTGCAAAAAGTTTTTTCCTTATATCTAGTCTAAATCTACCTCCTTTTAGTTAGGTTGTGCTTCAGTGAAATATGTTTTGGTTTATTTGTCTTTCATAAGTGTGCTTCTGTTTTGTCATCAACTGGCTAACCTCATCTTTGCAAGAACACACTCAGCTTCTGCCCTAACCTTGCCTATGCTTGAAGCATATGCTTGGAGCTTCCTACCATGCCCCACAATCTCTGTTTTCATTGGTCTCCTCACCTGAGGCACTGCTGATTCACTTTAGTATCTTCTTCTCATCATGTTTTCAAGCTCTAAAGGGCATTGCACTGAACTGTGAGAGTGACATCAGCTGTCAGGTAAATGAAGAAAAATATGCCACAACCCAAGGAGTTCAGTGTTCTGCAACAGCAGGACTTGGGGTGGAAGAGGTAGTGATACCTTCACTGTCTGGTATCAGCATGAAAAACATTAGCCCATAAAGAAATGTTACCAGCTTGAGATGGTAAAGTTTGATGTAGCCTCAATTCAGTCTCCTTCCTATGTGGATCTATTTTACCAGAATCATGTCTTTTTCAACACCAATCGTATCTACACTGCATGTATGTGGAGCTAGCTCAACAGCATGGTCAGCAAACCTGGATGGTAGGGTCACCTGTCTGCTTCATCTTGAGTTTTGTGATACATACATGCCTTGACATACTTCTCTTGACTAGAGCCAGGAGCAATACATGCATTAGAAAGTTATTGTCTCTTGAACCAGCATGAATGATATAGCAGGTTTTCCTCAGACACCCATCACATCTCCTGAGGTTGCCATATGGTGGAGTTCCTGCCAAGTTTATTCCTATCCACACTCTAGTAACAACCCCCTTTTTATATCTCTATTGGTCTTTTAAGCCTTCACACTCTTCAGGAAAGCAGACGTTGGGGTACCATCCCAGTGAAGTATCATTATGATTCTTCCCTTGCACAGTTCATTCTCCCCTCCCTTCGGGATTATTTGATGACACATTTCCTTGTTCAAAACTATGGAAGCCAAAAAGAACATATGGTCCATCGTTTATAATAAACTCCTGGCAGCCTGCCTCTACGGATGTTTTAGCACATTGTGGGGACTTGATAGCTTGCAACGTTTCCTTCTCAGACAGATTCATTTCCTGGTAGTTAGTGTTGGCTGTGTTGACAGCTGCAAGTTTGTGTTGGGACAAAGAGACATTTATGTGCAATGAATAGCAGTAAAATGCCTGTGTGACAGAGCTTGAGAGGTATGAGGGTTTGCTCTACGAACTGCTCTACTGGCCTTCTTGAGACAGAAAATGAAGAGCTTTCTCTCATCGTAAACTACAAGTTGATTCCCCCTTTCCATCCGATCATTGATAAGCCTTTTTCTTAAATGCAGTGGCAGCATTCATGTAAGTCCATTTTCAGCATAAAGGATTTCCAGTTTCTGAGCTTACCTAAAGAAATCTAGCACAGATTTTCATCCAAGGTTATAGACGATACGATAGATTTCTTCTCTAGTCATTTTTTCTTGCCTCTGAGTCACAACTTACTGCCCCATGGATTGGGCTGATGCAACTGCATGCTGATTTTCCTCTGGGGTAAACTGGGGCAGTTCCACAAGTGGTTGCATTGAATGGAAGGGCAGCTGAACTGTGCCATATGTAGGACAGGATCTGCTTGACTTGAGACTGAAACCACATCATATGCATCCACAGAAAACATCATTCATAGATATTCTTGTCCTTTCATATGTCCTCAAATCTGTATTTTCCTTTTACCTTTAGAGCGCTCCTACCTCTACCAGACTCAAATTATGGTTAAGCCATTTCCCCCATCAAAAAAATAAGGATCTGGACTGGAGACAGGATTGGTTGCCTAAAGGGAAGTGAACTAGATAGTATCATAGAATGGTTTGTGTTGGAACATAGCATTGAAGATCATCTAGTCCAAATCCAGTGCCATGGCTAGCAACATCTTCCACTAGAGCACGTTGCTCTAAGCCTCATCCAACCTGGATTTGAATATTTCTAGGGATGGGGCATCCACAACTTATGTGGACAACCTGTGCCAGTATCTCACTACCCTCATAAAATAATTTCTCATGTCCAATGTATATTTATCCTCTTTCAGTTTAAAATCCCTCGTTCTGTCACTACATACCCTTGTGAAAAGTCTCTCTCCCTCTTTCTTATAGGCTCCCTTCTCTTCTCCACACTGAACAACCCCAACTTTCTCAGCCTATCTCCACAAGAGGGGTGCTCCAGTTCTCTAACCATTTTTGTGGCTCTTCTCTAGACCTGCTCTAACAGGCCCATGTCTTTTTTATGCTGGGGGCCCCAGAACTGGACACAGCACCCAGGCAGAGTCTCACAAGAGTTGAGTAGAGGGGCAGAATCCCCTCCTGAGATTGCTGGTCACAATCCTTTTTATGCAGTCCAGTATACAATTGGATTCCTGGGCTGCAAGTGCACGTTGATGACTCATACTTTATTTTCACCTTACTAATAAATTGAACATAGGATATCAGGGTTACTGCATATCTGCACCAACACAGCAAATAATGGCATAATCCTCACATAAGACCCACACTCCTCTAACTGAGCAACTGGAAGGCAAGCAGAATAGTCCATTGTGACGAATAAGTCCCCGAGCAGCTATTCAGGCAGTAGAATGACAGCCATGTGAAATGTACCTCCCGAGATTACTTTAGTCTTGGTCTTGCAAATTCCTGTTCAGGGACAGGAGCCTTTCTTTTTGCTGTTCTTATACACTCAGTCACATAATATGGATAGCAAATAAAGTTCAGGCTTTTTTTTTCTTTTTCATTTATCCTAGGAAAATACCCCACCTCAGCATCTTAAACAGGACTGTGTTCTTACATAAACCCAGCTGTTCACTCTGGCAAGGTCTCAGTTCGAGGAACAAGACTAGAGCACAGAAGAAAGCCTATTCTATTTATTGCACCTGGCTCAGGTGGTTCCCATCCTCAACCCACCCCCACCTATTCATTCCTATTTCTGACAAATTATCTTGGTTTTGGAAAATACCTCTCTTAGAATTTATGATCAGGATTATTTAACACTTCCAAGTGCATTTTTATTACAGTGTAAATCTACAGAAAGGAGCGAATTGTAATCTCTGATGATGGAGAGGGAGAGACAAAGGACAGCAGTTCATTCCTTGGTTGGTGAATGCTGAGGGCAGGAGCCAGTAACTAGATGTGAGCACCATCCTTGGAGAGCTGGTTCATCTGGGTCATGTGCTGGATGCCTATGCTTCATTTGTTGACATAAATTAGCTTGGAGCAGTTTGGATTTCTGTTGCTTATTATCCACAGATGCTAAGCATAGTCTGACGGAAACGCAGACAATATCTGCTACCTGACCTTTACCTTATAAGATTTGTCTTCCTAACCCAGCCTAGAGCAGGTTGTCTAACCTTATTCTGGAGTTATTTTCCTCCAAGAACAGGTTTCTTTCCATCTTACAGCTGCTTCCTGAAAGTGACATGTCCAGTCTCAGTGAGACACCAATGGTCCTCTGAAGAGTGAAATGATAAGACAATTTGGTATCTAACATGTATGTTTTACTAAGAGCATATATCCATATTTCAAACAGTTGAAGCTGATTGACTTAAAACATCAAGCCTTTTTGAAAAATGAACCAAATGGAATTATTATTTTTGTCCTCTGCTTCCCATGGTAGCTTATTTCCCTTATTCCAACACTCTTACACAGGTCTTAGTTCACTTTGTTCTCTGAGAACAGGTGACTTGAGCCCAGACAACAGCAACTTCCACTGAAAGTCAACATCTAATTTCTTCAGGACTCAAGCTAGGA
Organism: Struthidea cinerea; assembly: GCA_013397865.1. Taxonomy (NCBI): domain Eukaryota; kingdom Metazoa; phylum Chordata; class Aves; order Passeriformes; family Corcoracidae; genus Struthidea; species Struthidea cinerea. Next base: position 1,037,709 of record VZTI01005947.1, read on the forward strand.
TGTGGAAAACCCAGCTTGACCATACAGGGGCAAAGAATGGAAGAAAATACCCTTGAGGAATCCTGCAGGCAGGAAGCAGTGAAAAACCTATTAAAATTCCATCAAAGTAATTTGATGATATAGTGACAAAATTATATATATCTCATCTTTAACATATCCTCACTATACAGAGGATCACATAGCTCCTCTCAGGAAAAAGGCCATGAGTCTGGTGCTGGTTGCTCTGATGCATGCAGTCAGCACTGCCAGTGCCAATACTCTCCAGATCCTGATACCTACTGGAGTAAACTGGCAGGGCCGACAAGGGACTGGAGCAGCTGCTCTTGTGTAGGTGCAATGTGCTGTGAGTTTATTAAAGCAGCCTGCAGCCTGCTGCACTCTATGTCCCAGGCTGCGAGTGTGTCAAGACGCTGCTAACTGGCTCCCTGGCAACACTGATCCCTGCTGTTCTGCATAGCTGGGTGAGTAAGAAGCCTGGCCATGAAGACAGAGGTAGAAGCATCCATCATTTAAATTGTGTCTCATGGGTTATAAGGTGGATGCTAGATGCTAATGGGTATTTATTAAACTTTTCTCCTCACTGCTGTTTTTCATCCTTCTGCTTCCAAGAGGTCACTAAAGCTGCTGAGGACATACAGTGACAGATAATTGCGGAAGAAATCAAGGTATTTATAAAATTGTCCTTCATTTGCAGACTGAGCGTAAAACATTCAGGTATATTTTAAAAAGACATTTTCAGGAGATGGCTGTGTGTAGTAATGGCACAAATTACTTGCCAGGGAGCAGGGAATTCCAGACAGAGGAAGAGACACAGTCTGAGAGTGGTGACATACTGTGATAACAATAACTGATGGTGAGGGCCTCTCTAACCCTCCTGAAAAAATGGTGTGCGTCAGTCCAGTGAGGACAGGCCTGTTTAGCCACTCCTAGGAATGCAGAGAATCAAAGGATTGTTTGGGTTAGATGGGACCATTAAAAGTCATCTAGTCGTGGGCAGAGACACCTTTCACTAGACCAGGTTGCTCAGACCCCCATCCAGCCTGACCTTGAATGTTTCCAGGAATGGGGCATCTGCCATCTCTCTGAGAAACCTGTTCCAGTGCCTCATCACCCTCATTTTTTCTTTCATCTTGTCTAAATCTACCCTCTTTCAGATTAAAACCATTACCTCTTGTCCTATCACTCTGTTAAAAAGTCTGTCCCCATCTTTCCCGTGGGCCCCTCTTTAGGTACTAGAAGGCTGTTAGAAGGTATCCCTGGAGCCTTCTCTTCTCCAGGCTGAAAAACCCCACCTCTTACCACCTTTTTTCCCAGGAGAGGTAGGCCAGGTCTCTCACGATCTTTGTGACCCTCCTCTGGACCTCCTGTAACAGATCCAGGTCTTTCCTGTGCTGAGGACTCCAGAGGTGGATGCATTATGTGTCCCTCCTTGGGACAGGGGCCTATTCTGCCTGTGTTAGTACAAAGCACCTTGCTGTCTGTGGCGTGGGGGTCTGTTCAATCCTCTGTGGGAATAAATGCATGGTTTTTTCCTGGAGGAGAGACCTTTGTCACCTTCCTTAAGAATCAACATGTTTTTTGGATCAGGGGCCTGTTCAGCCCACATTTGCATATAGGGCCTTTCTATCTACCTGTGGAGCATGACAGTTCAGAATGATCTGAACACTAAGCTCCTACAAAAATTTTGTCAAAGAACTTTGTTAGTGCCTCAAAACATTTCTCTATAATTTCCATTTTAAATTAACTCTTTTTTGTTGCAAAGTAAAATAATCAAATTTTATCTGATTATTTGAAAGAGGATTCTGATAAGCTAATGAGTGAGGAAGCAAAGGAAGTGATTTAGGAGGAAGCTCTCCTGGGATGACCTGGCATGGACAAAGGACAACATGCCTTTGTACAGACTGGAGAACAAGAATCACTCATACACTGACACAATAGTTATGCAAGCAGCAACCAGCTCTGATGACAAAAATGAGACCTAAACAGTGGGTGATTCTGCAGTGGAGGAGGGCACGCCACGGAGGTGATCTCGTGTCTGCAAACACGCCTGTGCGATCGCAGGGAAATCAATGCGGTTGCACGGCTACCACTGAGGACAGCCTTTGGCACAGCGTTCCAAAGAGGTCAGTCACACAACCAGAGCAGTTACATCACATGTATTAAATAACATTTGGACAAATCAGAATCAAAGGAGCAGCTCACTCAAAAGATGCCGGCCTTAGTCTCTGAGTGCCTCCTTTGCATGTGTCCTCACAGCTGTGCACCTGAACTAAGTATTCAACTGCATACTCACATGTTTCTCCTTTTGCTCCATTACCGAGTATCTCTTGGGCATGTTTTGTATAAGTTGAAATGGAAAAATGTTTAAAGGTCAAGGTTTGGAGGGAGAGGCAGAGAGAAGAACTTGTTAGGGCCTTGTAAGATTGTGATGGGTTGACCCCAGCTAGTAGGCAAGCTCCACCCAGTTGCCTCCCAAGAGGAATGGGAGAGAGAGTCAGAAGGACAAAAGCAAAAACACCTCATGGGTTGAGATAAAGACAGTTTAAAAAGTGAAAAGCAAGGCAGCACATGCAAGCAAAGCAGAAAAAAAAAAAAGGATTCATTCACTACTTCTCATCAGCAGGCGAATGTTCAGCCATCTCGAGAAGGCAGAGCTTCATTGCATCCAATGGTTACTTGGGAAGACAAATTCAGACATCCCATTTTCTTTGCCTTTCTCTGAGCTTTTATAGCTGAGCCTGTCCACACAGGGTTAGACAAGCCCTTTGTCTGGCTTGGGTCAGCCGTCCTGGTTGTGTCTTCTCGCAGCTTCTTGTCCACTGCCAGCCTACTGAGGAGGGGAGAGTAGGAAAAAGTAAAGGCCTTGACACTGCACTAACACTTTTCAGCAGTAGCTAAAATATGTTATCAACACTGATTTGGTCACAGATCCAAAACAGTGCCCTCCAGGCTGCTATGAAAATTAACTTCATCTCGAGCAGACCCAGTATGAAGGTTCATTTTTTTTCTTCTAACACAGTTGGTAGCAGAGCTAATGCTATAAAACTCTGCTGACAGGTGCCTTACACAAGCTTTACCTAAGTGTTCTCCCATCTCTGCTCACACTGATGCCTTTGCATCCAGGAGGCTGCATTTTAATCCCCCGAAGCTGCAAGAGCAGAGAGACTAAGAGTGTATCTTTACTGGCAAGTAGGTGGATGGGGACCTGCCTTTCAGTTCCTATATTTTGCTTTCAAAATATTTTGGTTACTTTACCATCCTGTTTACCCAAACTCAGTCAATCAAAATTCTTAATTAAATTAGGATTAGTTTTACCCTCAGGACTTGACAGTACTATTTCCTGGATCCAGAAAATCAGAAGTCAATATCCCTTGGACAGCTTCCCAGCACAGCGCTTGGAGAGAGCCACCCTGCCGCTTGCTGAAAGCCAGTTATGCTCCAAGATCCCATACATCCCACACATAATGAGGATAGCAGAGCTGGCTTTACAACTTTGGTTTCTTGACAAGTGTTTAATTCAGCAAACTCCCAGTTTCCTCCTTAGGTTACCTGAAGGTATATCTCAAAGTGCTCTTCCAGACTTTGAGCATTTTAATGTACTTGAGTTCCAAAAGACTTTATCTACCTGAATGCTTTCTTGCCTAGCCGTATATCTCACCTGAAAAGGGAGCAGCACATGCAGTATCTGCAGTTAAGGTATCTTTCACTGCTTGTGCTTTTAAAGCACAGAATAGCTTCTAATACTGAATTTCCAGTAACATGTTGTGACTGGGAAGGTCCTTGCTTTCAATTTGTTTCAATACACAGGAAATAAGATGATTCAGCAGTAGCTTCTGCTGGGAAAATTCATTTGGAGTGACATTGTGGCAGGACATCTAACCCCCCCCCACTCTGATAACGGGTGCATAATGAGATGATAGGCCAAGGGGCCCAAAGGCCCAGCCGGAACCGTCTCTGGCGCCTGATAGCTCAAACATCAACTAAGAATCTACATCTTAGTCTGCAGAGCTGATGTGGGGAGAGATAGAAAGAAAATCCTGACTTGAGAGACACAGTTTTTACACTATAAAAGATGCACTAAAATTACCACTAGGCAGAAGCCTAGTACACTCCGAAAAAAGGTGTCCGAAAACTTCTCCCCGACATCTGGACGCAGATTTCGTGGTTACTTCTCTGGAGATTGAGTGAAAAGACCTTCTATGTGTGCTCCATCAGCAATTGGATGGTAAAATACATTGAATCCTAACTTATACTATTTCTTCACTAGCTGTAAGTGAAAAAGGTACCTTATCGTGCACTGTATGTTATACTACTAGTAGTCTTTTCCTTTGTTTTTATTCCTGTGTAGTATTAATTTGCTTTAAGTCTTTATGCCTGTGAGTTTTCTTGTCTGTTAATAAATTCATTCTATAATAGACAGAATCAGTCATCATTAAAAGAACTTACGAACGAGAGTGGGTTTTGGGGTGCTGGCCGCCTCAATAAAGATACTACCTGCTGTCAGAGGCCTGGGCAGGAGGTAGGATTAATCTAAACCCCACATCCGATTCGTGACAGACATCCTTTCAGTTACAGCACTTCTCTTCCATGGGATGTCGTTAACGAGGTTGTCCTGCATACAGATAGCCAGGTTTGTTTTGCAGATTTTTTAATAATAGGAATGTCCAAGTTGTATCTAATCTTATGTATGATGTAAACCCTATGTTTATAAAGGCATAAATCTCAGTTTCAGCTCCAACAGTATCTACTTTCCTCACAATGTGATGTGGCTAGGTGTAATTAGCACTTTCCCCAGGGCTTGAGTCACTCATGTATTGAATACATAAAGATGAACATGTTTTATTCTAGTTTTAACTAGAATTAAAAATAGCAAAATATTAAAATAATAACCAATTTCGGAGTTGTCCTGATTTTAAAAAAAGCCTGTAGTGCCTGATTTTGAAAGCAAATTACTTATATGACAGTTTTACTCTTATTATCAGATATTCTCTACATTACCTTCTGTGTGGACAGTTGCTGGTTTTACCTAAAACAATCGCAATGAAATTAATACCATACATAAATGTCATTTGAAAATATCTGTCCAGTGTATTTGCTTCTCTTTGTTTTGGGTCTTCTTTTCTTGACTTCTTTGCATGAAGAACTCCGTCTATGTTAGGCAAGTTTAGAATTTTGTCATGGTAGATGATAGCTGAAGTTTTCAGAAATTTTGCCAAATAAGCACCCACTGAGAGATGTTAAATTCAAATATTTTGGAAACAAAGTTTTGAAGCCTATGAAGCAAATCTCAGTCTGCCAAATAAATTTAGCTGTTACACATATGCTACATAGGTTACAGAAAAATTATTTAAAATGTTTTGCAGATATTTTTCATGCTTAAGATATTCAAACTTTGTGCCTTCTCAGACACGTAGCTAGATGCCTCCATTTCCAATTAACCCAAGAAATTAAGCTTAAAAAGGATGCATAAACCCTCCTCCAAAGTGATGTTTCTATATTGAAAATATCAGTTTCCAGGACGATAGCCTGACATCTTCAGCTTCCAACAAATATAATATGTTCCCTTCAGCAACTCAGCCTCTCTGATTCAGCATGCAAAACACTTTCCAGCCTTACAGGATGACGAGGCTTCAGACGTTGAAACTGGTATACTGGAAACATGTTACTAGCCCAAAAATGAGTGTGAATCACCTTGCAGCAAAGCTGACCGAAAGAAAAATTCACCATAGGGAGAACTCATTTATCGACAGGGACAAATAGAACACCTTTCTCTAACATGAAGAGTTTTTAAAAGGTTCTTTTTTATTCTGCCCAGAAGACTGGAATATCAGAAAAGAAATGGATTCGCAAACAAACATGACTAGAATCAAAGGGAATGTAATTTTCCTACTTGACATGTGACTGCTAATTTTTCTTGGAAAGTTCCTGCTATTGTGAAACCTTAGAGAGTTCCTCTGCTTTTGTCTGCTGGTTCTAGCAAAGTTTCTTGTGGAACTCCATCGAAGAAGGAAAGTAACACAAGCACGTAATGAACAATTTCCAAGAAAAAAGGAGCATGAAACTGCTATGTCTTAAATGCACTGTTGGCAGCAGTGCACCCAGACATGCAGCATGAAAATACAGGAGAAAAGTATCATAAGGGCTTACAGAACACACTGGTATTTCAATGTAACGAGCATTTATTGTCTTAGACAACTTTCTACAGAAGTGGTGAAAAAAGATCCAAAGGCATTTATGCAGAGCAAACTCTTAAACCTTGTCAATAATAATTATTAAAAACAAAAGCTGGCCTCACTACTAAATGAATACATATTGGAAGGAGGTTTCCAGCAGCATATTGTTTTCAAAAGACAGGAACAATCGGAAACTGGATACTGCAAATAGCAACAGTGCAAAAAAGTTAAAGATGTATCATTTTTCAAAGAGTGACTATTCAGGTATGTTCTATTTCATTGGTTTTGTCAGAAGGAGGGGAAAGTAGGGTAAGTGGTATTACATTTTAGAAGGGTACTTTTAAGTAAAGTCTCTCTGATATTTTTAAAGAAACAAGTGGCATTTCTTTCAGTGAAAATTACTTGTTTGCCCATAATTTAGCAGGTACATTCCTTCCAGAAAATAATGTTAACACTAATGTTTTACCTTTCTTCTTGTGGCACCCACTCAAGACTTGCTTCTGGCTCCAAAAATTATCAGCAAAGTGACCATTAGGTTGAATTTTAGCAACAGCAACTGATGGCTGCCATCATCACAGCTGATAGCTCTGCAGTAACAGTGGAGTACAAATCTGTTGCCTGTAATGGTCGGACAGGTTTGGTTTTTTTCCAAAAGTATTTATAACTGACATGGTTTCTGTTCCTGGGGATCACCCAAATGTCTACCATAAAAATGCATTGCCTGGGGTGACACTGGGAAGTGTACATAAGAACATGGTTTTTTTCATTCGAGCTGGTGACCTCACCTAATGGGATTTATAGCTGTGCTGAAGGAATTGTTGGCAGGGAAAGAATAAGAATGGGCAGAGACCATAAAGTACATTGAGATGTTACACTTTGTGAAGAAGATTATCCCTTAACAGGGAATCTCTTCGATTCCCTGTTAAGCTTCCTTGTGCAGTTCTGATGAAAAGGAAGATTTTGCAGGAAAATATGCATGAAATGAGCAATCTGTGCTTCTATCCACTGCACACTGAAAAGCTCTGAGGGGAGCTATTGCATCTAGCATGTTTCTGCCAGGCTTAGTTCATCTTCCTTTCCTCGGACAAGTCTTTGTTCTGGGGGAGAGCAGGTTTTTCCTAGGGCAAAAGCACTAGCAAGGCACCGAAACAGGTTGTCCAGAGAAGTTGTGGATGCTCCATCCCTGGAAGGGTTCAAGGCCAGGCTGGATGGGGCTCTGAGCAACCTGGTCTAGTGGAAGGTGTCCCTGCCCATGGCAGGGGGTTTGGAACAAGATGGTCTTTAAGGTCCCTTCCAACCCAAACTGCTCTATATCACTGGTACGATGATTCCTTTAGTGTTTGCTTCTGGGTGTGATCAGCTTGCATGAATAGAGAGGCATAAATAGACCCAATGCACCTGAGTGATGGGATTAGTATCTGTCACATAAAATTTTTTTGCTGTTTTGACTTTACAGTTTTTCAAACCACAAAAAGCCATGGAGATAAGACATCTGGGTGACATCTAATTAAAGCATCCTGAAGTTTTGAGAATGGATGAAAATCTTTACATCTAAAAATAATATCTTCAAATTTTTTTTTACTTAATTTCTTACTTTTGAAAATAATTAGGTTATGTGTTAAAGATTTTTGTTTGCTTTCTTGCTTTTTTCATCTTTAAGATTTCTGATGAAGAAACTAAGATTCCATGGCATTCATCTGGCTCCAAGACCTAGGATTTTAAATAAAAGAGCAGAACCCATGACTGTCGAGAGAAGCTTCATCATAATCAGCTGGTGTACCTGTGTTCAAGTAATTTGAATGACACAGTGTGGGTGGATCACATGGTAGCTAAGAAGCAACTTGTGTTGCAGTTTAACCTGATCTGTCTGAATTGAGTTTGTACCACACTGATAGTTATATGAGCTACTTTGGCTAAGCTGACGGATATAAAGTGGTTAGGGTGAGGTTAATGTTTCATTTATTGCACTCCATTCATACCAGTGTGAATACGGCAGCAGCAGAGACATTTAGTCCCTGGTTTAGTTTGCTGCTATTGCAGGCATTTGTTGCACAGAAACTTGTTCCTAAACAGAACAAGCTTCTAGATTTATACCAGCTGTGAGTTAATCTCTGAAACACTGAGGACTGAAGTGTCAAATCTCACTCAAGTGCGATTCTTAGCAGTGGAAGAGGATAATTTGGGAATGAGTCCAAATTGGAAGAGAACAGGGAAAATGCTGTCTGATCTGGGAAACTGTGTTGCTCAGAAACTCCAGGACTTATGCCTGATTGACTAAGAAGGATAGTTAAGTCCACAGAATTAATGTGTGGTTTTACTACTCACAGGGACCTATCAAACATCCTGGATGCATGTGAAAGATAGAGGAGGAATAATCAAAGGAATAAAAAATGCATTGCTTAAAGAACAGTGAAAAGTGTACACTCTGTGTCAATTACATTATTTCTAGAGGGAAAAGAATTTCCTTCTCTTTTCTTCAGTGCAAAATTTTGTCACTTTTTTTCTTTATAAAACTACTATCCCCTAAGCTCCTTTCTCTCCATATGTCAGAGCAATTTAAAATAATAATAATAATAAAATAATCTAACATCATTTATTGCATTCCATAGATATTCTCATGTATTGGAAATTTTGCTCTGTGCTGCTAGGTTTAAAATTTGTATTTATTTGAAATGCACTGCATTTCTGAAAATTAAATCTGACAAACTGCTGGAGTACAAGAAAATCTGTATAAGCAAGTTACAGCTGAACCAGAACATCATATGGCCTCTCCCATTGCCTCATGATCTCCTCTTAAAGGCAACAGTGTTATAGTCCCACACAGGTATTAAAGGGTACCTAGGAAGTGGTCACAGAGCAGGTTAACATATACAGTATCTCTAAATATCAGTAGTAGTGACTAAATGGAATATCCAGGGCCTCATCCAAGCTTCAAATGACACAAATTGTTTTTCTGATGGCAGGAAGGAAGCCCTATCCCTGGAAAGCTGGTAGGGAGGCTTTTCACATGGAGAGCTATTGTGGGGATGCTGGTGGGCAGCAGTTTTTGCTCCAGCTGGGACAGAGATCACAGCTGTTTGGGGAGAGGGGAAGAAAAGTTTAGGACAGAATATAGGATCCCTGCTTGAAAACTGAGGCAAGTAAAGCAGAAAGTGATGAAGATGGAGTTCATGTTGGAGGGGAGGAGAAATGGTCAGGACATGAGATGGGTACTCAGGCACATTGGCATTTTAAGGGAGGCACAAGGAGATGAAAGCTATCTGTAAGGCTCTGTGTGCCCATCCTATTTCATCTCTGAGGATAGGGGATGTGCAGGAGTCCTCATTAGACTGCTACTGAGGACACCTTCCACTTGCCACAAATGCCTAACAACTGCTCCTGCTTTTGGGGGGAGCGCGCTTTTGACTGACAGTTTTCTTTGCCTTCCTGAAGAACTGAAACTTCTGTGGTTTTACCATGTCGTTTTGGCATTAGGTCTTACCTCCTTGCTTTTCCTTCCTTCCTGTACAATATTTATAGAAGATTATGCAACTTTGACTTCAAGACATGAAATTATGGAAAAGCTACCATGCATGGATTCTATCTGGACTAACAATGATTAGAATGACAAGACTTTGAGTGTACTAAAATTGAATTATTGGATATTCACACATTGCTAAAAGATGTGCTTCCTCTTCACTCATAAACAAGATTTTGGGTGCTAATAGTGGCGAAAAGTAGAAAAAGCTGCAGATGATTGTGGGTTTGATCCCTGCATGGGCCCTTCACTTAAGAGTTGGACTCAGTCATCCTTGTGGATCACTTCCAACTCGGAAAATTCTGTGATTTTGTGAAATCCCTGGTCCTACCTTTACTTTCATCCTTGCAAACCAACTGTTTTTGCTCTATATTCTGAAGCCAATTAGGATATAAAATTACCCACATTTTTTCTTTTTTCTTCACTACCACTAGCTTCAAGGCTTGTTACCACTAGCTCCATCCCAGCCCTGAGAAATCAAAGTGGGGGAGACTGGAAACAATGACCTGAGATCCCCAGTAAACTGGGCTTATGGAAATGAACATGCTGATAAATCCATCATCCTGTCTCTGACACTGGCCAGCATTGAGTCAGCTGGGACAGTGAGCACTACCAAGACACTGACAAAAGGTAATTTACCATCTTGTACATGATGAAGAATAGTCCTGCCTGTGGACATTTTTCAAACCTTTTACTTAGTTCCTGATGTTTCTTTCACCGTCATGCTGGCCACAAAATCCTAAGTAACTCACTGAAGTCTGAAGTACACCATTTTGCAGAAGAGAACAGAACAAAGAAACCAAGCATTTAATCTCAATTACATCAAGAAAGGAAAGAAAGGAAAGGAAGGAAGGAAAGGAAGGAAGGAAAGGAAGGTAGGAAGGAAGGAAGGAAGGAAGGAAGGAAGGAAGGAAGGAAAGGTGTTTTTCAGACAGTATTTTCCAACTCCCAATACTGGAGATGGGAAAGAGCTTCATGGAGGGAATCATCATTCTGTGATCCTTGTTTTCCAGGTGGTGGCATCTGGCAGGATGGAAGAACATCAGGGAAT
>VZTI01005947.1:1054483-1095155 GCA_013397865.1 Struthidea cinerea
CCTCTGCTCTGCTCTGGTGAGAACCCACCCTGGAGTGCTGTGTCCAGCTCTGAAGACCCTCAGTACAGGAAAGATATGGACCTGTTGGAATGAGATCAGAAGAGGGTCATGGAAATCATCAGGAGGCTGGAGCATCTCTTCTATGGAGACAGGCTGAGAGTGTTTGGGTTGTTAAGTCTGGAGAAGAGAAGGCTCTGAGACCTTCTAGCCTTAAAGGTAGGCTACAGGAGAGCTGGAGAGGGAGATTTTAGAGGGACATGTAGTGATAGGACAAAGGGGAATGACTTTAAACTGAAAGAGGGTAGGTTTAGATCAGATCTAGGGAAGAAATTCTTTACTGTCAGGGCAGTAACCACTGGCATAGGTTGCCCAGAAAAGTTGTGGATGCCCTGTCCCTGGCAGTGTCCAGGACCAGTTTGCATGGGGCTTTGAGCAACATGGTATATTGGAAGGTGTCCCTGCCCAATGGCATGGACACCTTCCAATAACAAGATTATCTTTAAGGTTCCTTCCAACCTAAACCATTCTGTGATTCTATGAATAAAGAAGATTTTATTTCAAAGTCATTATCGCTTTGTTTGCTCCCTACCTCTAAACATTAGCATTCTTTGTAGCTGTCCTCCATAACATGAGGGTAACCCTGCACTACGGAATAGTGAAGTTTGGCTTTGGTTGTTTCACAATCAAATTCACAGTGATTTCTCCAGCTAACAATAAAAGCACCTGCCACACACTCCAGGAATAACATTTGACCAGTTCTATATTCCCTAACAAGCAGTGAGGGTCTTCTGATATTTGCAGAGTTTATTATTTCATTTGTTACTGAGTTTATTTGTCAACAAAGATGAAAAATGTTACTTTACAGTACATTCACCTAAATAATACTTAGTTCCAGCTGGTTTAGTCCATTTTTTTTTTATGTTCTGTGAAAGAAGGTTAAGCAAGAGGAGCAGAACTTTATTTTGACCTTAGGGTGTAGTGTTATAAAATATTATATAAAAGACAGACACGGACTTGTCAGAGTCAATTACAAAGTCGCTTTGAAGTTGGAAAGCTCAGCTGAGCTGATAGCCAGCCCACACAGCAGTGAGTCATTTTTGCCCCATCACACACGAAAGCACGCAAGTAAGGCATGTCAATAGTGCGTCATACACATCTCACCAATGGCTGCAGCTCCACTTGTGGACAAAATAAAGTTACTCACTGCACTCAGCTTCTCCGGAGACTCCAGCAGCCCATGCTCAGGATGTCACACTGACATTTCTCAAACACAAAGAAGTTACTTCTGTTCTGCTCAACCAACTCAGTTCTGTATAAATGCATCAGCCAGAGAAAAAGTGCAGGGTTGCTGCTTCTGATTGAAATGCCTCTGCTTAAAACCATTACCAATTCAAGTGTGTTATTATTTAATATCTAGAGTAGAAAACTAAAATTATATTTAATGAGTGTGACGATTGCAGAGGGACATCAGGCATCTGGCCATAAGCCCACACACTATGTGTTTGCCAGTGTGTTATATCAACAAAAAGGACAAACCAGTGTCTTGGTAAACAAGAAAGGCTTGATTCAATAGCCCACAGAGAACATCTAAGGTCATTTAGGGTGTGCCATGGTGCCTGGTACAGACACCCAAGGCTGTCACAGCACCTAGAAAAGGCTTGTAACCAGCAGTTAGGCAGCCTTTACAGCATCTCAAGTGCCACAAGTTGATGTTCAGGGAGCAAGACTGATTTCTAATGTAAGTGGAGCCTTCTTCTATAAACAAATACATCAGTTAGCAGTGATTTTATTTCCAACATCCAAATGACATGCCCAGTCTCCTTCTGGTAGCCCTGACCCTTCCACCCCCAGGTATGAGTCTTGACAAGCTGAGATGCTGTGGGGGAACTGACACATATGCACAGAATTGATATGCAGGGCCCATGTATTTCTGGCAAAGCATCTGGATGTCAAAGATGGTCTCAGACAGCCCTAGAAACCCATGTTGAAATAACTGAATTGTTTTCCATGTCTAAGTTCCCACTTTAACCAACGGATGAACGACTACTAATAATATTAATATTAATCAGTGAATGAGCAGTACAGTGAATGTAAGCTACTGAGCACTTTAGGGATGCCTGCTGTTGGGTGATTTTCACTGTTCTCTGTTCTTCTTCGACTGCTGTGGGAGCTCAGAGTCTTGTCTTATCTCCAAACACCTGTGTGTAAATCTCTGCCTCTGGATGTGCATACTACTTAGTTTTTATATTGCATTTCCCCAAATACAAATGATGATAGTAATAGCTGGCCTTTATTGGTGCCACTGTGGGGAACATTCATGAGCACATCAGAAGTAGAGCTATCATGGTATTATGAGTGCAGCACCATGAGCAGCTGAAGAACACAACTGATTTAGGCAGCTTGCATTCAGTAAGTTCACTGTTCAAGAGTTCTCCGAGCTTTTATAGGATGAGACACCTACAAATATCTGTAATGCACAGAAGTCACTAGAATCACCTTTTTGGGCTTGGATGGGGATGGACCAGGCAGTACACCAAGCTGCCCAGTCTTCCAGTTTCCAATTTCCTGCAAACTTCAGGCCCTTGGACAGCTAAATTGAGGAAGTATGCATGGTCACACACAACCCTACCCTAACTTAGGACACCACCATGGCTTGTGGTCAGCTGGATAATGCTTCCCAAGTAACCACAGCATGCAGCTTGAGAAATATTTCTCAGATTTTTGGAGATGTGAAGCATTATCTTTTTCTTTTATTCTTCATTTAGGATACATTATGAATAAAAAAACCTCAATACAATTCTTTGCTAAAACATTCTCTACTTTTATCATGATGTCATGGTTCAGTTCCTTAAATTAAAGGAGGAAACAGAACATAAAAATTTGATATAATGGGGAAATTAAGCACTTTCCTTCCTAATTGCACTTCTATCAACTTCTGCTGAAAGACTCTTGCTATTTCCTCCTATTATTGAAATAACATAACAATTTTGTTACCCCAGTTCTCAGGAAATCTTCAGGGTTTTTTTAGTTCTTTTGCTCACTGGGTATGACAACAAAGAGAAAGAGAGAAAAATTACCACAGAAAGCATTGTACAGCCTGAAAATTGCTTTTTCATTCAATGGGGACAAAAATTTTCATGTTCACAGAGTCATGTAATAGTTTTAGTTGGAAGGGATCTTAAAGACCATTAAGTTTCCAATTCCTGTGTCAGGGACAAGGACACCTTCCCCCATATCACGTTGCTCAAAGCCCCATCCAACCTGACCTTGAACACTTTCAGAGATGAAACGTCCACAACTTCTCTGGACAACCTGTTCCAGTGCTGCAACACTCTCACGGTAATTTTTCTTTTCTTTTATCTTGTCTAAGTCTACGCTCTTTCAATTTGAGGCTGTTCTACCTTGTCCTATCAGTACATGCCCTAGTAGCCCCCATTAGGTGCTGGAATGTTCTAGAAGGTTTCCCTGGAGCATTCTCTTCTCCAGCCTGAACAACTTCAGCTCTCTCAGCCTGTCTTCATAGCAGAGATACTCCAGCCCTCTGAACATCTTCATGGCCCTCCTCTGGACTTTCTCCAACAGGTCCATGTCTTTCCTGTACTGATGGCTCCAGAGCTGGGCCCAGTACTCCAGGTGGGGTCTCACCTGGAGAGTCGGTTAAAAGGGCAGAATCCCCTCCCTTAAGCTGCAAGGTTCACATGATAAGGCTGAGCGTGTAATAAATCCATACACACACAAAGATGTGTTCGTGTATTATCTAGTCAGGCTGCGGTCATATAACTTCATACAGACTGCACAGTATTTTCAGATTTATGTTTGAAGGGACACTGCTGGCTTGCAGTAGTAATCCTGCAATTAGAAATTTAAACTGGGACATGGTCCTCTTAGGAAGGAAGAAGAGAACACAGTCCAACATAGAATGATCTCATTCAGGAATAGGAGGCCTGGAATCTCTCCTAAACTCCTTTAAAATTAAAAGCAGAGAGTTTTCCAGTCTGTGGTCAGCAAAAACTCCAGAGACCATAGATATAACCTAACACTGTGTGTATGTAAAAGGAATACTGACTGAGTGCTTCAAGCATTAAAATAAGCCTAAACTTCTTAGGGATATTGTACAACTCTGATAACTAATTTCTAATACTGATTAACTAATAGCTATGGTGTCCTGATTCTGGATCTGACCCTGTACAACATCTAGGAGCCTGTTTAGCATAAATCTTACCCAGCTAGAGACACTCACGTCTCAGTTGGCAATGGAGAGGTGTTTCCAGGTGTTTCCCCAGAAGCAGTCGCGGGACCCACCTTACAGACATCAAACCAGAATAAGGTGAGTCATGACGATAGAGGGGAATCAGGGTGACTAACTCAGATGTGAGGGCCTGCAATGCAAACGCTTGGAGGTGGTCAGATGAGTCCTGCCTTGACAGACAGGGAGCATTTGCAAGATAATCACAGGGCTAGAAAACAGCCAGAGGGGAGTACAAAATAAATTAAAATGCAGTTAGTCATCCTGATAGCTACTCGTGTAATATAAAATTGGTCGATCTTTAATTGACTCCATCCTTCTTTAGAGGGATGTGATTTACTGGACCTTCCCCTTTTCTCATGCTTTTTCTTGTCATGTTATATGAGTCTGGGCAGAATTTCGCATAGATCTCAGGGGCCCTAAGCCTCCATGTCAAGTTTTGGTCAATAGTAAAAATAAAACTGAACATTGAGTCTCATAAAAGTCTGGATGCAGATTCCAGTCACTTCAGATATCATCAGAAGGGAAATAGAATTTAACACACCCCCCCAGACAACAACAACAGCAACAAAACCAAAACAGCAGCAACAAAACAAACAAACAAAAATAACCAACAAAAAACCCCACAACAAAATCCAACAAAACAAAACAAAAAACCAACAAAAAGAAAAAGAAAAACCAACAAAACCAATCAAAACCAAACTAACAAAAAAAAATCCAAAAAGCAAAAAACATCACCAAAAAAACCCCCAAAAATCACAACAACAACCAAACAAAACAACCCCTAAAAAATACACCAGAGAAAATCTAGGGAAAAAATAGTAACTATAGTATAATTTCAGTAACAGCAATCTTATATCATACCAGGACCAACAATTTTGATGGCTAGTACCAAGTCTTACAAGCATACAGAGTTTTTCAGAAGCTTTCTTCTAACATAATGATTGAGTACATTAAGTAATTCAGAAAAAAAAAGGAAGTTGAAAAAGTTGTAGCTTTTTTTCCTCAGACTGAATGTATTTTCTTCTTATGCAGAAAATTTGTGTATCACTTAAGGACTCTTCATGCTGAGAATGTACTAGAAGTTCATAAAGATGTCTCTAAATGCTATTTTGTTTACACTGACTCAATTGGATCTTTGTGGACTTTTTTTTGCCCATTAATCATAAAGCCAACATGACAATCAGCAAAGCTGTCAAATGTTCAGCTCAGTCCTGGCAGCTTTATCACTAGGATGTGATAGATGTTAATTGCAACAACATTCTGTAAAATTAATCATCCAAAGTTATTTCCTGAGCTTACAGTTCATGTAAGTCTCCTGCATTTCAGGTAGTGATTTGAAGAAAAAGGAGATAGCCACTGATGCTTGATTTGTGGCCTTCCCATTGCAGGGTGCTATTGTGTGAAAGACTGTTAGAGAATACAAAATATGTCATGTTCAAATGGGGGATTCCAGATAGACTCACTGAGCTCAGTAAAGTGATACCGAGAAAGATCATTAACAGAATTGCTCTTTGAAGCCAAAAGATTTTGCAGGGTGTTTGGTCAAGTTGACAGCATCAATGATGTTCTCAACATTTACCAAAGAAATTTGTAAATTATGTCCTATACCTACAATACTTCAGACCACACTTTGGCTGCATGCATACTTTTAGACAAATGATAAATGTTCATCATCACTTTTTTACTTTCTTGGCATATCTGTCCTACATTAGCATATCAACGGAGCCATAAAATCTGCTCCATTGTCCAGATATTCATCAGCATGTTCCCTTTTGAAAGTGCTGTAATACTAATGAAATACAGCAAATCAAGCTGGTGCAGAAAACTAGGAGCACATTTGTGTGCCAGCTTTGATGATCTGCCTCTTCCAGGTTTCAGTGGGTTTTCATCTATACTGACATTGTCTCTTTGTAGTATGCAATCGTTAATGAAGTCTGGGAGATTATTTGTGGTTTTGCATCAGCTGACCATGTCCTGTGGCTCCATTGCTGCCAAGAAGAAACAAAGCCCACAGACAGTTATGTCCCACACTCTCTGACCTCTCAAAGGACACAGATGAGTCATAAGCTGATGATGCCTTTCTTCCGAACTGCCTGTTGTTGTAGGAATTACATGGTAGATTTTAGACATTTTCCATCAGAATCAATATATACTGGCACTCATTTCTCTGAAACCTTTATTTCTGACAAGATAATCACTGTTTTTAGCTACGCTTCTGGAACATGTAATAGTTTTACTAGTGCTGTACAAGCATCTCAGACTTTAGGAGAACTAGCTATTTTGATCATAGAAAGGCCAAACATGACTAAAATCCTCTTTAGTCCTGGAGTTAATGCTGACACATTGTAAAGCGGTATCTACTGGTTTAGAAACATACTCTATACTTTTCCATGTATGCCATGTCTCTGCTCCAGCTGCCCTGGGCCTCGTAAGAATCCTACACTTTCTTGGAGGGGATACTGATAAACTGCCTCTGTTCCATAAAGCTTTTACTACAGTGGGGAAGCCTAAGTCCACATTTTTCCATTCCCATCGTAAAAAGGCAGGGGTATTAAGATGCAGAAAAAGACACCAGCAATGCTTTACAACATATCCAGTTAAAAAAAAGGAAAAAAAAAAAAAAAGACTAATAATAACAGGCAGTCTGATGTCACTAGAAAATTATTTAGAAGTATGGACAGAGATACTATCCAAAGTGAAAATACCTGGATACCTTCTTTTTAGTTCATCAGACAATGCTTTGCTCTCAGAGATTTCAGACATATATCTGTGTTTTGGGTCCATTTCCAAGTTTCATAAGCCCATTTGTAGGTCACTGGTATTTATTCTTAGCTTTCAGGGAGAAGTCCAGAGTTCACCACCACAATGAGGACCCCACTTTGTGATTTCAGCCCCCACGGGATATAGGACAGCCAGGTCCTGAAGTGCAGTGTTGAGATGGATTAAATTGGAGGCTGTTTTCAGGTGTGTTAACGTTAAGTTGACACAGGTCACAGGAAAGGTCTGTAACAATCTAATGGCTGTTTTAACCAGGCAAGATTTAATGTGGCACCATTTAAGCTGTTGTCAATTTAATTATCCAAATAGAGTGTTAAAAGCTAACACAGAACCAAATAGTATATTCTCATACCACTTCTGTTCAGAACACCAAGTAATCTAACAGATATGCTGCAATTTCGAAATAAACAAAACTTTTTATTGTATTGTGTTAAAATGATTACTAAATTAATATTAATTATATTTTTACTATATTTAATTTATTACTTTTTATTTCTTTTTATTTTGAGTACACAATTACTATGCTGAAAAAATAAAACATGGAGAAACACAAATCCTATTTCAGTTCTTCCTGTTCTTGACAGAATTTTACTTTATGCCCATCAGCCTAATTTCTTAGTTCCTTCCCACCCAAGGTGATTCCAACAGCTGAGGTGTGCAGAGTTCATCACTGTGGGGTGTGTTGTTTGGTGCTGTGTGTTGCTGAATGCTTTATTGGAGAATGCCTGGCCACAGAAATACCCCTTTCAGTGACAGCAGAAAAGGCAGCAGTGTTTCCAAAGGCCATTTGCTCTGATTGGAGATCACTCCACAGCCTGGAGGACTCCCCTGAGAGCCCTACACATTGGTGCATGAGCACCCCTCATGGCAAAGATCTGAAGGTGATCACTGAGCAGGCATGAACACCAGGACTCCTCTGATAATCTGGACTGTGTGGTTCTTGTTCTCCCGAAGCTGCTTCCTCAAGGAGGTGTTCCCTTGTGCCGTCCCAGTGCTGACCACAGCCTTTTCTCCTCTCCTCACCAAAGTTTCACTTAAAGGAGATCTGGAGGCGTAAACAGACTCTTGATGCTATCTTGTGCTAGAGATTCCCACCAGCTGTAAGGGAACAGAAAATAATTTTGACTCAAAATCTTCAACGTAAATCTGCACTAACTTTGGTCGTCGTTGCTCTTCCACTACAGAGGACTCAGTCATAATTCTGGTACAGATCTTACAGGTAACTGCCCCTGGGATTTAGAATACCTAACATAATATAGTACAATACATAATGAAACAGCTATCAAACCAAACTTTGGAGCTCAGATTTTCAAGGAAGATTTTGATGAGTATAGGAATTATCCCATATATTGCTCTAAAGATTTAGGTTTTAGAATTAAGTTCATTGTGGAATACAGAAAGGGAAAACCCAGGGACATTCTACTGGAAGAAACAAGGTATTCATGTGCCTTAGGTCTTCCTGGTGTCAGATTTTTCTTGTTTGCATGGCAAGGAGTCATCCACTTACCCTCTGCCTTCACCCAAGCCTGACTGCATTGTTTAATGATGGATTCGTGTGCTGCTCTAAAATACATTTTGTGCTGATACAACAGACTGCACGTAAGAGTCTTCCTGATTTCCCTTCCAGCCTGAGTTATCCTGTGATCCTGTGATTGCACAAAGACTTTGACTGTCATCAAGCAAAAGACTGCCTGTGGTAAGATGAACTTCAGATGCCACCTGGGGTATTTATAGAGGACAAGTCACTAGAGAAGTACAGCTGTCTCTGTGTGTGAACACTCCAATTTAGCTGCATTGGCTCATGGTACTTTTGTGTTCACACAGGCAAGTGATTCTGTCTGGTGCTGTCCTTTTTACAGTTTCAAATAAAAGCAGCTGGGAAAGCCCTTACTTAGTCATCTGTCTGGTTGTCTCCTTCCAGGAACTCCATAGAATGCCCATATGTTACCCCATCAAAAATGGCATTGCTGTTATCCACTGAGAGCAGAGAAACAGCAAGGGGAATGTTCAGAAAGCCCAATGCTGAACAAGATTTTCTTTAAATAACCCAGGTTCTAATCTGTGCTATCACTCTTTATTGAGGCATAACAAAATAATATGACATTTAGATGAGCTAAAATCTGTAAATGTTATTTTTACACACTTAGGCCAACAATTCTTACATGTAAAGAGCATATAAACTGTAAGAAGCCTAAGTGTAATTGTTGGGGCCTTTTGGTGATGCCTATCACTAAACAAACGACAGAAATTTGGTTTGTGTCAGCACCATTGCAACTATGGAAGAACTGTGAAACCAACTGAAGATGTCTCTGGATCAGAGAGGATTTGGAGCGGGGGGGTTGGTGTTTTTGAGGTTTTGGTTTTTTGGGACTTTGCTGTTGTTGTTGTTGGGAATTTTTAATGGTGTCTTTAATCTCCTTGACATAAGCTGGAAAAGCAATAGAACAGATTCAAGCAATCCAGAAGACTGCTGCAGGATTCCATGTCTCTGGAAGAGGTGATGAATACCTGCATCTGCTACTCACTATCAAGGAAGAACTGGTGACAAATCTTGGCTGTAGCGCCAATGAAATAGTGGCCTTCAAGGGCTTGAGGGGACTGAGAAAAGCAAGGAGCAGAGCACACAGCCAGGAGTTCTGGTCAGCAGACCTCAGGCTGCTCAGGAAGGTCAGAAATGGTATTCCATGGGGGACAGCACCGAGGAGAGAAGTTGTTCAGGGTGTCTAAACAGAGATGTAGATAAACTGATTCAAGTCCATCACAGGACCAAAATACTCAGGAGATCATAGAATCATAGAGCCCTAGAATATCCTGGGTTGGAAGTGACCTTAGAGATCATCTCATTCCAAGTCCCCTGCCTTGGGTAGGGACACCTTCCACTAGATCAGGTTGCTCAGAGCCACATCCAACCTGGCCTTGAACACTTTCAGGGATAGGAAATCTACAGCTTTTCTGTAATAGTGTCTCACCACCCACGCAGTAAAGAACTTCCTTGCAGTATCTAATCCAAATCTTCTCTCTTGCACTTTAAAGGCATTCCTCCTTGTCCTGTCACTAAATGCTCTTGTGAAAAAGTCTCTCTCCATCTTTCTTGTAGGCTTCCTTCAGGTACTGGAAGGCCACAGTTAGGTCACCCCAAAGCCTTCTCTTCTCCAGGCTGAACAACCCCAATTCTCTCAGCCTTTCCTTACTGGAGAGGTGCTCCATCCCTCTAATCAACTTGATGATCCTCCTCTGAACTTGCTCTAACAGGTCAATGTTCTTCCTGTGCTGGGGAAAGTCCCAAAGCTGGTCTCACTATCCAGGTGGGATCTCATGAGAGCAGAGTAGATGGGGCACTTGGCCTGTGAGGAGATACTGAGGAAGCTGGGCTTGTTCAGAATGGAGAAAAAACAGCTTCAGGGGGACCTTATGGCAGCCTTCCAGTACCTATGGGTAGGTTTTCAAGAAGATGGAGCCAAACTCGTGACAGTTGTATATTGTAGGTGCTAAAAAACTAGAAGCAGAGAAGTTCTTCAGCCTTTTCTCAATATTCTGTGAGCAGACTGTCTTTCCTATGTAAACTATTTTAAACAAGGTCACAGTTTCATAAACTTCTTGCACTCACAAGTTGTTTTGCAAGATTGTTATGGCTTCGACTTTGAAAATATTATGGAATAGGTCTCTTAAGACTTGGCCAATCCTCTCAAGGAGTGGATGGCTGAGGAACCAATTACCTATTGCCACTCAACACACTTTTTGCTATCTATCCTATATAGTAGTCAGAAAACTATTAAAGAAAAGCTTCGGCTTCCACTGTTCATGAGCCTGGACTCTGTGTCGTTTTCTTTATGCGCCTCGGATGTAACAGCGACAGTATATGGCATGAGGACACGTAACAATGGTCATAAACTGTAAGGAGAAAGGTTCCACTTGGATATAAGAACTTTTTCAACATCTGGATGGACAGATACTGGAAAATCTGGTCCATAAAGGCTGTGGAATTTTTATCCTTGAAGGTTTTTCAAGGTCCAGCTGGACAAAACCCTGAGTAACTGAAATAACTTGGTCTGATCTCCTAGCTGACTGTTCTTTAGGCAGAGGCTGGACTAGTGATGTCTGGGTCCCTACCAACCAGAATGATTTTGTGAATCTTCTGCTGCTGTCATGCAATCAACAAAAACTTCAGTTTGTGTCAAACTCTGGGAGCTATGAGGTACAACTCTCTGGGATCATCCAAGAGTAATACGAAAAGCAGGAGTTACTGAGATAGATGTACCACAGCAAACCATCCTATTGAAGAAGGAAAATACAGAGATTGTTATGATTGCATTAGAGGTCTTTAAAAGCTTGAAATTCAGTAGAGATTCATATCAAGTGGATCTGCAGAGCATGATGATGACAAGGGATAAAGAATTACATAAGCTCATCTGAATAAAAAAACAAAGCTGGAAAAAAAATAGTTTCACTTAGTAGATCGTATAAATCAATTAAAAAAAAGTTTCCTACAAATATGTTTGAAATGCAAAAAACAAAGGAGAGCACAGGTCTAGTAAGACTCAATATTATTTGCAGATCATACAGTAGATGATGCAAAGAAGGCTGAAGTATTCAGTAGTTTCTTAAATTTTTGTTTGGAAAGAAAAAGCTTGCTAACAATTCATGTGAATTTCAACAAGATAAGAATTTGGCTAGAATGCAGAAAGGACACATTAAATAATGAATTTGAGTTGGCAAGGCCTGGTGGATTTCACACCAGAAATTATGCACAGCCTGTCTTCCCTCATCCCATTTTCCCTAAAAATGGGGAGGAACAAACCCAGTACTTATGTCATAAAAAGGAAAAGGACATGCACATGAATAAAAGACCCACCATTTAGAAATAATTTTTGAAACATCTGACTGCTGTCTGAGCTGCACTTGTGTAAGTTGACAGTGTCTGACTTTGATGGAATTATAGAAGTAAAGAATTAGCCATGAAGTATTACTCATAACTTGAGGCCTGATTAAAAGCAACCTATGGGAAAAAAACCTCTTACTGAATTCAGGTTTTTTATAAGCCAGGCCAATTCCTTTCATATTTAATTTGAAAGACATCTTATGAAAAAGATGTTCACTTGTCAATTATGAAAGCTGGTAAATACAATTTTCTGTAGATCTGCAGGTTCAAAAAGAGGCAACAGATACACTTCAGTTTAATGAGCTATTAGGAGACATCTGTGCCTTAGTATACCTCAAGTTTAGAAAAGTTCTGCACCAGGTACATTTTTTTCCAAAGGTCAGATCAACCTCTATTTTAAATTTTAGCATTAATAACTTGCTAATTTTCTCCTGTGGGGCCTAAGAACATATCACTCTCTGTTCATCCTACTCCCAGCTGATCATGCATGATTCAACAGAGAACATTTCTATGAGTTACATTCATTTAATGATCTCATAACTAATTAAATGCTGGGACTGAGAAGCATCTGCAGCTCCCCTTAATAGAGTCCAGAGCACACAACACCCGGTTACCTTTTGGTGCCTAGTTATGATAGTGATCTCAGTGAGTGATTGCCCCAGTCCCTTCTCATGTTCAGTTTCCTTGACAAATTCATTACTTAAATGAAAGATTTTGGCACAATTTAGCATAGAATTGAGACCTAGAATAGAAAAGGTCTTCAATATAGACATTTTATTTCAGTTTCACCTTAATTTCATTTCAGAATTGATCTTGCCAAGCCCAAGAGGTAAGTCCTTGCTCCAGCTCTTACAAAAATCAGTAGAGATTGTAAGGTTATTATTTAATTTCTGTTTATTCAAGTTGTCTAGAACTGAGACTTGCATACTCGAATCCTAACCACTACAAACCAAAAACCACCAGTCATATATAAGTCAATTAAGCTGCAACAATTTATGTCAGCAAAGGATCTAGCATTCCTTTTTAGATAATATAAATTAAACAAGTGGAGTGGATCATCTCATAGCTCTGAGTCTTATTATGAGTTCACAGCAGCTCCTGCTGTTTTGAATTCAAAGTGCTAAATGCCTTTAAAACCTCTGCAACAGTGTGGATTTTCAAAATGCCAGAGAGTCTAGGGAAGCAGTCTCCTGGCCCCACGGAGAGAGGAGCTCACACTGGAGCAGGTTTGCTGGTAGAATTTGTGACCCCATTGGGGACCCACACTGGAGCAGCCTGTTCCTGAAGGACTATGCCCCATAGAAGGGACCCACACTGCAGCAGTTTGTGAAGAAGTGCAGCCAGTGGGAAGGACTCACTTTGGAGACATTAGTGGACAACTGTCTCCCATGGGAGGGACCACATGCTGGAGAAGGCGATGAATGTGTGGAGTTCTTCCCCCGAGGAGGAGGGAGCAGCAGAGATAATGTGTAATGAACTGACTGCAACCATATTCCCCAGTCCCCTGCACCACTGTCAGGGAGGAGGTAGAGAAATTGGGGGAGAAGTTGAGACCGGGAAGGAGGGAGGGGTGAGGGGAAAATTATTTTAAGATTTGGTTTTATTCCTCATTATCCTGCTTTGATTTGATTGGCAATAAATTAAACTAATTTCCACAAGTCAGGTCTGTATTGTCTATGCCACTAATGTGTGAGCTCTCTCTCCTTGCCAGAATCTTAATCCAAGAGCCTTTCATTCTATTTTCTCTCCCCTGCCCAGTTGAGGAGGGCAGTGATAGACTGGCTTTGGTGGGCACCTGGTGTCCAGCCCGGCTCAACCCACCACATTTGGGTGAGAGCTATTACAGGCTGACATTTACTCTTAGACACTTCTGTGCATCTCTGCACACAAATCAGGCTTCCTTCACAGCATTTGGGCTTCCTTGGCTAATGTTTTTTGTATAAACATGAAGCTCTAGTGCTGTTGCAGATACTCCATGTTATTTAAGGCACCTGTGTGGGATTTGCTAATGCAACACAGAACCTGTGTAAAAGCTGTGCTGTTCTGGACTTGTAGCTGGTACCAAGACAGCATACCTTAGATATTCAAAGGCAGTGAACTGTCTTCCAAAACCTGAAGTCCTAGTCAATGCTGTCAGTAGAGCTCCCTGAACGACCAACCTCTATATGCCTGCTTTAAGATGAAGTGAATCGTTCTATCCAGGTTCCTTGACTGTAATGAATAGGACTTATCTGCCTAGGCAGATGATTCTAGTATTATTTGCAGTGGTATGGGGTTGTTACTTGGAGGTGCAACGCCAAAAGGGCACAGGTTTGCTGTATGACCATTGTCACTTCTGCCAGCCGTGAGCAGAGATTCTGGGCAGCCCCAACGATGTCACATAACACTATGTACTGAACTGCAGTTAGCTGAAAGGAACCCTAGAGCTCTCCAGACTATAATCATAGCCTAGACACACAGCTAACATACAGACATCCACATGACCACACCCTAGTTTAAAGAAATTAATTTCAAACTGAATCCTTTGTCTTAACTCTGGTGCGTACTTCACCAAGCTTCGTGTACTCAGGTGCTGCAGATGAGATCAGCAGTTTCAGGAAATTGTGGGATGACCTGAAACAGTCAATGATGCTTCAAGCAAGAGAAAGCAATAAGCATCTGTGTGGGGGACACAATGAGATTACACTAGTGCCCATTATACGGTATAATGAGAAGCAGTGACACTCAGTGTAATGAGCAGTGGTGATTGCAGTGCATGATAACACTCGCACTGACAGTCTGGGAAATAGAACAAGAAATACATGAACCCAGAGACCTAGTGATCTTGAGTCGTGTCTTGCTCATCATTAACACCTATATGAGTCATTAGAACATGGTGAAGACATTACATAAACTTTTATTCACTATCTGCTGCAAACTGCATTGTTTAGCTGTTGTTCTGACTATAAAACTCATTTCTATCAGAAGCTATGAAAAGAAAAATAAAAAAGAAAAACAAGAGTGAGAAACAGTTCTGTTTGTTGAGGACAAATTGCCAGTCAGACACCCTCTTCCCTGTGATACATATCTGTCAGCTTGGTTAATTAGCAAGTCATCCAAGAAAATAACTTTTCACCTTCCATACAGCTTCAGTTATAACTATAATTTGACAGGATGGACTTCTGTTTAGTCATATTTGTGATAAACCAAGCTATGTTGTGCATGAGATTTTTCTCATCATCATTTGAAGGCATAAATGTTACTGGGGCTCTAGCTCCAAAATCCCATGGACCATGGTGAAAATGCTTACTGATTTGTGTCAGGTATACACTGACAAACTCTTCCTGCTCTGGTGAATCATCCTGGATATATTTCGTTTTTTTTTCTGGGCAGTTGGTCTACTAAAGGATATTTGCAGCATGGCAGAGGAATACTGTGGACCAAAGTGTTGTGGGATCTGGGATCTTGGGTGTTTAACACAAGTTACATGGTTGACCTCAGTTACAAAGGACAGGATTTGATTTGATTTGATTTGATTTGATTTGATTTGATTTGATGACCCCAGTTCTGTGTTTCTATACAAAAATATAGCCCATGTATGTGTATTGATCAGCATTTGAGCGCTGGCCATAATCTTTCTTAAAACTTCTTTCCTAGTCTACAAGATACATCAGCAAAAACCCCAAGAGCCCCTGGAGAGACTTGATAGAAACAAACAACCCTTGTGTGAGCAGGGGCTTGAGCCTGAATGTAAGAGCACAAGCTATCAGCGTGCCTAAGATACTCTTAAGTTTGAGACTGTGGCTGTGGTCTCTGAAATGGGAAAGAGCTGAACTATGCAGAGTGTTGCTGTATTTTTCCAAAGGAAAAAAAAATGTGGAGACTGTATTTGTCACATGCTGCATTATGAAGCAGATATGTTTGGTACAATACATCTCCAGAAAGAAGTACAAAAAAGCCTTCTTGGTGGTGGCTGTTGTGTCACCAGATCATGGAGGGCTACAGCTGGACCACCGATCTGAGCTAGCAAAGTAGATGCATCTTTTTCCCACAGAGTGGCTATTTGCTTTCCCCCTCAGCCTGGCCACTTTCTCACCTTTTCTGTTTCATGTCTGCCTTATCTAACTTGAATTTAATCTTTGCAGTCCAACAGGTCTTATAAATTAGCAATAGTGTCTTAGCACTCTCTGAGCCAGACTCATCTTGCCTTACTTTAGAGAAAGTGAGACTAGGCTTCCTTTCAAGAGAAAAACCAATTTTGCAAGTGTAGATCTCAATCTAGGCAAAATGTTCTTCACTCTGCATTCTGCCCTGTTAGAGACTATTTATTCTGGGTTTCATATCTAGTACCTGTACAAACAATTTCAAAGCAGCATGTCTTTAATGCATAGCATTAAATTTAGGAAATTCTGCTATGTAATTATTATTAGAAAGCCAACCTACTTCCCTTATCTGCTTCTTTAAAGGTCTTTGTTGTGGCCAGGACAATTCTTGCACCCAGCCAGAATACACGTGGTCGTGAAGGAGGCCATCAAAGATTTAATGCAACTCTACTGTAGATGTCTTTGGTGAAAGCCCTCTTGAGATGTGGTACACTTGAGCTTTATTAAATATCTATTTCAGAAGAAAACCACCACCTCTGTTTCATCACAAAAACCATCTCACCTGCTTCACTAATTTACAGTTACTGGGATTGCGAACAAGTAGTTCAACAGTAGTTGAAAATATCACAGTAAGATGAATCAGCCCTAAGTTTCTCTGACACCTTGTTTTCAATACAGAAGACACTCACCTGCTATGCTAAAGAATGAATTCTAAAAATTTAAATAGAATTACACAGTTCTCTTAAGCTTTATCCTATTTTCATTACATTGATCCCTACTGCCCTCAAGTAAAGGCTCAACAAAACCAATAGAAATTAATAAATAAAAATTGAGATAATTTTTATTTTGGAGTTTCACAGTGAGACTGCATCTTGCATACCTATTTCCTCCAAAATTTTAATTTCTAACAAGAAGAACTATGTTTCATGTCTTAAACTACCCTAAATGCTGTCAGTGTTCAACAGACCCTGATGGCCTTTGCAAGACAATGTGACAGCACAGTGATGATACAGCAAACTGATCTGCTTCTCTCAGCTGTTTAGCATCAGCATAATTACAATGAGCAAGGAACCGTCTTCAAATATTCATAAATACTCCACATCGCCTTGCAGATATTCTGAAAGAACAGCCATTTGAGGCATCAAAGAATTAGCATGACAAAGAGTGCTGAATTAACACAAATGCCTTCTGGCTTATTCCCTGTGTTTATGTGCAGCCTGCCACCAGTTACCTGTATTTAGGTTAAAGCAGATGGAAAAAGTTGTAATGAAACTGAAGAATCATTCTGCTCCTCGGCTTAACTGTGAGTCCAGAAACTAATCCTTCAGGAAAAAGATTACTCATGCTGACCTTAGATTTACTGGTTATCCTTTCTGTTTGCAGGGGCATTCACACGTGTTGATGTTGATAGATAGGCTTTGGGACATACAGATGCACTGTCCTGTTGTAAACCCTCCTTCTTCGCTTTTCTCAGCCTATTAATTAAGAAATAATCCATGAACTATTTTCTTCTGAAGAAATGTGTCAATACAACTGTTATAAGAGAAAAATGAGGAAGAAAAAAACCCACTTCATTTTGAAGGCATTATTTCCTTTAACAGTATAAATTATTTCATGAATTCACTGATAAAATAATTTGGTTCATGAAGGCACTATGTTCTGCAATGCATGAAGGTAAACAGCAATGTACCTTAATTGAGTAATTTGGATGTTTCATTACTTTTTTAATATAAAGAGATGTTAAATGACACACTCGTATTCCCTGCTCCTTACAATAGTTTTTAATGCAGTCTACTTATCAAAGAAAATGTACTTGCATGCATAAACACATGGATATTTACAGACACATAAACCAGTCTTAACTCGGAAGGAAATTTCCTTTTGAACATATAGGCAAGATTCCATAAACTTTGCCAGTTCTTCAAGCAGTAACTAAATCCATTCTGCACATGAGACCCTGACTCACAGGGATGTCAGGCAAATCAATGTTTGAGCTGATTGGTGTTTATTATTTATTAGATGTATTTATACATTGCATTTCATACTCCTGAAGACTATTCAGGCAGGGAGCTGCTCCCCACTGAGCATCAGAGGTGTTTTTCTAATATAATTATCCATACTTATAGAATATTTCACAATACTGTAAACTTCATACCTTAATTATCATTTCCAACACCTGCTGATCTGTTATTACCAAACCCGATTAACTTGGTTAGAGAATACAGTATCCTACAGTCACCCCAGGACACTTGGGTAGATAGAGAGCCTGTTTCTTCTTTCTCTGCTCCTAGATCCCTCCTTTCCTCCATAAACCCAGACATCTTTTGTCACATAAACCTCCTTGACAGTAGCATTTCATTCTTACTGGCTTTCATAGGCAGGCATAGGTCTGATGCAAACAGCCAATGGAACAAAATGAGAACATGTTTATAAGGCAGAAAAAAGCGCTAGTGATGTTAATATATTTCTATTTTATGTTGGAAGGGATGTGCCATCTTGCAGTCTGCATTTCCATTTGCTGTCCATTCACTGTTCAATATACATTTTCAGGCTTCATGTTTCACACAGCTTGTCATTGCTTATTCAGTCACTCTCTTCAACATCAGCATTGCCAGGCACATGAATAAGTAATTGCACATTTTACAGGCGTGTCTGTGGGAGGGCATGAATGAGTTATGACCTCCTTTGATCTACAGTCAAGAGCCTCCAGAAATTCTGTTTTAGAGTTCAAATTCGCCTTGTTGCTAGGACCGAGCTCTCTGGTAGCAAACCTTAAGCCTCCAGTCTGAGCTTGGTTTATCTCCCTTAATCTAGATTTTTCATTATCTCCACACAGAAAGCAGTCTCCAAGCCCCAAATAAAATCTTTTCTTAAAACAAGAACCCATTTTTCTTTACTGTAATAAATCAGATTACTTCTGTCTCCTCCAATCATAGCACATGTGGAGAACAATTGCTCATTGTCTATTTTATGGCAATTTGTTACAACCAGAATGCTGTCTTTATACGTTGTCTCATGTTTTCTTTTTCTAGATTAAACATATCCAATTTCTTTAGGTCTTCCTCTTAAGTCATGTTATCTAATTGTTTAATTATTCTTGGAAAGAGCTCTGAGAGCAATCAGAATTTGTCTACATTTTAAACACAATGCTCAAACTATATGCAGCATTTCAGTAAGGCTAAGCTTAGCTAAGTACTTAGTACATGGCGAAAAACCCAACTCTGTTTTATCATTTCCTCTTCTATTAATGCACAACACAACTTGTATTTCTGGAAAAAACATTGTGCTGTGCCTCAATTTCTTTGACATGACAACTTGTTGGGTTGGTTTCGGATTTACTGCACCCCTAAATCCTTTTTCCGCGTCTCTTCAGCTGGGTTACTCATCATTTTTAGATTTGTGCATTTGATTTCCTCTTCCTGAAAGTCATTCTCCATGATTACCTGTATTGAATCTAATCCTGTTGATTTTAAATTTTGGTCTCTGAAGTCTGCTGGGATCTTCTCACTTACAGAAATTCTTGCAGGCAATTTTTAATGGTTAAGTTCTTTAATGACTTTAGAGTGAACTTCAGTAGGTCTGGACAAATTGAATCCATCTAACTAATCTAAATGCCTTTAATGTTTCTCTGCTCTATCTGGCTCTGCACCTCTATATTGTCATTAAAATTAATTTAAGTACCTGGTGATGGCTGATGTTGCCTTTTTTTGCATTGACTCAAATGAAGCACTGCATACCGCCATCATTTCAACCATATCACTCACATGCACCTCTTCAATGTTCCCTTTTTTTTCACTGCAACCATGGTGAAAATACACAATGAAGGTAGCAAGCAGATTATCCTTCCCTTTCAAAACGAAATCTAGCCCTGTTATCACAATGAGACGTGAGCAAGCCAAAAGGCATTTCTTGACTCTAGTATGCTTAAAATGTAACCAAGGTCAGACAAGAAGATATATAATAATGGCACTTTCTTACTTAGCAGAGTTATTCCCCCTATTGAGATGACAGGATACTAGCTGGGCAAAATATCTTCTTTTTCTGACTAGCTGCATTAGTTCTGGTGTACCAAGCAAGAGAGAGACACACTCAGCTCTCCTCAACTGAAAACAAAATTCTAATGAAACTTTTTTTTTTAAATTCAGATAATGAAACAATAAGAAGGCAATCTCACTTTCTTTTTTCACAGATTTTGAGTTTGTTGCTGAAAATCAGATGCATCATTTGAAATCTGAAAAACATAGGAGAAATATGAAACAGCATACAACTATATTATATGTACGGGCTCTTATGCCCATTGCTGTTCTGATTCTGCAATGAACTAATCATGGGTGCATTTTTATACATGAAAAATTTACATTACCGGGAAAGTAGCCATGGGCTAGAGCAACAAATCAGAGTACTATCTCCAGGATAATACTTATTGTAGAAGATAAATATATGAGAGCCTCATAAAATAATTCATGTTGAAAGGGAACTCAGAAGGCCTCTAGCCCAACCTCCTGCTCACAGAAGGATCAGACCAGGTTATTCAGACCTTTATCCCACTGACTCTTGAAAACTTTCAACAAACCACATGCTTGGACTCCACAACTTCTCTGGGCAGCCTGTTCCAGTGCTCAGTCATCATCACAGGAAAAAAAAGTGTTTCCTGGTGTTCAGAAGGAACCTCCTGTGTTTCTGTTTGTGCCCATCGCCTCTGGTCCTGGCACTGGGCACCACTGAAAAGAGCCTGGCTCCATCCCTTTTGTTCCCTCCCTTCAGCTATTTATTGACATTGATGAGATCCCTCTAAGCCTTCTCTTCTTCTGAAGGGATGCTCCAGTCCCTTCATCATCCCCTGACTGGACTCTCTCCCGTGTGTCCATGTCTTTCCTGTACTGAGCAGCCCAGCACACAACACAGCACTCCAGATAAGCCCTGACCAGTGCCAAGGGAAAGGATCACCTTCCCCTCCCTCAATACATTCCCTAATGCAGCCCAGGATGCAGTTGGCGTTTTTGCAGCAAGGGCCCATTGCTGGCCCACATTCAACGTGGTGTTCACCCTTTCTGCCAAGCTTCTTCCCAGCTGGGTGGCCCCCAGTATATACAGATGCCTGGGGCTGTTCCTCTTCAGGTGCAGGACTTCGCACTTCCCTTTATTGAATTTCATGAGGTTCCTGTCAGCCCATTTCTCCAGACCATCCGGATGCCTCTGGGTGGCAGCACAACCCTCTGGCATACCAGTTACTCCTCCCAGTTTTGTGTCATCAGCAAAATTTTAAGGGTACATTCTGTCCCAGCATCCAATTAATTAACAAAATTGTTGAATAAAACTGGACCAGTGTTGACCCCTGGGGTGCATCATTAGTTATTGGCCTTCAACTAGACTTCCTGCCCATGATCACAATCCTCCGTAGTCAGCTGTTCACCCGGGTTTCTACCTACTGTATTATCTGCTGATCTATCCCCTCTCTATGAGAATGTTACAGAAGAGAGTATTGAAAGCTTTTCTTCAGCATCGCCATAGTTTTGCACTTTCTCCTGATGTTTCTCCTCCAGTGACTTCTCCTGTGGTAAGACACTATCAAACTAACAGTCACTGCTCCTGAGGTTTTCTTGGGGTTGGTTGGGGTGTCCAGTTCACTATAATCTTCTGTTCAGGGAACAGTGCTACATTTGAACTCTTCCATCACTTTACTACATAAGGTGACCATCTCTGGTTTCGGATGAGCCACTCCTGCTATGAGCCGATGCACATTACAGCCGTGGTTCAGACTCTGTGCAAGAACTCTCTGGCTCTTTGCCTCACGTTTTCTGGACTGTGTCAAGCCATCCATTCTTTCCTGCAGTCATGTTGAACTTTTGCCAGCTGCTGGATTTGGAAGTGGAGACTTTCATAACCTCATGCCTT
This sequence comes from Struthidea cinerea, assembly GCA_013397865.1. Lineage (NCBI taxonomy): Eukaryota > Metazoa > Chordata > Aves > Passeriformes > Corcoracidae > Struthidea > Struthidea cinerea. The sequence goes on from VZTI01005947.1 coordinate 1,076,367, forward strand.
TCTAGTGGCCTAGAAGTTGTATTGCAAGTGAGGCGTAAAAACTGCATGTTGGCAAAGGAATGAGTGACAAAAACACTCTTGAAGGAAGACAAATTGGAAGGAGATTAGAGGGGATAAATTCACTGACATAGTCACAAATTGAGCTGGTATTAGCAGTGTAGAAGATACCAAGGTACAGATGAAGAACTGGGTGGTTCGGTAACCAAAATATGTTGAGCATTGAATGGTGCAAAATGGAGCCCTAGGTACCAATCAACTAATGAGAATTTTGTCTGAAAGCTGAAAAGTCATCTACTGGAAGCAAATGAAAGAGATGAAACTGATTATTCTTCAGGATAAGTATAAGCCACCAAAGAGAAAAAGGTTATCCTGCAGCAAATCGGTCCAGGAGTTTCCCATATGGAGCATGAAGCATTGCGTAAGACATGACTCACCCAGAACGCTGTATACACTCACTATTCATGTCCAAATATGAATTTAAATTTGAAAAGCTGTAATGAAAAGCTAGGATAATGGAGGAAATATGAGGACTCTTAAAAGTAGGTGTTGTGTGTGACATGAGCTATTAAAATGTGACTATAGTGATATAAAAATGAGATTATTTTTGTCTGACTTTGGGGGTTTTCCTGCTTCCATTTTCAGTATTATCACATTCGCAGCATTATTGATTATTAGCATTTTTGATTTTCCAACAATCTCTGGAAAATTCCATGGAAAGAAATCTCTGAACAGAAGTAATCTTAACTATTGCTCTAAAGGGATAAAAGGTTAGACAATAAGGAAAGGGAGACATATATTCTAGGAGGAAAATTACTAAAACAATTTTGCATATTCAAATCTTTTTATTATGTGGAGCGACTGTGTAGTGTCTCCTACTCAGTGGTAGTTGGTTGACTTTTTGTAAGAATGGTAGTAACTTCTAGGGAAGTACTTGAATGAAAAGAGATGTGCAGAGTGGTAGGTAAGCTCAGAAAAGCATTCGCAGGTCAGGAGAGGTAGAACTTTCCAAACTGCTCTGCTATGCAACTAGAAAAGGCAAAACTTAACAATTGAGCAGATGAAATATACAGAAGTGACATCATTATGCAAAATCCTAAAGGTGTAAGAAGAATGACAAACTTCATGTAATAAAACGGAAGAAAGATAAAACAGGATTTCGCAGATAACAAGGCAGTGCTATTTTAGAAATTAAAATATTACTTGTGTAACTACCAACAACCACAGATCTGGAATCCAGATATCGCCCTTGCTCTCTATTCCTCTACTCATTTTATCAGCACTGAAGATTCAATAATTAAAATTCCATTGTTTCCTCGCTGACTGATGAGGACAATGAGACTCCAGCTCAGTCTTCCAAAGCACTGAAGAGCCCATACAGCATAAGTTATTGGCTTGCTGCCAGTTGAAAACAAAACTGGCCCAAAAAAACCCTGTGGTGGGTGTTAAACAGAACATTGGTAAAGTCAACTTTTTGGTCTTGTTGCAATCTTGAATTATTTTCATGTACTTCCCTGTTGGCTACTTTTTCTGACACCTCTCATCACTCTTGCTTTCTTGTGTAAATTACACCGATTTATTAGACTCCAATTTTCTGGCATGTAAAAAAGCTTGCTAGCTTCAACAGCACCTCTGAACTTAATTCTGCCTGACAAGGAAAAGTCGCAGGCACACTGCGCGTGGTGGAGACAGGAAAAATAAATGCCCAGAGCAGCATGATATATCACGTGGTGATAAAGCAGAGCTAACAGCTGCTCGAACCCTTTGCAATGAAACCACAGCTATGACCTATCCATTTTCAGAAGACCTTGGGAGCAGTTTTACGTCCACAATCAGCAGTCCTACAGAGGGGAAATTTTTATCTACTTGGTTTCACACAGTTTTTGGAAAACCTTGAAGCTGTATTGTGTACACTAACAAAACCTGCAAAATCATATTAAATGGTGGACTTTTTGGACTGCTGTGTGCTGCAATGCTGGGAGCAGACCAGAATAACAGAACTCAGATCTCAGAGCACTCAGATCTCAGGCAAATAACTCTCAGGAGTTATTTGCCTGTTCACAGAGAGAATTTAGGACAAACCCTACAGTACCCTTGTTATCTTTTTATTGTATACTCAAAAAATTAAAGCTGGAGAAGAGTCCACAAGCAGTAACAAACTCTCCGTAGTGCCCTTTAAAAACTTTTTTTTAAATTAAAAAAATAAAAAATCATTGCCTTTCGGGATCCGTCCTCATAGCCATTTTCTGGAAAGGAAGAGATGCTTCTAAAGAAACAGGAATTCAAATTTTTCTCTTGTGATCCAGCTGCTGTCTAAACTCGACAGTACACTCGACTCGAGTGTAGTCCCTATACACCTGCTACATGTAGGTCCATTAGCTTGTGAAAATGGTTGTGGTTAAATAGATGAATTTCCTGAATTCTGCCAGTGACAATACTGACCTCTTGCCTAAAGGTAATTAAACTATTTTTTAAAAAATCTTTTTAGCTTATTAAAGCATATATGAAAGAGCAAGCCAGAATATCATTTGGACATCATGTCTCTGCTTTGAGGGTTTAAGGTCACTAGAAAGAGGACCATTTACTTCTTGCCAAGGTATTCAGTCACAGTCTAAATCATATCCAAACATAAACACTTCTTTGCTGGATTATAACTGTTGCTAAATTAAGTATTAAAGAAATCTGCAAGGTGACTGAAGTTCTGCATTTTTTCTTTGTTATTGCTTAATTCCAGACTTTAAAAACGATGGGATTTTTTAACTGCAAATCCTGTTTATTCAACAGGGATTCTGGAAATCAGGCTAAGGTTTGTCCTGGCTAATCATGGTCTCATATAATTTCAGAAATGTCTTTATGGGAAGACAGGGGGCTGTCAGAGCAATTTTAGATGTAGTGAAAAGAACACGGCATGGTAATGATAATTTCAAAGAGTTTTCTTTATTAGCAGTGCTGATAACTGTAAAGTCAAGGGCCCTATCAAAGATGAAATCTAGTTTGCAGGACTAAAAAATAGAACTTTGTTTGTGAACTCAGTAGATCTGCTGCTGAGTCACTGAGACATAGAAATATGGCACCTCTGTTTTTTTCTGATAGTTATTTTTACATCCCGTGCATTGTAAGCACTTAATGGATTTGATATAATGGCACTTGGAAAAGGAACATAGATCAAAACTGTGTTGCAACCTGTATATATCCTACCATTATGTTACCAAAATAAGTTCTGCTTCTAGAGTAGTCAGAAAGTAAAACATTAGAGTAATTGTACCGTGCAACAAGACAGGTGAGACTATTATTAGCATGGTCAAAATCAAAGCTAAAACATTCTTACTGATGGTTCAAGCCCATTAGGGGTAATATGGTCTCATTTAATAATTAATAGCACAGTGACCAGTTTCACTAAAATCTGTCTGCATAGGCTGTAAAACTGATGAAGGAATTAATGTACCTTCAGCCATTCATGAAAACTTATAGATTTTATATGTTGAAATTCCCTTGAGTACTGATCAAATGAAAAAAATCACTTTTTCATATCGGTTGTGCCACTGAAGTCTTACAACATCTCTTTAGATTTGTATTGCACTAAAATACAACTTAACCTTCCTTCGCTGTTTGTGGACACACTGCATAAATAGTAATGTGTGAAAGCACTCAATTTATAACCAATCAGTTACACTCCCAAAACTTGGGCTTCTCTCCCCCAGTCCTTCTCACCGCCCACTGCTGGCCACACTGACAGGAAAGAAGCAGGTCAGCAACCGGCTGAAGACAAAAACAGCAACTTTGCTCATATTTACATCCCTTCTCTGAGATGAGATGCTAGCTCCCCTTTGCAGACCTTCTGCCACTCAGCCTGTTTCTGCTGGGATGTATTTTTCAAGGCAAAACTAAAGTCCAAGTGACTGAGAAGGCACCAGTGGAAGAGAACCGCAGTTGCCAGTCCTGGCTGTGAGACAATGTTTGGGCAGGACGAAACATCTGCCCAAAGCTGGTGCACTACTCTGTGTTGCACGTGCATCTAGGATTGAGAGCATCCCTGTAATACTGGACTGGAACGTGATTGTGAGGATGCCACCACTTCCTGGATGCTTGGTGGCAACTACTCAGGTGCACTCAAATGACCCTGCTCTGAGGAGCCGTTTGAGAACAACAGGCTTCAATTTGGAAGAATTTGCCAAATTGGGAAGTGTCAGATTTGGTAGATAGGAATGTTGCTGTGAAAAGCAAAAGGCTGTTCCTTTACCCTGTAAACTCAAATGGTGTAAGGTGGCTAAGTAAATCTCCTGGAATGCTGAGCGAGAGGCAGCAGAATGAAAGAAAACCAAAAGACAGTACCAGAGGTGCAGGTTTTACTTCTGAAATCAGACAGGCTACTGACCCCTACTATTCTCCTGCCAGGGCTGACCTTAAAGGATGAGTGGAACACACAGCCGCTCTGTAAGCAGAGTTTCAAAGTCAGAATGGGTTTGCTACAGCTCTTTAGGATACCTGAATCACCAGGATGAAGAGAGACAGAGTGATCCAGACCAATCCAGAGTAGGGACTGATAATAATAACTGTGCCGGGAAAACTGGAGAGGAACTCACTACAGCTGCATTATTATTCACCACACTGTGCATTATTCCACACCCAGCTCTGACAAACATGCAGAGGAAACCAACAGCTCTTTTAAGCAACAATACTGTAGTAAATGGGAAGGGATGGAGATGGGAAAGTGAATTGCTATCGCAAGGAACTGAAATTCCAAGCAAATTAAACCAGTTAGAAAAATGACAGTGCTCTTAAATAGGCATACCTTCACGGAGTGATGGGTTAAATGAGGGAAAACCATTGGGGTAGCAGCAGGGGAACCCAGCTAGAGTAGCAGCAACCACTGAATCAGACTGGGAACCACTTCTTTGGCTGAATTAACACAGAGATTCAAATAAGCAAGGAAAATTTTGAGAGATGAACAAAAGGCTCAAAGAGATAATAAACACAAGAATGAGTCAGTGCTTTATCATTTGCTAATGATGACCTGCAGCAACTGGACTTAAGAAAGAAGGATAAGAGTGAGGCATTGTATGAACAGGAGAGACAAATATGGTACTAATCCTAGAAGTAGAAAACAAGAAAAGAAAAGGCAGCATCAGCTCCGAGACTCCTCTAACATTTATTCTGAAAAGTTTTGAAAGAAAAAGAGAGCCACATACAAAAGAATACCTAACTGCTAGAGTAGCTAAAATGTTTAAAACTGCAGAGCAAGACAAGAAAATGCCATACAATTAGAATGAAAATGAGCCATTCAAATTCACAGAGAATATTGTTGAATTCAGTGAGGCATGTGAGGAGGTGCATGAAAGAAACCTAGAAGGGGGGGTTGCATTGGCTACAAAATCGAGGGAAAAATAAAAAGGACAAAGTAGCACATGTAAGTAGTTAACAGTTGAAAGTAAGGTGGATTAGGTGTGACCCTTCAGTGGGAGAGAGATAAGAGGGATCAGCTATTTCACTGAACTTGGAGAGATCTAGCTCTTGAATACTGAAGTTAACACTATAATGTCTGATTTTAAGTGACATGTGAAAACCAGTATTTTTTTCAGAGTACAGAGAAGGAAATGAAAAAACAAAACAAAATGTACCAAACAAAATAACTAAACAAAAGGAAGGCAAAGGTGGTAGAAACCTATGCATATATAAGAACTGTTAATTTAAGAGAAAATAAACTTATCAGTTATAAATAATAGATATGAAATGGATAATAAAAGTTAATTGTGTACTTACAAAAAATAGTATAGCCATATTAGCTGATGAATTGTGTGAAATGAAAAAACAAACATGCAGTTAATCAGCCCTTTAAGAGCACTAGAAAATCCTATGGAGAGAGGTACTTAAACTGGAGTAACTCGGATAACTATTAATAACAACCCTTAAGCCGGAGTAACTCGGATAACTATTAATAACAGTCCTTTCTGCTTCATCTGCCAGGGGTAGAGCAGAAAAGGAATCTATTCAAACACTACGAATATATTTAATTATAAGTTCCTTGACTTCGTTTCACTTGATTTTAATTTCATTTTATTATCATATCTGAAATGGCATAGATATAATACTTTTATAGGTCAGTTGCCTTGCCTGGTTTTCTCACTGATGGGGGATATATATCTTAATCTATTCATATGAATGTGATTAATCGATCACCAACTCATAAAGGTGTGTATGTAATATAAAAATGCACATGGATATGATGTTGTCTGTTTATAGGACATACTATTCCAAGCGTTGAAAAGCAAAGTTAGGTACACAAATGTAAGGATTGCATTTTAAAAGACTGCATGTTTGTGTAGTGCTACAACCAAGGCTTTTTAAAACAACTATGAATAAAATCATGGACCTGGGGTGGAACAAGATGGAATTTTCTGGATAGTCTCTACAGAAGGAAGACAGCAAGCATCAGGGCATGGTAGGCATTACACTTAGGAAGATAACAGCTTTCTGCTCAAAAAGTGGTCGAGTGACTCTGAATTTGTGCCATCCATATCAAATTAATCTGTAATTGTCTATGCAGGCTGCAATGGTCTTTGTGTGTGTTTTGTGCCCAAACTACCATAAGCTAATATACAATATGTATGTATGTGAATATTTAGTAAACTCTGTGGAAGAATGTTATTTCTTACTATATACATTTAACAATACAATTTATGAATGAAATTATTGCAAATATGTGTTATAATAGGGCATTAAACTTTTGGGGTGAATTTTAATCAATTGCAACAAATGCTAAGGGTAATTAGAAGGTGAGCTGAACTGGACTTCATGCCTGAAGAATGATCTGGGTGATTTTGGCAACTGTGTAAATTGAGTGGAATATAGCAATTCAAAGCTTAGCAGGCTGGTACATAACCAGTACTAGAAGATATCAGTGGGCTGCCCTTAGACCTTTGCAAGTTCTCACATCACAAGACCAATAGGAAAAAGTGAAAGCCTTGAAGAAGATCCATTGCCCTGTCCTGATCCTGACCTCATGTACAATGATTTAGAGTCTCAATATTAAAAACTATTAGTGGGAACTTTATCCCAGTAAAACCTTTGCTTTATATAAACATGAATTTCAGAAAGGCTTTGCTGACACATACATAAATTTTAGAGGCACATGCTTTATTTCAGTCTAACATTTGAGGTTTTTTTCCCCCAAACAACTAAAGTTCTTAACAATTCTGCTTTAAACTTGCTATCTGACATGACATAGCAGTACCAGAAGTACAAATACAAGGCAGAACTAGCAAAGTGCAGATTAAGGCTCATAGGTACTATTACTCAAGTGCCAAAACCTCATGGCAACATAGAAGTATTGGTGTATTCCTGTGGGCATTACAAATGGCAGTATTTCCATAGGAGTTACAAAACCAGGAGAGTCCTACGACACAGCAGTGTTAGGCTACTCTTTCCTTTCTTCTGAAGCCTTTCCAGTCTCATGGAAGACAAGAAGATTTTATATCAGTGAATAAGAGCGTATCTTAGACCTAGAGGTGTTGGTGGATGACAGGCTGGACACAAGCTGGCAACACAGAAAGCCAATCATATCCCAGGTTGTATCAAAGCAGCGTGGCCAGCAAGGCGAGGGAGGGGATTCTGCCCCTCTGCTGTGCCCTCATGAGACCCCACTTGGAGTGCTGTGTCCAGCTCTGGGGTCCCAACGCAAGAAGGACATGGGCCTCTTGGAGCAAGTCCAGAGGAAAACCATGAAGATGGTCAGAGGCCTGGAGCACGTCTCTTATGAAGACAGGCTGAGACAGCTGAGATGGTTCAGCCAGGAGAAGAGAAGGCTTCAGGAAGACCTTACTGCAGTCTTTCAATACTTAAAGTGATCCTACAAGGAAGATGGGGACAGACATTTTAGGCCCAAGCCATGAACTCCTGACAATTGCATAACAGAAGATGTGGGGACCTGTGGCCCAGTCAGGTGACCAGACACTCAGTGATACAGCAGGAGCTGAAGGATCCGGAGAAAGAGCTGAGACTTTCATGGGCTTGGACTGTGAGGGTATAAATGCCCCAGGGGTTCCTTTGTTCGGGGTCCCTTCTCTATGGCAGTGTTACTGCATCATGAATAAATTGCTTTATGGAACAAGACATCTGAGACTCTGCTATGTCAAACCTGGGGTCAAATCTGGGGTTGAAGCCTCGGGTAAGGAAACCTGGTCTGCCTGTGTGTGAGTTTGGGGTGTGTCTGGAATCAAGCGAGGTCCCATGGGTCACTGGAGCTGCCTGCTGTGAAGGGGCTTCGATCCTAGTCTCAGGGAGTGTGACTGCCAGAGAGTCTCATGAATGGTCAGACTGGGAAGTTTACCACCATCCAACACAAACTATTCTATGGTCTTCCAGCATGCTCCTTAACCTTTCCAGTTAGTTTTTCTTTTCATTGCTTGGTCATGTTACAGTGACACAGTTTTAGTTAGGACTGCACAAGGCGGTATAAATCCTGCCATCCTACTAGACCCATTAGACTATCCTCCTCCAGCTTCACCTACCTGGTCCCATGGTCTCTGAAAAAATGCAGCCTCCACAGTCGTAAAGGCAAGACTGAAACAGGGAACTTATATAACAGTGTGAGCCATCATGTTTCAAACACAGGGGAAAAGACAGGAAAATGCTTGTAATTTCAAAGAGGCCTCTGAGGAAGTCTTTAAAACAGCTTTCTAAAATTATGCTAGCGTGGAATAAGGAGGAAAAAAAAAAAACAAGATTGGAAAGTTTTTAATAAAGGAAATTCCTGTAAAATTATGAAAGCTTCTTCAAACATTGAGACACAAATTCGGGAATGAAGAAACTCTGCTATTAATATAGAGACAGAAGGACTGTGATGCCAAGAAATGGTAATCATAGCTACTAAAAAACTGACTGAAAGAAAAGGTCCAGTTTGTCCCAAAGTATGGCCAAAAAAGAAAAAGAAAAAAAAATTTAAAATGACAAAGCAGAAAGACATGCACATATATGGATCTGAGACTGCAGATCACACACACTGTGGTTAGGCCGACACTTGGGAGAGAATGCTCTAGAGCTGCTATTCTCTTACTACCTCCTTTTCCCAGAAGATACAGGTAAGTAATCTCAAGCCTCGCCAGCCCTTCTACTACAGACCCTCGAGAAGATATCCAAACCCTACCATGCCCCCCTGTTGCTGATGCATCCTATGGAACTGAGATGCTTGGACCCAAATTTTAGGCTAACGTCATGTCATCTCCAAAGTTACAGGGCAGTCCTGTGTGTAGCTTCTATTCTCCTTGAAGATGTATGAGCTTTTCTCAAGTTCTAACGCTGGCTAAAATGGGGGAATCCCATTTGGGGGAATCCCCCCAAACACGTAGAGGTTCTTCTCTCTCCACTGTGTGACTATCGTGAATGCGACTTTAGCAGAGTGGTTGAATGTATTTCATCCCCTCCATACTGCTCACACTGACCTAATTTTTCATGGTTCAGTAGAAAGCTGCTTCCCAATGTCGCCCCTGAAACCTCTGTCCTGAGAGTGACTGGACTGGGTTTATGACTGGAAACAAACAAAAAAAGACCCCTAAGTTCTCATTTCCCTCAAACCATGCAAACACCATTAGAACATACCAAGGAATTTTCCTTCACTTAGTCTGGGGAGGACAAAAATCAATCCAATGAAAGTCAGAAGAAGGACATAGCAAGAGGAGCTGGTCAATCTGGCTGGCAAAGCTGGTACACGGGCCAGCCTGCTCAAGAAGCCTAGACTAGACTTTCAGAAATGAAAAGTGAGCAAAGCAGTAAGATGAGATAATGAGGTACAGACAGGTACCTGGGGAGAGAAAAAGGGATCAGCAGCAAGGGAGAAAGAAAATACAGGACTGATTGATATTGAAGCAGGAAAATGGTGGTGAGATAGGGAAGACATAGGAGCAGGGAAAAGGGTGAAACAAAACTTCCACAGTTTTGAAAGAGAACTAGGCTTTGTTAGGCAAGGACACTGCCTGCACATGAGGAAAGGGAGGTCCTGGGATCTCAAAGAAGCTCCCAAAGGGGATACAAGGACTCTATAAGAAAGTAAATAGGAATGATGCAATGAGGGGGTAGAAAAAGAGATTAAAGTATGATACACGCAAAGGGAGAAGATGTGGAGGATCTTGATAAGATAGAGCAGAAGGGAACATATACAGGAGAAACAGCTTGAAAGGTTAAAACCCTAAAAATAGAGCTTTTCCATACTCTAGAATGAAACCCATATTCCTGAGCTTCTCCCATCTTCTGCTGAAATCAAGTGGCCATGGAAGTCAATAGCCTCAGACTAATGTAATGTTGATGAAAAAAAAGAGAATGACAACAAATTGTGATGTTGTCAATTTGAAGAGAGCTGTAGAGAAGATTTAAATAGATAGTGTTCACTATCAGTGAGAGCCTGTAGGAAGGTCAGTAATCCTGAATGACAGAGTATTCAATTTTTGGGGTTTTTTCTTAAAAAAAAATCTAGGACATGACATATAAAGAATTCCAGGAAACTGCAACTTAAGGTTGCAAAGTCACATGTCAGACAAATAGCAAAATCGGTGCTGGTGAAATCTGAATTCAACCCTCTTTGTGCCATCCTATGACACTGTTTTGGATGACCACTTACTATCTCTAATGGACAGATGCATTCCATAAGTAGATCAAGTTTTGCCCACACCAACGGGTGGGGAAATGATTATTAGGCTTCTCCTGACAAAAGAATAGTGTATTGTCAATTTGCATATCTCAGTAGTGTACCGGTGGGTTTTTTAATGTGGTTCCTCCGAGATTTTGAGTGGAAAAGACTATATATTCTATTCTTCTTTATTTCCTACCTTAGAGACCCTAACTTCAAAAATTGGAACTGTTTTTGGTTTCCCCTCCCTTCTGTGAAAACTTGAAAGTATGAGAGTTTGAATTGTCTAACCCCTTATGATACAGTGCATTTTTCAAGTATCCTGTTTTCTGTAATGTTGTAGCTAAAATTCAAAACGAGAAGAAAAAAGGCCATTTTTGTAATGTCTTCCTTTCCAAATTTTCATCCATGGCCCGTACCATTTCCCTGTAACCCATGCAGCCCTCATCTACTGCCAGCCGAGTTTCACTTCATAAAGCTAGAAACACTCCTTTCCTTTATGTTAGTTTTAAACACAATGCCACCACAGCATGTTCCAAACTGCTTCCTGAATTCTTCATTTGTTGTTCTGCTTTCAGTCATATCCTGCATGCCAGCCATACCAGCTCCAACAGTATTTACTTTCTTGAGCTAATAATCATACTGAGTTAAAAACCAATTCTGAGTTACTTCCACAAACATACCTCCAGGCACTTTGTACAGTTAATGAATTCCAGTCAATGCATGAATAGTTAACGTTTACTATAAATACAGCTTTGTCCTATGTGATTTTGTCCTTTGTGCTAGTAGACTGCCAGAAGAAAAGCATGATTATTACTTATCACCCAGATGAAAAAGTAGTTGGAAATTCTTTTGAACTCATTCTGAAACTGACACAATAAAATCCTAAATGAGATGTATATTTTCAACATTAAGTAGAAGAAGACTCTAGTGCAGTGAATTATTTAATACACATAAAACCACCTCAATAACTTTAATAGATGAAACTCACCTGGAAGGAAGGCCGTCACAAGAGCACTGCACCACTTCATCTGTTACAATAACGTTTCCCTCTTAAACACGACTAGAGTAACTGAAGTGGTATTTAGCCTTTGCGTTCTTTGCCACTGAAGGCAGACACATAGCATTGCCCCTAAACAGCAGCTATATGTTGGGTGGTAGATAATTCAGTGGGTCAGCTTTTGTCATTCAGGCAAAGCAATGAATCCAGACAGTAAGTTTCAATTTACACCATGATCTATTGTTCTGTCTCCCAACCCTGGGAGACATGATCCGTCTTACATTGCAACTGAATGGCACCACAAAATCAGCTACTGCTGACTCACTGGTGGTCCTGTTGATTATCAAAGGGCCAGACTCTTGCTGCATTGGGTTTGCATGGCTATGTTTTGGTAGCAGGAGACTACAGGGGCAGCTTCTATGAGAAGCTGCTGGAAGCTTCCTCCATATCCAGCAGAGCCAATGCCAGCCAGCTCCACGATGGATGTGCCACTGGCCAGGGCTTGGCCAATTAGAAATGATGGTAAGACCTCTATTTAAGAAGGAAAACACATATTTAAGAAGAAGGAAAAAAAAAAGCTGTTGCACAGAAGTAATTGTGGCCAGAGAAGAGCAGGGCGAGAACACGAGGGAGGAAATGCCCTGCAAAAACCAAGGCCAGTGGAGAAGGAGGGGAGGAGGTGCTCCAGGCACCAGAGATGAGATTCCCCTGCAGACCGTGGTGCAGATCATAGTGAGGCAGCTGAGCCCCTGCAGCCCATGGGGGTCCACAGGGATGGAGAGATCCACCTGCAGCCCCTGGAGGAGCTGGACCCCACACTGGAGAAGACAGATGCCTGAGAGGAGGCTGTGAACCCATGGAAGACCCATGGTGGAGAAGGCTCCTAGTGGGGACCTGCAGACCCATGGAGAAAGGAGCCCATGCTGGAGCAGGTTTCCCAGTAGGACTTGTACCCTGTGGGGAACTCATACTGGAGCAGTCTGTCCTTGAAGGACTGCACCCCGTGGAAGAGTGATCCACATTGCAACAGTTTGTGGACAACTGTTGCCCGTTGGGTAGACTCACACTGGAGAAGTTCATGGAGAGCTCTCTCCAGTGGAAAGGACCCCATGCTGGAGCAGGGGAAGAACTCCTCTCCCTGAGCAGGGGCAGGAGCAATGTATGATGAAATGACCATTACCCCCATTCCCTGTCTCCCTGAGCTGCTGTGGGGGAAGGAGGTAGAGCTGGGAAGGAGGGAGGGGTGGTGGAAAAGTGCTTTAAGGTCTGTTTTTACTTATCATTATTCTGCTTTGATTTTGTTAGCAATAAATCCAGATAATATACCAAATTTGAGTCTGTCTTTCCTGTGAAGGTAATTGGCTAGTGATCTCTCTTGGTTCTTCCCTCAACTCATGAACCCTTCATTGTATTTTCTCTATCCTGTTCAGCTGTGGAGGGGAGTGATAGAGAGGCTTTGGTGGGTGTCTGGCATCCAGCCAGGGTCAACCCACTACCTATGAATCATAGGTAATAGTGGGAAAACAAATTCAGCTCAGGACATAATTTGGTTGGCTTGATGGTGGTTATCAGAAAATTATATATTCTAATCAAGCAATCACCAAGCCTGACTCATATTTTATTTCCAGGGGTCCATCATGTTCTAGCTCCAGTCCCAGTTCCTATTTCCCTGGCACAGAAGAACATATGTGAGAGGAACATCAAGTGGATACAGCTCTTGGTAGTCTTGATGGAAGTGTCCTGTTACAGAACCACTGTATCCTAAACTTCCCATGAAAATTGCACTTAAGATAACCAGCCCTTCTATTAACATACCTGGCCTGTTCTTAGCCCCTCCCAAAAACTTTTAAACTTTTGCTAAATTGCGCCAGATTTGAGTCCTGGCCTCGAGCTTTGAGGTTGTTTTACTTCCAGACATTTTGTGAAAATCAAGAGCTGGGTAGAGGAGCCAGACTTCCACTCCTTTGGGAAAAAGGCAGTTGTAACTGTGTTTTGTGTGTATTGAATCAGCCACCTGACTGATCTCAGGTGATACTTCACATCTCAGTTGATAACTGGACACCATGAGAAAGCTCAAGACAGCACAGTTCATATTGTCTTGGGGACAACACTGGTGGAAACTGGTTCTGAAGAATGAAACCTGACCTCTATCTTTATGAAAAAGTTGTATTTAAGTTTTTAACTCATTCGATTCACCAAACCATATTATTCCTTGGTTCCAAATTTCAGCTCATGTCGAATGCACCCTGTGAAGCCGACCATCTGTTACTGCTGGTATTGGCAGAGAGCTATGGGCTTGTTTTTATGCAGCTTAGACCATTTGTGACAGCTTTGCATTAACTTACACAAAAGACAATATGCTGTGTAGCAAAATTAAATTTATTTTAAAACATTAACAAATTCACTCTCAATTCCCTTCCAAGAAGTACATAACAGACTTTCCTTAGCCCTATTTTAATGTGACAAAAGAGACAAAGAAACAAAATTAGTTAGTTAGCCCCAGTCCCGTGATAGATTCATGGGACAGTCACCACCAGGACTTCAGAGCCTCCTGATTGCCAGTGCATCACTCCCTCCCCAGCCCGTCTAGGCCTTCTGGCTGTGACAAAACTAGCAGCTGCTGGAAAAAAACAAGCTGAAGAACAGAGATAACAGCACCTGAATGCTACATAAACACAGGGATTGTGGTAGCTCTCTCTAATAATATAAACCAATTATGTTCTTCTGGCTCTGGTTTCCATCTTAAAAAGGATTAGTCATAGGGTTATGCCGGATTAGGGAATTAGCCTTTCACCTCTGAAAAATGTAAGTTCAAATATTGGTTGAGGTCATGAATGAAAATCAGTTTCTTCCATTCCAGCTTGTGCTTATATATTAGGAAAGCACAACACAAATTGGCAGAACAGTCCCAGGAGTGGAATAGCAACAGCAGCTTGTGGTATACTCAGAGTGTGTGTGTGTACATATCGTATACAAAGTACATATATACATACACCTACTTACACTAAAGAATGGGAAAGGTGGAATAGGAGAGCATGCTTAGAGATAGGATGGCTTTGAAATGTTTTGAAATTCGACACTGAATCCGAACCAAGAGATCTGACATGTAGTTTTAGTCCTGCCATGACCCTTGGAATAATCTTCCCCAAGCAAGAGTCCCCTTTAATCACCTCACACTGCAGTATCTGGTCTAAGCTAGTCCTCAAAGCTCCTGTCCAGTTTTCGCAGAAAGACACGCACAGGGTTATCTATTCCACCGACTTCCCACATCCACCCAGTGATCACAGTGCAATGAATTCTCACAGTCCTCCGGAAGCAGATCTCAATTTCTCTCTCTCCCTTAGGTTGAGAGGTACTCAACCTAAATCCCTTCCCACTTCACATCTTTGTTTTACCCAATCTATTGATAAAAGCTTCAAAAATGGGTGACTCTTTTTATTGAAAATTCACAGCAAAAGGATCCTATTATGTGTCATGGCAATTCAGTGTGACTAAAACACCAATAAATTATTGAGACTGGGATGGCAGATCTCATTTTATGGGCAGTTTCCATCAGGTAAAAAGGGGTTGGAAAATTATGGCCAACAAAATAGCGTTCCTCTAAGTAAGGCTTTGATTGCTACATTAAAAGTATTAACATTGTATGGGAAAAGATGAAACCCAGACCAGAAAATGTTAGTGAATCTTCTGTCGCTGTATACTGAGAACAGTGAGTAACGATGCAATCCAAGTTTAGGAAGAAAGTGGTTATTTAATAATTATAATTTGATTTATATAACTTGGTTCCCAAAGAAGACAGGAGGTTATTGGTTCTTTGACCAGCCACCCCCTCTCCTATTGGCCAAAGCTCACAACACCTACTTCAAAATATTATTCTACTGTGTACAATAATAACTCTGAAAAACAGACCCCAGGTGCACAGATAAAGAACCAGTTTACAAAAACCTGTAGCAGTGTTTTTCATAGCTTTCATGAGAACCACAGAGCTCTCACAGAATGCTGCAGAAAGCTGAAAAATTTCTCTGCTAAAGCTTTTCAGCGTCTACAAATCTTCTGTTCCTACAGAAAAGAAAGACCCTTCTTGATTAGAGAAGATACACCATTCTTGTACGGGCTCATGACAACAGTGGACAAGAAAACAGACTGTCATTTAAACTGTGGGCTCAGGCTGACTTAAAAATACAGAGAGATTTATATAAAAAAGCCCAAAATTGTATAGAAATGGAAGAGGTATAAAAGTCCAGACTCCAGCTGCTGCCATGGTGTATGCTGTGAGAACAGTCAACTCAAACTGAGATAGTTGGAAGTAGAAACACTATTTGGAGACTGTGCATTTTAGGTCCAAGTGCCCCTTTGGTCTTGTAGAAATGTGTGCTGATATAACAAACATAGAAGAGATACAGTTTCTTCTTCTGTGGAACACCTGAAATTCAACAGATTTTGCCAAAAGGATCCTCTGTCCTGAAATTTCACTTGTGTTGATGAAAATTTTTGACTTCTGTGACCAATTACAGATTCAGGAAGTCAAATCAACAAATCACAAAAACAAAGTGCTTGAATGTATCTCTAGGAAGCAACCATTTGTCTTCAGAATGAAAAGGAAAAAAAAAAAAGACAAGAGAGTTCAGCCTCAGGCAGCAGAGCGATGCATGGAATATTTGATTGTTCCACCATTCAGGAAATTCCTGGTCCTACCCTGCAACACAAATAGAGTTTGCCTTTAGAAAACTTTAGATTGCTTTCAAAAAGCAAAACGAGACATAGTTAATTTTCCTAGACATAGAAGAAAATTTCACCAAATTTAAAAATATAAAGGTTTTAACAATCCAACTGTGAAGAATATATCTCTTTCTTTGAGATGAAGAGCTTTCTGCAACCATGAGTTATTTCATACTAACTGCAGCAATCAATAGGCTTAAATACCCATTTCACTTTCAAAGATAATTTGGTTAATTTGAAATAAGGCTACTAAAAAGCTGAGTAAGATCATCCACAGATCATTTAATGCAGCTTAATCAATCATTTTACAAAGCAAATAAGATTAACATTTATAATTCATCCTTTTATAGACAACCCTAAATAATAATTCAAATCTATGTTCCTGATACAAATGAAGAGAGTGGGAATTCAGAGCAGATGAAGAGCATGCTCTTTACAGGTTGCTGAGGCAGGAAAGGTACCATTTTTATCCTACCTGCTTGTTTTTCTACTATCAAATGCCAGTGCAGCCACAGAAGTCAGACTTGTTCCAAAGCCAGCAACACTTACTCTGTTTCACATTTTGCAGCAGGCTCATTCTTCAGGCCAAGCTCAGGCCATAGCTTTCCTAATTTTTCTCTAAATCACTTGGCACACTTTGGAGAGTTATAAAACAAAGTGAGCGACAATACATAACAATTGTGTGTGACAGGGAGAAATACATTGTTCCTCTTGTGGGGACAAACTGCAAACCTGGATAATGCCAGGAGCAAAGCCTACCTTGAAAAGCCACATTTATGCTCAGGGACAGTTTAAGCTTTTAACAAACTTAAAGATAAATCCTGTAGTAATGACAGACAACAAAATGGTACAGTTCTCCTGAAAGCACTTACACAGATTCTGGAAAGATGCCCAGAAAAAGCCTCAGGCATGAAAATAAACAATAATATGTGTAAGTTTTCCATAACAAGTCCATAAGTCTAGAGTAGTACATAGATAATGGGCAGTGAGGATAACAACTTTCTGAAAGGGGAAATTGGAACAGAGGCAGATAAAGGGAAACATTGTAACGCAAAAGCTATTCTTAAAGCTAGATCATTATTCACTAGTGAAAAATCCTCCTTTGCACTGATGAATACAGAAAATAGGCATTTCCTTGGATCAACTACCTTTTAAACTTCTGGAGAAAGAAAAAGAAGAATCAGGTGAACTTTTGCTTCTATCAAGAATGAGCTTGTCCTGTCAAGTGTGCAATTATTACTTTCCTATGGCAGAACTGCAAAATAACTATTCAGGAATGATAATTCTCAAGAGAAGGTTCTTCTTTGGTTCAAGCCATGAAGCCATGATAACTCCATCTGTAGTTTGAAAAGGATCAGCCTTACATATTGCCTACATTAAACAGAAAGCATCTGAAGCAGGGTTGTTTTCTTTTTTGCAATCAATGTAAGTATGACCAGCGCAAAAATTCACATGCACGATTCTATGTTCATTCCAACCAGGACTATTTCGGTATATCTAAAATTTACTAGGAATTTAAAATGAACAACAATAAACTATTTCTAATTTGACAAAAAAAAAAGAAGTCCACAGAGTCATTCTTAGCATTTTGATTACACCAGTACACATCTGTGTAGACGTAAGTCTCAAAGAAGCAATGTTCCAGAAAAAGTTATTTGCCATTAGAAAAGACAGAAACTTGTCTTGTTTTTCCAAACCAACTCCACAAGGCAGGTTACCTCAGGATCTAATTCTTGAAAAACTGGGGGGCATACCTTCCTCTGAAAGCAGGACAACGATACAGTGGGGCCTGGATGGCCTGAAAACAATGTGAAGTAGGGCACAAAACCCTCCCGAGTTACGTCTGCTGAGAGCAGCCCTAATTGCCGGCACCCGCTGTGTGAGCCCGGTGTCACACTGCCAGCGGCACGTGGCGGCTGTGCCACGCCGGCAGCCAGGCACGGCGACACGCGGGCTGTGCCCTCCTCTGTCGCACGCATATCGCTTATTTATTTAATGCAAATGAGCATATGTTATCTGTCACTTTGAGGGCCCAAAGGAAACTACATGTTTCAAGCGTAATTTCAGAGTGAAGCCCGTCGATGCCCTTCTGTCTGCCCTGCAGCTCGAAAGGAAAATCCCGCGAAACGCGCCCAGCTTCCGAAGCCGACATCGGCGCGGGCACGTCCCGTCCGTGGCGCTCGCAGTTATCGCCGCACGGGCGCTGCCCTTAGTCTCGACCTGACAGACTTCTGTGCTCAAACACAAAGCACAAGGCCACGGCGAAGGCAGTGTACAACCCCTTCAGATCTGCTGCCAGGCCGACGCGACTAATGTGCCAGGAACACCCGTCTGGGCGCACGGCGTGCCTGGCGGCGAGAGCGGCGGGGGGAGCGCTGGCCTTGCGCTGCCGGGAACACCGCGGTCCGAGCCGCGGGGCAGGGGAAAAACAACCAGACCAACCCCCCAGAACCAA
>VZTI01005947.1:1095621-1111659 GCA_013397865.1 Struthidea cinerea
GGAGGCGGCGGCGGCGGGCGCCCCGCGGCCCGCCTGGGTGGTGCCGGTGCTGTCCAGCGTGCTGATCTTCACCACCGTGGTGGACATCCTGGGCAACCTCCTGGTCATCCTCTCCGTCTTCAAGAACCGCAAGCTTCGGAACTCAGGTAAGGGCTTGACCCCCGCACCCTGCCCCGGCGGCGGCAGGGAGCGGCGAGCGCCCGGAGTCCCGCGGACATCCTGGTCCTCACTTCCAGCTGCCCTGAGGAGTCCAGCCCGCTTGTCGAGTCCGGGCGGGCCGCCCCCTGAAGGCGGGGGACCAGAGCCCCATCCATTGGTGCTTGCCCCTGTAGTGTGTGCAGGGACCCCCAGGCTCTTAGTCACCCTTCCCAGCGCTCCCCTTGGGCTCCGTCCTTCCCTCCGTCCGGGAAAGCAGGTCGTGGAGTGGTTCCTAATGAGGCATTATCTGGTCTCTATGGAGCTCCCGAGGAGGGGAATCGGTGCCATCTGCTTAAAATACCGGAGACAAAAAGCGTGCCCAAAGCGGTCGGAGGAATGAAGGAGGAGCTTTTAAAACTTGCTCAAGAGTCCTAAAGATGCGGTGCTGTGCCATGCGTGGGGAAGCGGCTCAGCCCGCTCTCTGGAGCCTGCATCAGAGTTCACGGTAGTCTTCCACGAAATCGTCTTCTTTTCTCCTCACCGCATATCCTTCAACCAGAACGCAACAAATAAAGTGGGGTGTTTTCTTTGAATCGTGTCTAAGGTTTCTCCTTGTGTGTGCAGAATGTTGCTCTGCGGCTTTTACTTGCTAAACTTGCTGGCTTTCTCTCCTCATCTCTGCCGGGCTGGCTACACGTGTTTCAAACTACAAAACTGTAGTTAAGCACCAACTTCTCGGATTTGCCTCCTGGCCAACTTCCCTGATTCGCGCACGTCCCGCTGCGTGCGGATCCTACACCCCCTGCTCCTCTCCCCATCGATGGAGCCGGTTGTTCCCTGATGCGCAGAGCTGGGCACACCTGCACTCGGCTGGATGCTGGGTGTCAGTGCGGTATAAAGTGCTACCCCCGAAATTGTGGTGTATCTACTACACTCTACATCTACTAGCTGCTCCCGGAACTGCTCGTTCCTTCGAGACACGAGTGCCCTCGTTTTGCCATGCGCACGCAGGTCGGGGTAACCAAACTTTGCTGGGAGCTGGCAGAAGTCCGAAGCACTACGTCCCGCGCACTCGGAGCTAGAGGGCTCTGCCATCGGTCCTCTGTGTCAGCGGGTGCTCCCTTGCCACGGGGAAGGAGGGACAAGCCGCTGACTTGTTTCTCCTGGGAGTGGAGGGGGTGTTGGTTTGGGTTTTTTTTTAAACCAGTGTCCCTTCCCAAGCGCTGTCGTGTCTCACGTGCGGTGACTGGAAATCCTGCTGACGGGGAGTAGGCGCTCGTTCGCGCTTGCTTTAAGTTAAATCCTACTTAGGGGCAAAAGCAGTTTATGGAGGGTAAGTCTTGAGCTCCCCAGTCGCTGCACGTCTAACTGCAGGCGGGGGATGCCGGCAAGCTCCGTTTACCTGGGGCGGAGCGATCATACCCCACCGAGCAGCACCGAACTTGAGAATGTCTGGAAGGGTGCTTTGGCTAAGCGAGGGAAAACTTAGGAAGGCAGCTGCTTGTCCTTTCGCTTGTGCTTGGGCTGTCCGTCCAGGGGACCAAGCCGAGAGAGGCAGAGCCGTACCGAGGCCGGTAGTGCCGGCACGACCCGGAGCCCTGCGTGCCCCCAGCGGGACCGCGGCCGCCGAGCAGCCGGGCGAGCGGAGCGGAGCGGAGCGGGGCTGGGCTGGGCTGGGCGCAGCGCCACGGCGGGGCAGGGAGCCCCGCGGGACCCGCTGTGACTCACCGACGCTCCCCGGCCCCCTCGGCGCCGAGGGAAGGAGCATTCCGCAGGGAGTCGCGCCTGGGCTCCGGGGGGAAGAAGCGCCCGAGGGAACAGGCTCTTGCTGGAGAGGGCGGCCGGCCCGAGGCATCAAATCCTTTCCGGGGGGAGGAAGAGAGGGGCTCTCTTCTGAAACGTTCCCTTCGCCCAAACTACAGCAAAGGGGAGGGTTTAGACTGGAAGAGAGTGATGCCTGGAAGAGTAAGTTTCAACATACTGATCAAAGTACTTAGTGACACCCTAAGACTGTTCAGGAAAAAAGAAAAAAAAAGGCAAACGTGGTCGTCTAGTTCAAACACCTGCTAATTGATCTCCTTCTAGGATCATCCTTAATGTGATGTCACTGACCCTGTCCCAACAATCTCTTTATCTTTGATAACTACTATGAAGAATAGCAGGGAATTCCTTCTGCATAATCTTCATAAGGTTATTTAACCTTTTAAATTGCCAGTTCTTAGTTTTACATCAGGGAGAGATGGCTCTTAGAGGTGAAACTGAAAGGGCATCGTTTGGTAAATGTCCACAGAAGTCTTTTCAGGTAAAATTTCTTAAGGAGGAAGCAGAGTGGAAGAGGACGGAAAACTGATGTGGGTGGAGCGATAGAGGGGATGGGAAAGTGGTGGAGAGTTAAGGCAGTACTTGGGAGCCCTTAGCCTCTGACAAGGAAAGCAGATGGAAAAGCAGGTGGACTTGCAGTTTTCCTTTCTGAGCAAACAAGAAACGACGCATTTGTACTTGCAAGGAGAGTGAATACAGCAGAAAGTGAAATGATGAGGAAAAATGGCATGAAATGAATTAGACCTTGTCAGAGAAGAAAAAGATGAAGTTAGGGGAAAGGTTATCACAGGAGGACATCCAGATGATCGAAGGAAAAAGGAAGAGCTATAGTATCATGAGCACTTGGTTCCCTTTGAAGAAGCTGATGAGAGATTTTTCTTGGATGAGAGTTTGGGATTTCAATTAAGTCATAGGTGTGTAAGAAATAAATTAACCAGCTCTACCCACTTCTGTAGCACAAGAAGTAATCTTACCTTCAGAAAGCAAAGCAGGACTTCAGCAGTTTTTCCAGGATCTATCAACACTATTCTGTTCTAGACTTTACAGAGAGATCTGATAAGTGGAAACAATGTAATTATACATCACTGTCCTCAAAATTAAAGCATGACCAAAAGTAAATCTATACTAATGCTGTTATATAATGGGAGGTGCAAGAATGGAGTGAAATAAAATGATCCATTACCCGTTGGGCTGGTACATATTATGTTCAGCAGGACAGAAATAAAGAATGGCTAAGACTGGTGCTTCTGGACATCGCTCCTTCACTCGTCAAACATGGCAATTTTGCCAGCCCTACAACAGAATGATTGTTTCAGATCATCCAGAAGCCTCTTTCCCACGTTTAAATTTGGTTTTGGGGAAAATCTGTGAACACTCTTCCAAGTAATGTGTAGCATAATTGGTATGAATCAACATGCTTGTCTTACATAACTGCACCCAGTCTTTCTGTGAGAGGCTGAGCAACTTCTGATCTCTCAAAGTGATTTAATTTACAGAAATTAATGCTTTTATCAGTTCTAATTTGGGAGGAGGGTAATTTCATCTAACACACTACAAAATTAAATAAAACTTTGTATGTGGAAATAATAAAATTATATTAGCTTGTCTTTCTATTTGAAATGTCAAATGTGTTCTGAATTTCCAAAAACAATTATTGATTGTGTGTGTTTCCAATTAAACATGCCCAGTTGAAGGCAGCTTTTAAATTGCTGAACTTTGGAAGTGGTAAAGTTTACATGTGCTCAACAACCACTGCTGGATGATCAAGTATCCTGAAGGTGCATCAAGTAAATCAAAACCACTAGATGCTTTTAAGAACTTTAAAGATACTTTTGTACAGCCATAGCTGTAAACATAACATTATGGGCTGGGATAAGAACCTGGTAGGAAGCACTCCAGAAGATGGGAACCAGCAAGGCATCTCCCAGAGGACAGAGATAAAGCAAACCATTTATACTTCATTGGCCCTAAAGCCAGCATAAAATCAGTGAGAAGTGAGAATTAGGCACATTAACTCAATATCATTTCAAAGAGTAATGAAGACTTGGGACCCTTTGACTTTTGGCAGAATATTAATATTAACCTTGGTGCAATGCCAAAGAATGCATTAGTGGAAAGTGGTATTTTTAGTGCATTTAGTTAGCCTTCCTCATCCTCTCCACTATTTTCTTTTCTATATATAACAGCTAACACAGCACAGTGAGATTCTGATTTCCATTTGAATAGCAAGGTGCTGTTGCAACACAAATGAAGTAAAAATTCATGTTTCTTTTACCTGTGAGAACACTGGTATGTTTGCATGTTTAGTTCTGTCTAATGTGTATGTGGCTCTAGAGCTGGACAAGGCTTCTCCTATGTGCATCTGTACAAAATAAACAATCCTGCATGTAGAATTATATGTTTGGTACTCATCTGTCTACTAAATAAACACGTTCAGCAATATAAGCAAGCCTTGTAGTCTTTTTCCATGCTCCTTCCCTTTCCACAACCTTCACTCCACATTTCTGTGATATAGCTGAAGGTAAGTTATCCCCATTGCTAAATGCTGTTTTCAGTTATTCTTCATCTCTTTGGCCACACCAGTTCTCTTTCCCTCCTTTATTCTTCCCCTATTATTATTCCTGTCCACTGGGATACAGGATAGTTGTCTCCTGTGATGGAATCCATCTCTTACAAAACTACACTGGAGAAACCCGTTTCTGAAACCACTTGGCAAAATTGTCCTATAATACCAGCAGTGATGCTGACAAGAACTTATTTTGATGAGCAGAGCATGAGATCCCACTCTGATAGTTTCAGCTTTTGTACTCCTGTCTTCTTGAACCCTGGATCCGCGGAATTCTTAGCTCCGGGACTGCGTGTGTTTGGCCTTCACATTCTCTCTCACGTTCACCTTGAAGGTGCTCAATGCTGAGAAACTGATGGGAACATAGCTTCAGCATTCACAAAAGTTCATTGAACCCAACACTTAAAATAACGCTCTTCCATCTCTTACCATGACTTAAACTCATTTTCACTTGACCGTAACTTTGTGATTATTAGTTGCTAACTTAAAGTGGATATTTTTATTTGTAGAATTACAATTGTCATCTAATGTGAATGGATCATTTCTCCACCTGCTGAGAACTTTTGTGCAATATTAATGGAGAGTAAACACATACTTACCCCTCAACTTTTTTTTTCCATAGTAAACAAGTAAAATGCTTTTAAGTTTCATCTAAGTAGGTGTGCTCTTCATTTTCCTGGGTTTTTTAGGCCTTCCAGATCACTTATCCAAACCAAATTAATCTGTCTTAAACAGAAAACTGACCTATTCACAGTAATGCAGGTGAAGTACCACCAATACCTTCAAGAAAATATTAACATTCTATTCTGTTCCATCCTTTCCTGGGTGGACAAAATAGACCTGGTATGCCTTGAAGCCACATTTTCCTTTTATGTGGTAGCATTGTATAGATGTTCTCGGTGCAGTCACTTGCTGATGCAGCTCTTTTTCTTTTGTTACACAATTATTCCTTCAGTACCTGACCTCATACCTCCCGTTAGTATACTCTATCCACTTCCTGCTCTTTTAGTCCTCAAGCGAAAAAAAAAGATCTTGACATTTCCCTGTATCAGTGTATGCTCTCAACTTCGTATTATCACAAAATTTCATTAGTTCTCTTTGTGTTTTGTGACATAATACTTCTGAAACAGACAAAATCAGTTCAATGTAGGTTATCTCCCTCTGGTCCAACAATTTTCTTTCATCATCGTCCAGGCACTGGTAGCAACAGACTGTGAGTGGTACCCTGGTGATTCTAAAGCTAGATCCATTTAGAGCAACCTCCCAGGTCCAGAAAATCCAAGTCCAACTTCTATTAAATAAAGATGATCAGATTAGTTGGTACAGCCACTTTGTATAAGCTCCCATTGACTTTTATTCCATTTGTCTGTATCTGCATCTTTAATTTTCCTATCCCTCTCAGTTTGTCTCTCCAGCCTTGCCTACAATTAAGATGACATTAAGAGCCCAAAGATTTCTTGATTCATTCTTCCTTTTCAACAATCTCCCACCTTGAATACAGGTGCCATGTTAGCACATACTCTGTGGCAGACAAATTAATCTTCCAGAGGTGGCAACACTGTTTTACTGTTCTCATTACTCCCTAATTGCTTTTTGACTTAGTAGGAGCACCATTCATGCAAAAAGAAACAGCATTTGTGCAGCACCATAGCAAAGGAGGAGGAAATGGGTAGTAAAGTGTGAGAGCACCACAGCTGCAAGTGAGTCATGGCAACACTGCTCTTGGGGATGCATGTGGGAGCCAAGCTCTGGGAGAAATCAAATCGCTCAAGCCTGAGAGAAATCTGCACTTCCCTACTGGCAGTGAGGACTAGAGAACATTTCAGCCCCTTTTTACAGGTCCCACATATAGCTCTCAGTACTTTCTGAACATGACACTATCTCTGAGATAACAGATGTTAAAAAATTCCTGCCATCAAGTATATTCAATCTCTCTGACATTTTTGCTTTATTGTAGATATGCTAATTCCTCACCTGTCAGCCTGCCTTGTCCCCAAGACCACCACTATTGTCCTTATTAAAAGGTCTACCAAAATCTTTCTTCAGACCAGAGCTATTTCAACTTGATTTTCAGGGTCCCCCTTTCCCAGTAACTTATCTTTCCTTTTCTCTTTTGTTATTGCGCTGAAAGGGCATTTTAGTCATTTTAGAAGTCTTTGCAAAGTCAGTGAAGTTTAGGGGGTTTGTCAGTTCCCATTTAATCAATTTTTGCTTTGTCTAGCATTTTTCTTCGGTGGATATATCTTTTACTTCTAGCCTCATTTCTCGCCCCCAGTATCCTTACCGAGACAACTTTTTCTCCATCTAGATCTGGAACTTTTTCTTATACTTTTTCCCTCTTTTGGATGCAAATTACAGAGAATATTTTTGTACCTTTAATATGAAGAAATGCCAACCTTCCTCCACATTCAAGTCCCCAAGCTCCTCAATACAGCTGATTTCACTTTCCTAATTAGCTTCTTTTATTTATCAAAATGTGCAAGCCCCTTCTTAGTTATGTCTGCTTTGTTTATTCTTCCATTTAATTTAACCAAAATAATCTCATCTGCTTTCAATACAACCTTATTTTCTACGGCAGGCTCTTCAGTGCTGTCTTTGTTCTTTAGGAAAACAAAGGCTGGGGTATATTGGCAAACAGACTCTGAATTGAAATCTGCTGGGTGTATGTCCAGAACTCAGCTGCTCTGTGCTTCTTTTCCCCTTTACATATGAGGACCTGCATTGTCCTGATGTTAAATTGGCTCCATTAGTGTTTTCCTGCTAAAAGAGAGGCGTTCTCATCCTGCTGCGCGTTTCTGCATTCTTCACCGCACATTGTCTTTACAACTCCTCCCCAATGTAATTTTGGCTTTTACCAGGATATCCTTTCTCTCTCTCTCAATCTCTCTCTTCATTTCCCCTTCTTTTATGAAGACAATAGACCTTTTTGTTAGTATTTCTCTTCTCCAATCACTGGTGCAATTCCATTCTAACAGAATTGTTTCCATAAAGTTTTATTTTTATTTCTTACTGGTTTTGGATCCTCTATTGTATTGCATAGGTTCCTGGCATCCTTTAACTGACTCTGCTTTTTATATTACCACTCCTGTTGAACTCCACAATGTTTGAGCTCCTATTTTCTATATTTGTTGCCACCACCTTCCTGAAGCCAAAATTCCCTTGCCCTGGGTGTTAAATGAAGAAACTGTATGATTTTTTTCTCAAGCTCTCTTCCCATCTCTCAAGTTCTTTTTATTCATTCTGCCAGCTTGGACTGCAAGCTGGTATCCCATATGCTTAGGTGAAGTCTGTCCGTGAAGATATGAAACCTCTTCTCAGAAAATACCTCCAAATGATCAATACTCCAAATCTTTCTATATAACTTCTAGAACTATTCAGTCATGTGCCCATGACTCATCTCATACTTCTAATTATGCTTCTATTCTCTTCTTGGAGAGGAAACAGAATAAGTTCATCACCAATTCCATCCTCTTTTCTGTGAGACTTGGTTCAAACAGTAACCAAATGAGAAAAAAGGTCTTCAAAGATATGAAA
Source organism: Struthidea cinerea (assembly GCA_013397865.1). Lineage (NCBI taxonomy): Eukaryota > Metazoa > Chordata > Aves > Passeriformes > Corcoracidae > Struthidea > Struthidea cinerea. The sequence continues at coordinate 1,103,681 of VZTI01005947.1, forward strand.
TAATAACTCTAAACTTTGTTAACCTGTATATAATCCCAAAAGTAGAAGAGCAAAGTGAAAAGCCAGTATTATTAATTTTCAAAATAGGAAAATTACTTAACAAAGCAGGTAAATCTTGCAGGTAAATTTAGAAAAAGTGAAAAGTCGAAACCTAAGATTGTTCTAGATGAGAAAAAATCTAGAGGACACAGAATTTTAAAGTATTAAAATTCTTAAAAAGTATTTAATTTTCAGAAATAGAAAGTTTGTAAGGTAATTATGAGCCTAGAGGGATTGAAAGAAATATTTAGGAGTACAGAAACATCATAAATTAGAAAAATAACTTCTCTATCAATCTGCATCACAGGGAATCCTGTTTAGGATAAAATTGTAAGCTGAGTCAGGTTATTCTGCAGCCATAGGGTATTTTGTATCCTCCTTTGAAGCACTTGGCAATACCATATTGCCGGGTTATCGTTGCTCTAAATTATCATTTACTTTTATCCTGTACAGTAAGTATTCCATTTATTGATAAGCAAATAGAAAGTTTATTGCCAAGATCAGCTCCAAGATACTTTTATTTTAGAATGTAAGTCCTATTCCACTTAGTAAGTGGAGCTATTGGTGTGCTTATCTTTAGAGAAAATAGAATGATAGGGATTCAGTTGAGCTGCAGAGGCATGTTTTCTTGAACCTGCAAAAAAGTATCTAAGGGTGTATTTACATTGTGTATTTCATTTGGCACAAGTCTACTCAATATTTCAAGGAAAGGAAAACCAAAGGATGCTGTTAGTGCAATGCTTTTCCTGCAACACTGTACTCAGGCTCTCCCTAGAGCCAAGTCTAACACAGTCACATGGCTTTTTTTTTTCTTTTTTTTTCAACTCAGAGTACGAATAAGTTTCCCTTCATCTCCTTGAAATAACCAATGCAAACATACTCTCAGATACAGGAAATTAGAAGGAGCTCTTAACAGCTGTATTATGGCAGTTCCAATTGTCTTAGGAGCACTCCCTTTCCTGCCAGCTCTCTCCTGGACTCTGGACTGACATTCCTTTTGCAAGACTCACTGACTGCATGAGGAATGACCTCTCTGCACTAAAGCTCTATTCTTGGGTGGACCAGCAGAAGCAATTCAAGGATTCATTATGCTCTTCGGCACAATCAGCCAAGAGCTAAGAGACCAAACCTCCCCACTGAGTGCTAGGACAGCTCATTTTAAAAGGCTAATTTTTTCTTCTATTCTTAGCAGATATATATTCACCAGGTGACTTGAATCATAGCGTTGAGGATGTTATAGGAGACTACACTCACTCCATTAAATCAGTGACAACCTGTTCTCTGCCTCTAGGAGTAAATTCTATTCCTACTCCAATTCAGATCTAATATGAGTACCACTACCTTCAGATATGCTTCAGATTTTGGCTTCTTAGAAGTTATCCTTCACAAGTGCATACTGATACCTTGGCACAGACTGTCAGGTACATTGCCTTGTTCCCAAGAATAAATATGAAAACAGCTATGTTATCCTGAGCTGATGAAACAAAACCATTTTTTTTCATTTGCAGAAAGGAAGCAATGCTATGGCAATTTTCATCTTCCCAAAAATCAATCTGAGTAGTTATTCTTTTTAATCTTCCACCTTGATATGGGAATAAAACAGACTTCCTGACAGCAAAAGCCCACAGAAATTTGTGTAAATCACTGTGGGTGCAACACTGTGGTGTGTTGTCCCTAACAACAGTAGCCGCTTTGGAATCTTCTGGTTTACTTTTGATCTCCAAACTGATAAGGACTGATCTATATCAGAGAGCCACCATCTTCCTGACATTTCAGCTCCATATGGGACACCTATGTCTTGGCATGAAAACAGATAACAACAGCCTAAACATGTTCATCAAATTACTAGAATCTTGGTTGTTGGAATTCTTTTTGAATTATTTATTAATTATAGAGGTATTTGATTACACTGTTTAATAAGTGCTGCTTAAATTATGTCTGCAGAAAAAACATAACCCTTCTGACAGAGTTACTAATTTTTTCAGCTGTTTTTTATGGGCTTGGATCAGTTTCAATGTTTAAATACCTTATCAAGGTTATAATAATTTATACGGTACTTCCATAAATACTGTCATCTTTCTGCTATAGAACAACATCTGCTTACCTGTTGGTTTAGATTGCCATATTTGCACAACGTAGGCAACAGTTGTTGTCAGAAGATATCCCATGCAGCTACTGGAGCTAACAGTCTGATTAACAGGAAAAATATCCACTTGGTACTTCAGCCTTGCAAATATAATTATTTTAACTGGTCGTAAGTTTAGAACTAGCAGCAAATTGTAAAATATATCACTGCAAAGAAGACAGGAACCGATTAGTGGCATCTTCATGTCTCCATGATTTGCTCTAATACGGCCTGAAATTCTCAGTGTCCTCTCATTCGAAAGCCAGTTCCATTTTTCCAAATGATTCAAGTATACACAGCATTTCATTTGTGCGCAAATAGGGAAAAGAAACTTGTGTGAGATGGCTGTCACCTATGAATATATGTAATAATAATCAATCTAGGTATTTTTATGTCCTATTTATTGAAGATTATCCACATAGTTTAATGAAAAAAAAGTGTCTATTCAAGATGCCCAATCTGTGCAGATCCTGTCTGTGGTGAAGTTCACTGGAGATGTAATCTTTAGGACTTTTAAAATATGTTCTCAGAAGCAGTCAAGTGACAGGAGAGAGAGTCTTCAATCTCCGCAGTCAACTCTATTCGGGTTTTCTACTGACAAATAAAAGGCTGTTATAGTAAAACATGCTGCTTTTCTTCAAGACAAGTAAAGACATACAAGTGGCATAGTCACTACGTGCCAGCTGGGAGTTACCTCATCCCTGCTTTCTGTGAACTGCCACTTATGGTTCTTAAGACTCTTGGGAATATGTTCAAGAAACTAAATATTCCAACCAGCTTGTTTGAAATCAGTTGTTACTGGAATGCACAGGGTGTCATTTTTGGATTGTTACAGAGGAAAAAATATTTGATTGATAGGGGACTAGTATCTTTGTATGCCTTTGTCTTGTTATGTTAGGAGGTCATGACAGAAAGAATATTTACAATTCAAACTTCCCTGCCACAGGTCAGATAGTTCACCATTATCTTCCAGGTGTTTTACTGGCATAAAATGCAGTGTCAGAAAGTGAGCGTTGTGCCGTGGAAATTTAGAGCACTCCTACTCAAGGACAAAAAGTCTCCCTGTGGTATTTTTAAAGTGACTGCAAAAGTACTTGTTATTAGATTCATAGGTGGGGTTAGAGCCCACGGACAAAAGATTACTTTCTGAATCAGTTTTCACATTAAGCAAGACTTTCCTTTCTTTTTTTATTCTTCCCTTTGCAGTCATTAGAAGAAAATGTGTAACATGTTAATAAGATGTTGAGGCAGGCCTTATAAAAAGATGGTTTGACCATACCGATTTGCCTAGAAAAAATTATTTACTGGTAAGTGGGTTGAAAGAGTTTGTAAGATTTTACCTATGATTATAGTCCTGGATATGAAACACCAACTACACAATCCAGAGTCCATTTGCTGCACATAAACATTTGTTTCAAAGTAGAATAAAAATTAACTAATTTGAGGTCCTGTAATTATGCCTTTAGTTAGATAATCTGAAAACAATGCAATCCTCTTTAGTCACTCTTAAGAAACACCTGGTAGGCTAGGACCATAAAGACTGTAAAACTTGCTGTACAGTCAGCTTCCTGGTTAAAGATGAAGCAAGAATATCTGCTCTGCTTATGGAGAGCAAACGAAATAGTGAAGTAGGTGACCTTCAAACACCTTCAAACATTCTCATCTAGTATATATAGCGATTTCCATTTGAGCCTGACTTAGTAAAAATTATATTGGTTTGGTCCAGTTTGCAAGTGTATTCACGCAGTAGAAGAGGTGTGACTCAGCAGGTTAGGCAGACAGAAGTCACCCACAGCTCTCCTTCTGGATCACAGGCCACCAGGTCACTCTCTGGGGTATCAGCTAGAACTGCCACAAGGGGCTAGTCTGGAAGGCTAGTTGCAGTCAGTTCTCTTTGATGACTCAAAGGTGATCAAAGCAGCATGTGGAACAGGATTCTGCAGCCGGGGTAAGCTGAACCTAGTATGTGGGTATCTAGATAAGGAGGAACATTCTAGCCTTGCTAAGGCCAATGGGAATTGCTTTCCAAAAATTGCTAGGAGCTGGTGCCTCCTGCCTCTTTCTGTGCAGCCCTTACCACACTCCATGCTCCACCGCCCCAGAGTTCTGTACCTTTACTGTAGATTTACTGGTCTGGAAACGTTTCTTGGTCCAGGTTCTCTGTTTGTCTCAGGCCATTATGTCCAGTCAAAGATTGTTCAGTTTTGCTGTCACAAGGAATCTGAAAGCAGAAGGATAAACAAAACAAGGCCCCATCTACTCTAATCTGCGCTGGGGCCTCTTCTTCTGACCAAGCAAGTCTGGCTCACTGTTAATGACCATGTCTGGTCTCTGCATGCATAGTAACAGGTAGGATCTTAGGTACCCTCTGCTATTCAGTAGATCAAGCAGACCCCTCATTGGTTGCAAAATTGACAGCATCTTGCCTCTATTCCCTAGTGAAACAGTAAATATCCTGTATACTCATTCCTTACTGGAACTGTTGAGTCTCTGTGGCTGTAGACAGTGAAAGGCTGACTGGACATGGTCCTGAACAACCCACTGTAGTTTATCCCTTTTTGAATGGGAGGGTTGGACTAGATGAACTCCAGAGATCAGTTCCAATGATTCCATCATTCTATGGCTATATTGGTTGCATGCCTATCACCCTTCATTTACCTATCTCAACAACATCATGACTTGAAGGCCCAGCCACAGCAGTTTTTGTCTTGTGATTTTTCAAGGCTTCTACTGGCTCTCAGAAAAGACCTTGATTCAGCAAATGATCATTACTCACTTTGTCTGTATTGAGTTGGAACACAAAGCAGCTAATGCTTCAGAAGAGAATACACAATCATCTTCTGTAAAAGCATTTTATTTATTCATCTGTTCACATGCTGTTTACAAACCTATGAGTATCATTATAAGATGAATCATGTCACTGTACTTTGCTTTAAGACCTTGTTTCCAAAAGAAGCAGATGGCAGAGCCTGACAACAGCTTCTGAAGACATTCATCTCCCTATGCATGTACAGTGATGAGGCCTTCCAAAAGCTCAGAACAAAAAGGGTAAGACTTTTCCTTACTGAAAGGTTATAATGGCCATTTTCGTCAAGTGTCATCTATTTTCTTCCTTGGTGAAACAGGAAACAAGAGAAGAAAAGAGGATCATAATGAAGGGACTCCATAGGTTGCTAGAAGCATTGGCAACTTGTCAACATAAGTGTTCTCCAATTAGATGTTCCTGTGTGCTCTATTTACTGCCGTGTATCAGATCCTATTTTATAAAACTCTGGGATCCCCCACCGTGTCTGGGAGTTGAACACAGGAACACCTACAAGTACATAGCAGCAACAATGGGCTTAGATTTGGTTTCTTCTTGCCAGTGGAACCAGTTGGCATGTACATGCTTTGCACATATTTGTTTCTGTAGCTGTCCCATGCTGCAAGTTCTTCTCCTGCAGCCCTCCGAACAGCTGAGCAAACCACTGTGGAAATTGCCACTGGCATGACTTCGGTTCTGTAAGTGGAGATCCCAACATTTACACTGGTCAAAAAGTTCTGGGCTGTTTAAATTGGTCTACAGGGCAAAACTACAGGATGAACCTTATCATGGCTAATCAAATCTCCTGGAAAATTGGTGCTGAGTGTGTCCTATAGTCTCCAATAGTCCCCAATTTTATTCACTTCATATACCAGCCTGATAGCCTGAGTATCTTCAGTAATTCCTTAAGCCTTACATTTTAAAATAGAATTATTTAATGTCTGAGATTTGTTGGTTTGTTTGGGTTTTTTAAATTCAACTAATCTGCTAGCAAATATTAAAATAAAACAAAACACAAACCAAACAGCTTAACAAAACAAAACGTGGTTTTAGTTTGAACAAAGTTATTTTCATTTTTCAATTTCCTGTCCTCCTTTCTAAAAGAAGGTGGAAGTTAAGTTATTCTAAGGACTTGAGCAACATTTTGCTGCAGTAACAAAGAAAAAAACCCCCATAATTTCCTTTGAAAAAATTCAGTTTAAAGACAGTAGCAAAGATGAAAGTAATAATGAAGGTGATGGAATGAACTAGCCTTTCATACAACATAAATTAAAATCTGTCAGGGCATAATAAAGTTTTGTCCAGAGTTTTTAGAAGTGAAATATCCTTACTCTGTTTTCTTCCACACTTCAGACTTTTATAGTCAATCTGGAACAAGTTTTGGGGTAGGGTTTTTGTTTGTTTCTTTAACAAAGTAACATCCTATAAAATGCTACATATTTCACCTTTTTTTCTATGACATGCAATATAGTGCTGAAAAAAAAGTTATTAAAAATTATAGGTTGCCAAGCCCTTTATAGGATCTAACTAGATTGCACCTGTTGTATTTTACAGCTTTTCATATTAGCCCCTTTGTCAGCAGTAAATGAGTTTTCATACTTGCAGTTGTACAAGTAGGGTTCCTATTCTTTCTTGGTTGAAGCAATCAACAGCTGTGATTACTTCAAGAGAAGAAAATCAAGCTGATATGTACTGGCAGATACAGAAAACACGACTTCTTTCATGAACCACTGAAAAAACAGTCTGTTTCTGTTGTTATTTAGCAATTGTGCTCAGCAACCGGAGGTTCTGAGGCTGGGCTGCCACTGGTGCCCATAGTGCTAAGCCCTCAGAGTGAGTATCTTGGCTTCACTCCCCACATGAAAAGCAAAAGTACCCTAGAGAGAGACATCTAAACTGAAAAAGGGGAGATTTTAAACTAAAGAGGGTAGACTTAGATTAGATATTAGTAAGAGATTCTTTGCTGTGAGGGTGGTGAGGAACTGGCACACCCTGCCCAGAGAAACTGAGGATGCCCAATGCCTGAAGTGTTCAGGGCCAGCCTGGATGGGGCCCTGACCAGCCTGATCCAGTGGAAGATGTCCCTGCCCATGGTAGGGGGGGTTGGAATGAGATGATGCTTAAGGTCCATTCCAACTCAAACCATTCTATGATTCTAAAAGTCTGTGATTCTCTCAGCAACAACATGGGTCTTTTCCATCCTAGATTATCCTCAAGGCAAGAGCCTGACTTCACTGTTAGGACAGGGATATAAGGGATCTTCTCCCCCGAGCCTGCTGCAAAATGCAGCTCAGTTTCGGGTGGGTGGATGTTGTAAACGCTAGGTTTAGTTCAGCACGCTGCAGCCTTCCCTGAGAGCTCAGCGGAGCTTCTTAGGGCAGGACAGCCATTCTGTCCTCCCGTAGCCCATTCCGGACGGCCCCACAGTTTTGCTCTGGCTAGTTACCAGCCTTACAACACAGTGACGGCGAAGGAGGCGAGAAAGATCTCTCTACGAGGGTTTCAGACGACCTTTAATGGTCACACCCTCTCCCATCAACCCCCAGGAACAGACAGGCACGTGGCCCAGTGCAGGGGGGTTTTGTCAGGTTGCAGGGCGGTACAAGGGCGGGGTTGGGGTACAGGAACCAACAGGGAGAACCCGAGGGAGTGGCCAGGACTGGGGGCAGGGGGAAAGGTGGGGGGAATAATATGGGATAGGAAAGGCAATGAGTGAACAGATCACCGCAGGTGAACACAGAACAAGGCATAGCTAGACTCATGCTTTGTCTTTAACTGTAGATGGAAGCAGGCACTGAGGAGAAAAAGAGAACAGAGCAACCCTGTATGATACTTCTGTATTCTTACAACTTGTGATTCCTTCCAGCTCAGAGGATTTCCCAAACCTAGCATGGTACTTCTGTTAAGTAACCTTCAAACGATGTCTCTTACAAGTACTTTTCCAGTGTTGCCTTGAACACAAGTAAAATTTTTACATCTGCAAAATCTGTTAAGGATTTACTACCTAGTGTA
>VZTI01005947.1:1111669-1175287 GCA_013397865.1 Struthidea cinerea
CTCCCTAGTGCCCCCCCCCCCCCCCCCCCCCCCTTTTGTTTGCTTTTAATAAAATTAGATTTGCTTCATAGCTCTAGCTCTTCTGTTGGCTCCATCCCTCAGCATCAGTGTGCCGCTATGATGTCATTTGGGAGAAGAAAGCTGGACCGGTGCTGCCACTTTTCCCAGAGTATGCCAAACAGTGGTGGTATTATCTAATAGAGAAAAGTAACAGCAAGGTTCATGAACCTGGAGTGTTCTTCCTAGTCAGTGTCTTGGAGAGTTCCTGCACCTGTCTATCTCAGTTTCCCAGCTGTTAAAACATGAGAAGGACTTTTTAATTTTTTTTTTTTAATGAGCATACTGATAAAGAGCACTCTACAATACAAGTGATAACCTGTGTATTCTGTGATTCTAGGCTGAAATTCTTGAACATAACCTAGAAAGAGACAAGCACGCTAACCCCAGAAGAGCAGCAGGGCTGGTGAGTAGGGCACTCTCTGGGGACTATGGGAGACATAAGCTCAAGCCTTTTTCAAAGAAGGGCTCTTCTACCATGGAAGTGTCCTAACCACTAGCCAACAGTGAAATTTCTAGTAGTAGAGCCTGTCTTGCCTCTTCTGCTTCCCCTTTTCTCTGTGAAAATACACAGTACTGGAAAGGTTCCTGCAATCTCAAAAAGCATCAGAAGCCCAGAAAAGTATTTATCACCCCATAAATGTAGTGTCTGATTAACGATCAGCGTTTTGCTTTGCAAGAACCAGCCGCTGGCGTTCTCCTCCTGCCCTGCCGGATGATGCAGTGTGTTGTCTCTGCTGTGGCTCCCGCACTAGGTGGCAACAGAGAGTCACCACCGTCCCCACCGGCACCAGAGGAAGCCACAGGCGAGCAGAACTGTGCACCCAGGGGTTACAAACCTCAGGCCTTTTTACTAAGCTTTTAACAGCACAGCACTTTTGCACCTGTAGTCTGTTAGGAAACCCAAGGCAGCAAACTCGCAGCAAGGACTGGCGTTCCCATATTTAACCAGAGGGAGAAGAAGAGTGAGCAGGCAGGAAAAGTGGAGGTTTTGTTTTGGGTTACACTCATACCTAGCGGCCAACCATGCCGAAATCATGATCTCGAAAAGAACAGTGCAACTTAGGTACCTCTCTTCAGTAAATCTGTGTTGACACCTGAGAGCTCTGCCTAATAAGCCTAAAATTCAGTTCCTGCAAATGTAGCTTCCAGCACTAACTCATAGTTTCAGATGTAGGGCCAAGAACACAGGTCTGTTCCGGTCCAGGAGTCTGCAAGTCACTAAGCCACAATCTCAAGGTCCTTTTTACATGCTAAGCTTCTGTTCTTGTGAGTCCTGCATTCTTCTTTGGGTCAGTCCTGTTTAATATCTTTATCAGTGATCTGGACAAAGGGATCAAGTGCCCCCTCAGTCAGTTTGCAGGCAACAGCAAGTTGAGTGGCAGTGTTGATCTGCTGGAAGGCAGGAAGGCCCTGCAGAGGGATCTGGACAGGCTGGATTGATGGACTGAAGCCAGCTGTCTGAGGTTCAACAAGGCCAAGTGCTGGGCCCTGCCCTTGGGGTCACAAAAACCCCGGTCAGTGCCACAGGCTGGGGGCAGGGGCTGGGAAGCTGTCCAGCAGAAAAGGCCCTGGGGGTGCTGGGCAGCAGTGGCTGAACATGATCCAGCTGTGCCCAGGTGATGGCGTCCTGGCCTGTGTCAGCAACGGTGTGGCCAGCAGGACCAAGACAGTGACTGTCCCCCTGTACTCAGCACTGGTGAATCCCATGTTCAATTCTGGGCCCCTCACTACAAGAAAGACACTGAGATGCTGGAGCATGTCCAGAGAAGGGTAACAGAGCTGGGGAAAGAGGCAGCTGGGGGAAGCTGGGAGCATTTAACCTGGAGAAAAGTAGGCTCAGGGGCATCTTATTGCTCTCTAAAACTACCTGAAAGGAGGTTGTAGCCAGGCAGGGATTGGTCTCTCCTCCCAGGTAACAAGTGAAGGGACAAGAGTAAAATGGACTCAAGTTACACCAAGGTGGGTTTAGATTAAATATTTGGAAAAATTTCTTCACTGAAAGGGTTGTGAAGCACTGGAACAGACTGCCCAGGGAAGTGATGGAATCACCATCCCTGGAGGTATTTAAGAGAGGCGTGGATGTGGTACTGAGGAAGGGGGGCTAGTGGTGGACTTGGCAGTGCTGGGTTAACAGTTGGGCTTAGTGATCCTGAAGGTCCTTTACAATCTGAATGATTTCATGATTCTACTCCCAGTGATGAGTTTTTCTTTGTACATGTAAGAGGATAATTATAGTGATCAATTATTCTGAACAGTTTCATAAAACACACATTTCCTAAGAAAGAAATAACCTGGATGTTCCATAAACCGAAGACCAGCTTTGATTCATTGTTTATGCTATATTTTTTGCTAGAGTCTCTAAAATATGCTGTTCTGGTGGAAATCTATTGCCTGTCCCTTTCCCTTACATCAAAGTTTGCAGTATACCTCACTAATATCTGAAATCATGAAACATAACTACAAAGGAGCATATCACTGCTTTTAAACTGTCATATTCAAAAAAAACCAAACACCCGTCTGGCATTTGTTTGGAGCATTATGTTACACCTTCTGTTAGCAACACACTGTTGAACATTATACCAAATTAACATGTCTCAGTAAATCGAAGCCTACCCTAGGTCTTGGCTTGTACTGTCACAGGGAATTCAAATGTCAGTGTGTGAAAGACTTAATTCTCTGCTCCACCTGCTGCTGGTGCCATAGATCGAAGAGGGCGATGTCTGCGTGCAAGGTATAACAACTTGTTAAACAAATGTCTAACAACCAAAACACCACCTAAAAAAAAGCCCCAAACAGCACCATGATGTATAATTAAGCATTTTCACCAGTTTCAAACCAAGGTCAGAAGAAAAACCTTTGAAGAAATAGTTGCTGATTGAAATTGCTTCTGGTTTTGGAAGAGACATTATAAGTCAGTTGTCTTTTCAGAAGGCAGATGCTTAGCCCTTAAAAGTTTTGGCCTTACCAAAAATTTTTTTCTGTGAGTAAATTCCTACAGCATCAAGTCATATCAAGATTACAAGAGGGTGTGGCAGTTCTCTTTCTCCTGTTAGTTGTAGAAAGAAAACCAATATGAAGGACTGCTTCATGAAATATCGATCTAGTTCTGTTGCACGCAAAGTTAATATCAGAACTTCTTTTCTTTTTTATGCATACAACTACCAGTGTTTAAAACAGCACATATGTGGATCTTTTTGAATACCTGGCAAGACATTTGGCTTTTAGTAGCTACTGCTTGTAATTAAGGGGTCTTGCCATTCCAGTGAACAAATGTTTTTCTTACAAATGAATATACCTCTCTCTCTTATGAAACTGAAATCTAGGAAAAAAGTCCATCAAGTAAATTCCAGAAGCAATGATAATAATTCCAGCTAGATGAGAATTCTGTGCTTTCTATTTTGTTACAAGCAGCAAAAAGTTACCTCTTTAGTTATATTATGAATGTAATTCAGGCCACTCTAAAAGCTCTGGGTTAGGTGTATCAAGGAACATTTACTTTCTCCAAGCACATAAAAGATGTCTAAGACCTTTGGTTTCTCAGAATGTTGATTGTTTATATTTTATGCATTAGGAAAATTTCTCTCTACTTCTGTAGATTATTCATTGCAGTAATAAACATTAAACTTAATTCTGCAGTCATGCACAAGACAGAAAAATACCATTGGACCTTACTTTGCAGTACACAGTGAGAACATTCAACCCTGTAAACAGCTATAGAAGTGACAAATCACCTGAGGCCTTTATAGATATTGGACCATTTTTCTTCTGAGTTGTAAACTAGTAAATTAAATTTTTGACAAGTTCCTTGCTAGCTCTATTTATTCGTTTCACCTAGAATTTTCAAGAAGTCCTAAATTGCATTCAAAACTTTGAAAATATCTTGCTAAATGTACTTTACAGTAAATTTCCAAATATGATTGAAAGAGCTGAATGCCCACTCTATTTCAACTGAACAATTACATTTTAGGTAGAAGCTGATGCTGGGAGGCCTTAGAGTTTAGATTAATCTTAGTGAACACACCCAAGACTAAATTCTCTTTTTCTCCAAAAGGCATTCTAAAACAGAAAAAAAGAGTCTTTTTTTTCCTTCCTTCCTTCCTTCCTTCCTTCCTTCCTTCCTCCAGCTTCTGACTTCTCTATCTTCTAATGTCAGATACAGTGATGAAAAAAATAAGATAAATGCTTGTTGCCATGATGTAAATACATTCTGATAAAGAAGCCCCTGTTCTTTTGTTAGTTTTGTTTTTTGTCTGTTTACCATATGTCTAGAAGAGGCCTTCACAGTCATCTCATCCTTCCTGTACAAAGGAATCAGCTTTTTCTAGGCCAGTACTGACAAATACTTGTTTCATGTTTTCTTACAGCCTTCAATGGCAGACTCAAAGCAAAGTGTTCCAACACTTCCTTCTTCTTGCCATTAAAATCTATTTCTTGCCACCTACTTTGAAACTTCCTTGTTGTGACTGAAGTTTGCTTGGATTCACAACAATCATGGGAACAGGTTATATCCTTCCAGCTTTGCTTACTTGAAGTTATCATGTCCCACTCAATTGTCTCCCTAATTGGTTCAGTCTTTCCTCACAAACCATAAAGCTGCAGCTATGGAAACACTTGTGCAGCTTTTAAAAATATATAAAACAGGCTACTAAATATATAACAAAGAACCATCTAAAATAAGTTGTGCACCACTCTTGAGATGAGCCGATATTTCTGAGGGTACAGATGGATAATCCTGTTTTCCATTAAGTTTACTCGCTGTTGTGCAAATTCAGATGAGCATGGTTGCCCCCTAAAGTGTATGGGAGAAAGATACCTCCCCATTCCTTAATTCAGGAAGCTACAAATGTAAAGCAGGTGGAGAAAATAGAGTAGAGGTGAAATTCTGTCATTTTTGATGAGTATATTTCTACATGGTTGTTGCTTTTATGACTTCCAGTTAATGCCATTCTTAAAATGGTATGGAGAACTGCTTTGTTAGTTGAGGACCAGTAAGCTCAGAATTTGTAGAATGGAGCATCTAACTGCTCTTTTCAAAAAATAATTATGTTCCATGCACAATTTTTAAAATTGCTTGGATTTTTTACATATCAGTTCATGCTGTGAAGGACTTCCAGGAAAAAAAAAAGTATGCAAGCCTTATACAAAACCATACAAACCATATACATTTTGTGCTACCTAAATGCCAAGAGTTAGATGTTAGTACCTCTATCTTCTAGAGTGAAGTTCTTAAAGAACATTTTTTCAGGAATGTAGTTTAGTATCTCACTGTTTTATAAAAATACCCTTAGATACAATGTCTGAAATTTCAAACTGATGAAAAGGACACTGTTTAAAGAGAGACAACAGGGCTCAACCATATCACCTATATTCCCTTAATGTCATCAGCACAAAATTTGAATACTTTCTCTTGCATGCATGGAGGTTTTTTTGTATAATTAAATACGCCTTTCTGCAGAGGTTGGTTAAGGAAATTCACTCTTGCTTAGACAATCCAATGAGAAAATAACTGCAGTATGGGTAGGCCATTCATGCAGAAAACATCTCTACTACAGAGTATTGTGTATCAATTTAGAGTATGCATAAAACAACACATCCTTCCAATAGCTATAGACCTAGTCTCTGTATATCCTTCTCCTTGATACTTGTCAAGCCCATTAGCATTCCAGTGATAGGTTAGAATGACATAATGGCTTACCTACCTGGCACAATTTCGATTTTTTTTCGTTTTCATTTCATTCAATCCAGCTGTGGAGTTAGCTACACTTAAATCAGCATGTGCTTATGTAATGGGTCACTGATGGCTATGTTTATTAAAGATAAAAAGAACAAGGACGATATAATCCAGTCACCAACAGACTTGAAACATCATGTTTCTGCAGATATTTCCATGGTGTTCTAAGTTACATTGTAAAATCATTTCCCTATTGGTTCTGTATACCTGCTGCTTGCTGACATCATCAATAATTTAGCATGGCAGACATCCAATTTAATGTAACATTTTTCTTCTTGTTCACAGCTATGCTTGCGTTCAGACTTATGCCTATGTATTTTTCTTTCCCTCCAGGTAATGCGTTTGTGGTGAGCCTAGCTTTGGCTGATCTGGTGGTGGCCTTGTATCCATACCCACTGGTGCTCTTAGCTATTTTCCACAATGGATGGACACTGGGTGAAACGCACTGTAAAGCGAGTGGCTTTGTGATGGGACTAAGTGTAATAGGCTCCATTTTCAACATCACTGCGATTGCAATAAACAGGTATTGCTACATATGTCATAGTTTTGCCTATGACAAAGTGTACAGCTGTTGGAACACAATGCTGTACGTCTCCTTAGTCTGGATTTTAACAGTGATTGCAACTGTGCCAAATTTTTTTGTTGGCTCTTTGAAGTACGACCCACGCATCTATTCATGCACGTTTGTCCAGACTGCAAGCTCCTACTATACGATAGCTGTTGTGGTCATTCACTTCATCGTCCCTATCACCATTGTCAGCTTCTGCTACCTTCGAATTTGGGTTTTAGTGCTTCAAGTTAGAAGACGAGTCAAGTCAGAAACAAAGCCAAGATTGAAGCCAAGTGACTTCAGAAACTTTCTTACTATGTTTGTGGTTTTTGTGATTTTCGCCTTTTGCTGGGCACCTCTAAACTTCATTGGACTGGCTGTAGCCATTGATCCTACGGAAATGGCACCAAAAGTTCCTGAATGGCTATTCATTATAAGCTACTTAATGGCCTATTTTAACAGCTGCCTTAATGCAATAATATATGGTCTTCTAAACCAGAATTTTCGGAATGAATATAAACGAATTTTAATGTCACTGTGGATGCCAAGGCTTTTCTTCCAGGACACATCCAAAGGAGGAACTGATGGCCAGAAGAGCAAGCCTTCTCCTGCTTTAAACAACAATAACCAAATGAAAACTGACACCTTGTAAATGTGTAATAATCAATGCAAGACTTTGTCATGGAGAAAACCAAGATCATAGTTGTAATGTTCAATCATTCCTGCTTTATTTTGGGAGTTTCCACTTGGATCACACTTTATGACTGGAATACTGTCTTCATAGTAAAGCACATTGCTCTCGATTCATGATTTATACAAGATATCAATTAAAAATGAGTTTCAGAATTAAAGCAGCAGGTGGGTGCAAGCTGTTTTAGTTCTGAGAGCTGAATCCGGCTTCCAGACGTATGAATGAGGTATTTTTTTACTTCAGCAAGAGTTTTGCATTCTTTATACAAGATCAGGATTCATTTCTTAGAAGATGTAGTGAGTCTATGTGTACAGCAGCTCATCAAAGCTCTGGAGTGGTATTTTCCTCCCTTCTGTATCTGAACAGAGGGTGTGACAGACACTCTATTTTCCACACATAAGCCAAACATTGCATTTCTGTGCATGTACTGGTGTACTGACAGTCATTGTGTCTTTGAATCAAATTTGTAAACTGGAGAGAAGAATATTTGTGTAAAAGCAAATATTACCATTAGAGACTTTCCTCACAGGTTTTTCATACTCACATACCTTGAGAATGGGAATACAGTGTGTCTACTCTGTTCATCTTTTGTGGTCAATTTTATGGTAGATAATGTAATACAATTGGTTGATTTCTCACAGATTTACTTTACACAAGCTTATTCTTCCTTTAGAAAAGATTAAATTTTCATTGAACCTCATTTATTTACCAAAATATCTATATAAAATGTCATTTGATGCACTTTAGCACACCTTATACATTTGCAACAGACTGGAAATTATAGTATATGACCTGTGATCATCTGGAGTGGTAACTCGACACTAAACAGGATATCCTAGATCATCTCAAATGTTGCTACACCAAAAGAAGAAGCCCTTTTGACTGTAATGGTAGCTGATATACTTGACTCACGTCTACATCTAATCTCGAACAAAACCCACTGCTGGTGTCTAACCTAAGACAACCTTCAAGGTTCCCTGTAGTGGAGATATGTTTCCTTCCATATGTGATGATAAACACATGTCCAAGGATAAGATCAATTGCTTTATGGAGGTACTCATCTCCTTTCACTGACTTTAGAAGCAGCTTTGATCACTAGTTCAAAGATCTAATTTTGGATAGCTAGAGAGGGATTTATTTTGCTTAATTTGGGGTGAATCCAGTGTAGATGTTTGCACACAATCCATTTTCTAAATACCCACAGTAGTCCATAGAGTTCTAGGAAATTATTCCTTTTCTTTTGAAAGAGACATCTTTATTGATGAGGGGAGCTGATCAGCAGAACTCAGTGACTGTACCTTCACTGACTGTAACAGAGATCAGGTAGCTCACACACACACATTTCAGGCAAAGACAGGTGATCTTAATTCCATAAATAGTTTACCTACACTTCGTATTTGCAGTTCATAAAATAAAAAGATTATTTTCCACTTTACTTTAAAACTCAGCTCAAATTCCAACTGGATTTCTGTTTTTCCAGGTAACAACTGTGCAGATCAGATTACAATTTGGGTTGTACTACAGAGCATTACAGTGATTTACACATTGTGGTTGTACTATCTCTAAATCAGACTAGGGATCTGTGTGCAAGTACAGAGTCAACGAGCTTATTTTAGCATTAGACTTGAAATGCACATTACTCTTAGCATTTCTTAGCAGTGCTGTTCAGGGTGGAGGAGCTAGGTCTCTGGTAAATCCATGTCAGGTATTGAAATGGGACAATGAAGAATTCAGGTTGCTATTACATTCCAGTTTGGGTTTCCTGACCCGGGTGTTATGAAAAATATTTCTGTAGTAATATTAATTTGTGCAGCAAATATACTGCTTCTGAAACCCTGAAGATGTATTAAACATCACCCTTATGTTGCTAGAGCGATAGAAAAATATTAAAGAACCACAGTATTTTAAATGTTCTCTTTGCTTGCCAAAAGCCTATGGAAAGTACAACAAAGTAACAAATGTGATTATTATTTTAGCTGTTTTCATGTTCTTCACATGATTTCAGATAATCTCAGAAGTTCAGTATCCTCGGACTCATACAGTAGTAGGCTGATAAGAAGCTGAAAACTTTGTGCATAGAGGTAATAAAGAGATGGGACAAATATAACCTGGTAGCAGAAAAAAAAAAAATATTGTGGCTAAAAGTAGCAGTCATTAATAAGTAGGTTTTACTTGAAACATAAGTTTGTAAATCTGAAACAATTTCGATACGTGTTGTCATTCTTCCTGACTTCTGCAGCAAGATATGGAACACAAAATCAATATACATGTATATCCACATGTAAAATTTCCCCCAGAGTAAATAAGGAGTTTGAAGAGTCTCTGAAACTTGTAGGAAAGGATATAAAATTTGATTCCCTGACAATCCTACTTTTTCTGGCTTCTCTGAGTACTCAAAATTGTGATTTGAAAGTCAAAATTTGTTGTCTGACTTACAGATGAACTATTATTAGATGTAAATTGATAGATCTTGGTTTATCACTTGCTGGAATGAGTCAGAATAGAGTCCAAAAATTACTGGTTTAGCTCCATAAAATAAATTTAAATCTTGGAACCATTTCTTTGGCCATAAAAATGAGCTGCTATCACTCTCGATACTCATGAGAAGACTTGAAATTTGTATAAAGTCATTTTACAAATTATATCTGCTCTTTAAAAACTAAATATCACTCTAAGAATCCTTGTTCTCATATGTTCCCAATTATCCTAAATGAAGCTCACACAAGTAATTGAATAGAATCACAGAATCATGGAATGGCCTGGGTTGGAAGGGACCTTAAAGATCATCTAATTTCAACCTCTCTGACCTGGTCAGGGACACCTTCCACTAGACCAGGCTGCTCAAAGCCCCATCCAGCCTGGCCTTGAACACTGCCAGGGATGGAGCGTCCACTTCTCCAAGCAACCCGTGCCAGTGTTTCACCACTGTCACAGAGAGAAGTGTTCCAAAATTGGATCCTTCCTCACAAATGATGGAAGATTTTTGGAACAGTGCTAAACTGTTAGGGGTGGGTTTTACCACCACAGCATTACCTGAAAGGGATCCTGCAGCGCACGGTGGTTGCAAAGTCAATGGAGCTATTGTTGTGCCAGGTACTGGTACTGGTTGAGTCCTGATGTATGGACAATAACCCATGCCCGTTAAAATAATTTTTATACCATGTACTACTACAAAGAATTGCATTTGAGTTGGCATGGAAATAAATCAAATCCATAAAATTAAAATTTTACTGTAAGTCAATCAAATGCATAAAAATTATATTAATTTAGATGACTAAATGCAGCTCTCAATGGTGAAAATTCTTTGTGTAGGAATGTATATTTCTACCTACATCAGAAACCTTAAATTAATTTTCTCCCTTTTCATACTTTAATTCAAAATCTATTTTCTCTAAAATTAAGTTTGAAGGAAAACTTTATAAATGCAGCGTCAAGAGAGTTGATATGGGTATAGCGTGATTTGAAAGTATAGTCAGGAAGAACATATCAGCTCCCAACAGATTTATGCATCTTTGAGGAAATTAATACTTTTGTTATATAAAAGTATTTACACCAGCATATCTGATATAGGCACTTTAAGAATAAAGAGGAATAAAGTCAGGTAGACCCTGTGTTCTGCACAAGGTAACTCGTGAAGGAAAAACTAGGGCCTCAGGGACAAAGTCTGTTTCCAGAAAATATGGAGTGTTTTCAAACTTTTAGGGTTATCTTGATTAAAAAGTGTTGTCTTTTCTATTAATTAAAAGAAGTAAATGTATTCTAGAATTGTTCTAACAGTAGAACTCAGATTAGAAGGCAGCTTACCCTCGCATAGATGGGTGAAGACCACTTGTAAATTCTGTTTCAGTAAAGAGAGAAGTGGAGGTGTGGTAATGTCTAAATGAGACTAAAACAATGCATTAGTCTTATCCTGTCTTTCTGTACAAGTGAAAATGTCACTCTCAAGGAAGAATTAAAACTAAAGGTACAGTCCTGTAACTGTTGACTATGATGAGATTTCTCACTAAATTATTGACTGAATGGAATAATTCTGCCTGGCTCATTCTCAGGGGCAGAAGTGCGTTTCTGTCTCTCCACTTCTTCCTTTAAGAACATACTTAGATAAAAATTATTGCTTTCATTTCCCAATTGTACTTTAATGAATTGCACAAGTCTGGGAATTTGCCAATGAATAAAAATATATGGAAGATTGTATATATTTCTTAATATGTATATAACACCATTTTGGTCATCTGAACAATTTGTTGCACTTAAAGATGTTTACAGATTTAATGGAAAATGAGGAAGACAATTTATTTTCAGTCATCTATTGATATGTTGCTAGTTTAACTGGATCTTGCACATCATTATTATCTACTATAATAAATCTGTATTTTACCTCAAGTTACCATGAGCATGCAGTGAGACCACTATGAATGTCAGCTGCAGAACACACAACTGATTCCTGTTCATTGTCTTGTTAGTAGCACCTTCATCTGACTAATAAGATTCTTTTTTCAGTCTATATTTATAAATGTTTTTGTGGCATAAAATTACACTGAGTTAAGAGCATGAATGAGCTGTGAAAAATTGGATACTCCTAATTTAGCAACTGGAGTTGGATGTTGAACTGACAAAGGACGTGACGCACTGTGGGACCCCCTGGACTCGGTCACAGAGGTGGAACTGTCCCATTCACTAACTGTAGAGACTCTCGTGTTCAGCCCTGGGGGTTTTAGTCCTTGTGCATAGCTGGGAAGGTCCTATGGAATGCTGCTGGGTTTCATTCACAGAACAAGTTAATCTCATCACATTGTGCAGGCAAAACTCAAAATAGTTCAGTGGCTGCAGAATGAAGCCTTGAAATTGCTGTATAAAAGGAGAATTATTCTTTGGGAGAACAAAGTAGAGCTGGCCAAAAAACCAGCATTTAAAAAAATCATATTTTATGTCTGAAATACATAGCAACTAATTTTGCTCTTCTGTAAACCTACTGAGGTTCCCTTTACCTACAGTCATGTGATAAAATCAACTAAATGCATGTGAAGTGATAGTACAGGCAATCATAAGTGAGGTCTGTTCATGCCAGCTGTGTTTTATTTACAAACTAATGAACAGTGAGGTTTTGTTCAAGGAAGAAAAAAAAAGAAACAAAAAAAAGCCTGCAAAAGCAATTCATGTGACCATACTTTTAAATGGCTTGTGGCAACTAACCAGTTTGCCTGTATTTAGCGTAAGTGTAACCATTACATCCTGGGAAGAAAAATACAAAAAGCTTTGCAAAAGTTGAATGATACAGTCCTGTTCCAAAGCAAAAGATATTCTACTCTAGAAACATGCACTCCTAATTTTCAGAAGTCTCCATAGGACACTGAAATATACACAGGATGGTGTGAGGGCAAAATGTGGAAGATGCACAATTGCGAATTTAAATGCTTTTTATTTTGCCCATAAAATGGAGCTTGCCTGACTACTCTGAACACAGAACTACTGCAGGAATATGCCAGGCCCAGGAAGCACTGGAAACCTGCTGCTGTCCAGGATGGTTTATGGGAGGATAAGGCCTCAACTATTGCTAATAGAAATGTGGTTCCTTTAGCAGATACTGTCACTGTCATCTCCTAATCTTCTGCTGACAGCAAACTTCCAGAACTCTATTTTTTGACTCTTCACTGCATTAGCACATCTTTTTCATGCTGCTTTTATTTTCCCTTTTTCATGTTAGGAGCATCTTGGTCCAGCCTTGTTTCCCCATCCTTAACAATTTCCTTACGCGACTGAGGAGTATTTAGCAGTCTCTACAACTGACAAAAAAGTTTTTCCAGGAAGAACCAACTCTCTCACAGCCTCTTACTTTCAATGTCAGTACTTTTTCTAGTTTTGAATAGTTATTACCAAAAAGGAAAAAAAAAACAAAACACAGCTCGAAACCATTGTTAAGGGACTTTAAAATAAAGACTACCTCTGGCTTGCAATGGTCCTATCTCTGTAGCAATCGGCATATGAGCAGATAGAAATTCTCCCTCACAATCTCAAGAATACCGTCAGAATTCCAGAATGATGTCTTAGGTTGGGAGGGATCTCCAAAATTCAAACTGTCCTATTCCCTGCTCGAAACAGATCTAAACTGATCAAGTTGTTAAGGTCCGTGCCCAGTCAATTTTGAACATGTCCAAGGATGGAGACTACACAACCTGTCTGGACATCCTGCATCAGTATTTTATCACCCTCACGGGATATTTTTCCCCTAATATCTATTTGTAATCTCCCACCTTGCAACTTGCTCCCATTGCCTCCTGTCCTATCACTGTGTGCCCTCAAGAAGACTCTAGCTCAATCATCCTCTGATCAGCTAGTTGTGGACAGCAGCACTGTCTGCCCTTCAGCTTCTCTTCTCCAAGCTGAACAAGCCCAGCTTTCTCAGCCTTTTCTCATATGGCCTGTGCTCCATGTCCTTTACCAGCTTGGTGGTCTCTGCTGGACTCACTCCAGTATATCAGCACCAATCTTCCACTTTAGAGTCCAAAAGAGGACACACTATTCCAGATGAGGTCTTAAAATCACTGAGCAACATGGATCACTTCCTTTGCCCTGCTGGTGACCCTTTTCCTAATGCAGCCCCCTGTTGCAACCACATGCTGCTGGCTCATGGTGAGCTTCTTGTCCACAAAGGAGCCCCACAACCCTCTTTCCAGAACTGCTTCCAAGAGGGTTGAGCCCCCGCCTGTAGTGTTGCACGGTGTTATTCCATCCTACATGCGGTATCTTGCTCTTATGGAGCTTCATGATGTTCCTCGTAACCCATATCTTCAGCTTGTCCAGGTCCCTCTGAGTGGCAGCCCTGCCCTTCAGGACATTGACTGCTTTCTCCAACTTGGTGTTGTCCACAAACTTACTAAGGATGCACTCTGTCCCATCACCTGGGTTGTTAGTGAGGACTTTAAACAGGATTGGTCCCATTTATTGCCCACTGAGGGACCCCATTAGTTACTGACCATTAGCTGGACATTGCATCACTAATCACGGCTCTTCGGTTCCACCAGTTAAGCCAATTCCCCACCCACCATTTTGTCTTATACAGCCCTTATCTTCCAAATTCAGTGATAAGGAGACGATGGGAGATTGTGTCAAAGACGTCATTAAAATCGAAGTGCACAACATCCGCTTGCTTTCTCTTGGCCACAGCAGCCATCACCTCATCGCAGAAGGCAGTGAGGATGGTCAGGTATGATTTCCACTTGATAAACCTAGAAAAACAGGTAAAGTCTGGGAAAGAAGTCTTCAGGATGACCTCACTGTGGCTTTCCTGTATGTCGAGGGAACCTACAGAGAAGATGGGGAAAGACTATTTATGAGGGCATGTAGTGACAGCACAAGGGGGAATGGGTTCAAATTGAAAGACAGTAGGTTTAGGTTAGATATTGAAAGAAAATCTTTACTGTAAGGGTGGTGAGGCACTGGAACAGGTTGCCCAGAGAAGCTGTGAATGTCCCATCCCTGAAGGTGTTCAAGGCCAAGTTAGATGGGGTTTTGAGTGGAAGGTGTCGCTGTGGGGTTGAAACTAGATGATCTTTAAGGTCCCTTCCAACCCAAGGCACTCTATGGTTCTATGATTCTATGATAAACCTGTGCTGGCTGCTCTTAATCTCCTTCTTGTCTATTTTTGAGTTTAGAAATTAATTCGGAGTGGATTTGCCCCATCATCTTCCTGGAGACTGAGGTGAGACTGATTAGTCTGTAGTCCCCTTGTTGGAATCCAGAATGCAGAGAATATCTCTCTGCCTGTTTTGAAGGATTCTACCCCCCTGGACAACACTCTCTTTGACCTTTGCCCATGGAGAAAATTACCTACCCTTTGGGAAGAGTTGGAATCTACACTGGTGTGAACTAGATGATAGAATGTTATGTAAGATTATCACAAGGTGAAAATTTAGGGTCTTTGGGCTTGTTAATATAGTAAATAGATAAAAGTAAGAAACTTCAAAATGGAAGATTGTTGTTGTTCTCTAGGCTTCTTGTTCCTTCTTCTATTCCTCCATATTCTGCAGCAGAAGTAGTTTAAGATTATTGGTTAGAAAATTCCGCAGTTCCGGTGTACGTGA
Organism: Struthidea cinerea; assembly: GCA_013397865.1. NCBI lineage: Eukaryota > Metazoa > Chordata > Aves > Passeriformes > Corcoracidae > Struthidea > Struthidea cinerea. Next base: position 1,126,783 of record VZTI01005947.1, read on the forward strand.
CAAAGTGATTTATTGAACATTGGTGGAAAAGTGAAAATATCTTTAGTTTTACGTTTTAATTGGATAATTTACCTTTAAAAAGACTGTCTAATCTTGATAGTGTGGACTTCTTCCTGCATTCTCTGCCCGGCTAGCTCAGTCGGCAGAGCAAGTGACTGCCTTTCTCTGATAAGACTTAATAAACAACTATCTGAAAGCAGAGGTTTGAAGAAGTCTCCGTCCGTCTCCTGAATTCCTGGCAAAGACGCTAAACCTCTCCCCCATCAGGGGAGGCATTAATTAAGGCACGGAATGTGTCACCCCTGAATGTACCTTCTTGCCCTTCTTAAAAACAATGTGACATCTGCCTTTTTCCAGATCTGAGGAGCCTCCACAGTTGCCACAGCATCTCACAAATGATGCAGTGGGTCATCACAGTATCATTAGCAAGTTTAAATGCATCCCGTCTGGTTCTATGAACTCACGTATGCACAAGAAGCTTAAATGATGCCTAACTTTCTTCCTCTGCTGCGGGTACTGGTTTGCTCCCATGGATCTTGCTAGAAGGCTCAGGGACCTGGGAACCCTGAGGACAAGCCTTCCAGTGAAAAAACTGAGATGAAAACTGCAATGAGTGGATCAGTCTTTTTCTTGTATCGTCTCACTAAGTTCCCTACCCCACTGATAAGTGGGCACCCAGAGTTCTTACCCTTCCTTTACTACCAATATGTTCATAGATACTGTCCTTGCTGACCTTCACCTTGGTCACTTCAGGTCTTTATATGCTGTGTGAAGGTGATTACTGCACAAATTCGATTTCGATCTGTGTGCCTCAGAGCCTGAAGAAGCCTTTCCCTTTCCATACCGTTTGCACCAGCCTGAGATTGGGGCTGGGAGAAGTAGGTGCTATTTTGTGTGACTTAGGGTGAGCTGGCGCAAGCTAATCTTGATGATCCAGACTGAATGCACAGCCCAGGGTGAGAGAGACTGTACTGGCAAGTCATTTAACATTCCTGAACAATGACATTTTGATCAAATGCTAGAGCGAGTTGAGAAGGACATATTTTTGTGAAGGAATCAATCAATCAAAAAGATAAAACAGGCTTTGGGATTTTTTTCCTCCTATATTTCAGTAGCAATCTAGGGACTTCTAAAAGATATTTTTTACAAGGAAAATGTTATTATCATATTCTGCATTTTTTTCACTACTCTCAAGAAGAATTTCATTGAAAGTCCATTTCATAAGTCTAGTTCAAGCAGTTGTGTCTCTCTTAGTGTTATAGCATACTTGTCAAAAGTTGCTTAGCCAGAGTAAATACTGCAAACCTATTTTCTGTTTCCTTTGGAGTTCACTTTGTTTAAAAGTCAACAAACAAGAAATATTTTAAATTATATGTAATATATATAACTCTCAACATTTAAGCTAGATTTTCCATGCTTTAATGTATTCACCAATCCCACATGCCTTAGTTTATAAATTATAATCCATAAATTCAAGAGCTAGTGATCCCAATGCTTTTAAAATAGTAAGCCCTAATTCAGTATTTAATCAACTGAAGACTTTTTGTCATGCTTCAATTGCTATGTCACTGGAAATTAATGCAAATTTTATATTCATAGAACTAGGTTCCTGCAAGGGTTAATTAGATTTAGTCTAAGCACTTTACACAATAGCACAGCAGGAAATTGGAATTTAAAGCAAGATTACATCATCAAACATAGTACATCAAAGATTTTTTTCCCTTTGCCCTGAAGTAGCACTATTCTTAAATTGGGTGTCACTGCAACACCACGAAAGCCGTTCTGCTGCTAAATTTCAAGCAGATATTCAGTATTTTAGAGTATTTTATACAATTAGCAGATATAAACTATCAAAAAAGCTACTGCAGGGATTGATCTGGATACTCTTGGGTTGGACATAGAAAAAGTGAATACATTGGATCTAATAGCCCATTCTGGTGTAGATCATAAATTTGTAAGGCATTCAAGTCACCTGTATTAAAGCACTTTCTGCATATAGAGTTTATGTGGAGAACAATTAAAAAAAAACAAACCCACAAAAAATCCTCAAACAACACGGTCATGTCCCGTATACAGAGACCACCTCTCAAATGCATCCCATGCACGGATCTAAGTGGCCTCAAGTACCAATTTTTGGGGGGAGAAGCATATAGATTCTAGAGTTTTATGCTCTGTCTCATTCTCTGGCTGACCTTCCAGAAGATACACTTGGTTGTTGAACAACTTCTGCCATCATCTTAATTTTTCAATGCAAAAAAAGTACATGAATTGAACTGAAACCTATGAATGAAAATTGGTGTTATTTGAAAGAATTTGATGTGCTACTGATGCATTTAGTTCTGTGCCCCTCCCCTATGCCACCTCAGAGGGCTTTGTTACAACAAGGCTATCATCCCATGTCCTTTTTATGCTGTTAGATTCTCCCTTATATGCTCATTTTCTTGGAACTGATGCCTTAAGAGGCCTCCTAGAAACAGAGACTAGACAGGAATAAGGGAATAAAGGTAGGTATTTATTTGAAAGGCCTTCAAAGGCACACCCTGGGGAGCCAGAGGCTACTGCCAAGATGGACCCCAAGATGGACGGCAGGTCACGAGTTCTTCACACTTTTATAGGTTTGGTTCATCTGCATATCAGGGTTAATTCTCCAATTAAAGCTTCGGTTTAAAGATGTAATTCCCCTCACTTGCCCCCCTTAGAGGCTCTTTGGTTTATACTTTTTGGGCCTAGGACGGTCTGAGTGTCCTTGGAAAGCAGGCCCGGAGAGGCTTTGTTATGTCTACCTAGCAGGAGAGAGCAGAATTTAACAGGCTATGAGAAACTTCAGAGTTACAGACTAAGCAGTACAGGATTTGAAAAATATAAAAGTTAAAACCTAAGGCATCAAAAGTAGGAAGGAATTTTACAGTAAATTTGAATGTGGCTCTCTCAACTACATTTAATTATTTTAAAAAGGTATCAGAAACAGTGAGGTCTTCATAGCTTGTTAATGAATGGCACCTGAAGTTGCAGGAATCACCAAAGAATATGCATGTAAATCATGATTCCTTCTTGTCTGTCCTTAGGCCACTATGCAGCGAGTGGGCCAATATGCAGACACCACATCTTTTTTTGTTGTTTATCTTCTTACTTGTCTTTCTTACTCAAATTCCTTTCAGAAAAGCTGTCTCTAATGAGTCTCTAATATTATAAACATCTCATACTTTTTATTCATGGAATGAATATGAATAAAAATAATGAAAGGCATCTCTACAGTCATATAATTCAACCCATGGTCTGAGAACCTCCTAGATGTCATACACCATGCCTGTGATTGCTTGCATACACTGAACACTCTCCAGAGCAGTAGGAATCTCTGTAGCATAACAGGTCCTACCTGACTTCCTGAAAGTGAAAGCCAGGTAAGCAGATTTTCTACCTTGGCTTTTTTCCCTTGATCCGACAGATTTGCTGGCACTACAAATCATACTGCCTTAAAGAAGAGAGGTTCAAGTAAGAAGCCAGAGTATACTGGTTGTGAGGATGAATTTGTTGTGCTTTGCCGTGATACAAATCGTCAAACAAAGGACGTATTTCTCCTCGTCAGTGTAATGACCTCTGGAAAGGACATCAGTTCCCAACATATATGCAAATACAGGCACCGATGAACTTCTCACACCCTCCTCTGGGACACAGGCAAGCATCTGCAAAACCAGGTTCTCTGAAAATGGTTCAGTAGGCTCAGGATTCCTCGATTACTGTCAGAAATATATGCTCTTCTCCTGCTCTAATGCTGCCACTAACACTTGTATCATAAGACTAGATGCTATAGAAAATACCTAACTATTATGAGACTAGTGATAAAAACACAAGGGTCAGACACAATCAATAAAATGGGAGTATTTTGGAATGAGATGATCTTTAAGGTCACTGTCACTTCACAGACGATTCTGTGATTCTACGTTGTTTCTCTTTTTTCCTAGATTATATTTCTTTTAAGTTGTTTGAATGGGATGCTTTGTAGTTTAGTGATACAAAGCTAAAACATGCAGTATTTTTCATGGCTCCACGGAAGACTCAAAGTAGAGAGGTTTGGTCTGATGTCTGGCAAGTATTAGTATTCCCAGTTTAGAACACACCACCGCATGACCTCAGGGTAAGGACAAGAAGCCAGCACTTCTGTCAGCTTTCAGCTCTGGCTTCCTGGATTTGCTCCACTGAGGTCCTGGGCTTTGTTCCCACCCAAACCCTGGGGACACTCCATAGCCTCAGCATTTATGGGCCATGCTGACGCAGCTGAAGAGAGGACAGTGGCTCCACAGTGTGTGGTTCCTAATTCCTTATGATCCAATGGAACCTGAATCCTTTTGGGATCTGTGCTCCTTACCAGTTCTGTAGTACTCATACGTGTGGGTGAAGGGAGACCCAGCACGCACAGCTGCTCTGAGAGTTTGGTATGGTGGCAGCATATTCATAAGAATAGGTAAAAAATACCAGCTACAGATTTATGTGAACATGCAATACCACACATACACATGCAGCTCCCTGGAGTTGTTAATGCCATGAAAGACTGCACAAGCAGGATGGGATTAAACTGTTTTTTATTAAGTTCCAATCCCACTGTGAGCCTTTAGGAGGGATATATTTAAGAAATCAAGACATACCAATCTTCAGTTTGTTCCATAAAGTGGGAAACTTTACTTGAAAATTCCCGCTTCATCCTATAATTATTTTCTTAAATTTATGATAAAATGTTCACTTGAATTGGCAGGAATGGGATACAGGGGTGAACAGTTCTGTGACACAAATGACACTTTAAACTATTTTATCTCTCATCAGAAGTACATGGAAAGAAGCTTATTTTATTCTTCCCCAAACATTACTGCCTATTTATATTTTAAAAACCAGCATATGTATTAAAAATATGTTCCTTTAATTTTAAAGGCCTTTTTTTTGTATTTAGAGACTCATTATTTCATTAGGATTTCTGTATTGTAACAGATTTGTGTGCTTTTGGAGGGTAAGCAGTAAGCACAGTCTCTCATTAGGCCACAAGTAGTTAACACATTCCTAATTTCCCAGTGGCTGACAGCTCACTTGTCTGTTGCATTTAAGCAGTGTCTTCACAGTTTTAATTGGATAAATTGCAACACAAAGTATTTAAAAATAAAGAAAATTTCTTTTTGAGAATCTCTCAGAAGAAAAAACTTAGAAGGCAGGGTTTTTACCACCTCATAGTTATGTCTGGTTTCTTTTCCCTTTAGACATACTGGTAGACCTCTTTATCTACAGTGTGAAGCAGCAGGAAAAGAAGAAGCAGGCACCCAAGTGATCTTTAGGAAAACATGATAAAATATTGCTCGTAGCATCCATATTTCTTCTCTGCTCTATGAGACATGACAGCAATAAAGGCTGAATCACTTCCTATGGTTCTTCAGAGACAGTAGCTGCTGGAAGCATAATGGCTCTCTCTTCATGTAGAGAGAAATGCTTCGGATTTTACTGAGGATTCCCTGGTCACCCAAGTGTTAAATTAGCTGATTTTGAAAGGATGAGTAAACTAAGCCTAAGAGACTTTTTTTCAGATGCTCTCATTCTAGGAGACTATTGCATAGCTTGCTATGGAGCCTCTGTAATTCTTCTCATGGCCCTTTTCATTTATGTTTACTGGATTGGCACTGCCTGCAAGATTTAACTTAGGGTTTTCAGAAGCCCATGATTCTTTCTTTGAAGATGCAAAGTGCCCTTTGTAAAAAATTCACATCCTCAGCTTTGAACTTCAGCAGCAGCCTATTATTTTAACACTTCATTTAAATGTTAATGTGCTGTTTTCTAAACTTCAAACTGCTAAACTGCTGCATGATTTCCAGACTCCACAATGAAGGTTTTCATGTTGGAATGACATTTCCTCTAGATTATACAGATACAAGTCTCCATAATTACAGAGAGAAAAGAGAAAGGCAAGGGTTCCAGCAGAAGAAAACATACCTGAGTTGTTAACTGAATAGCTGCACTGAAATAGAGGACAGTCATTCTCAGGCTGCTTAGCATTTAAAGGCACTTGGAAAAGATCATTTAAATCCCCCATGCCATCCCAAAACAAGATAGAAGCCTCATCCCATGCTGCAGCAGCCATTTATCTGTACAACTGATGTATTTATGCAAGACATACATGTACAGTCCCAGTTAGGTTCAAACTGCCAGTGATAATAGGGATGCTGCCTTTTGGTGTAGGAGGGAGTCTCTGCATTACAGATTTCATTTTTCATCATAGGTGGCTACTACTTGGCATCTGATCTGCAACAAGTTTATATTTTAAGTAAGTAAAAGGAAAGTAAAAAGATCCTGAGATTTCATGTCTTGGCGAAATGAGAAGGAATTCTTTTGACCAGACTGAAATCAAGCAAAAATCTTCAGGAGATCAAAGAAAAAGAAAAAAATTCAGCTGCCAATTCTGGCTATTATTTACTCTTTCCTTCAATCAGTGCAGCCACAAGATTTCAACCCTCTTTTCCTGGAGCAGGAAGAAAGAGCAAGAGATGTACGTATGGACTATCTAAATGTACTCTGCATTTCCCCCTGTATTCAGGGATCAGCTACGAGGGCACAGTGGCTGCACACACTACACATTCTTCATCTAACAGTCTGGATTCTGCAACATCCAAGAACACAGTGCGGGTTTAGATTTGCCTGACTCCTGTGCTGTGGCTGTCATGTCAATGTCTTTTTGCTAGTGGATTAAGCTACATATCAGGCATATTAAGCCACCTAGCACACACACATGGGTGTGCAGGGTCCCACAGATTTCCTGGTGGCGCCTCCTAGTTGCTACAGGGCCACATTTTTAAGCTGCTCGATGAGTTTCTAGACTCAAGTCCTCATGATGCAGAGAGTAGATTCACTAATTTTAGCTTAATTTTGGTTCCCCTATAGTCCTTCATTTTAACAGGCTCTTAGTGTACTGGATATGGAATCTCGGGTTCAGTTTTCCTCCACAGATGAGTAAAAACTTCAGGGAAATAGATAAATCTAGAATCATGTTCATATAAATCCACAACATACAAACAGTAGTGGGATCATACCTGAGATACCTGAGGCTGTATTTTCAGGCATGTACGACCAAGGACCCACGGGAAATGTGCAGATTTCTGAAGAAACCCTAGGGCATTTCAGACCATTTAAAATGCCTTTGCATAGCCTGGTCAGTTGGACCTCTTGTGTCTCGTCAGACAATTTGCTTTCAATGCCACATGGGTTCTGTGAGTGGACCTGTCATAGACGAGAGCTTAGACACTCGGTTCATAAATGATAATTTTCATTTTGATATCGTCATTTTTAACTTACACCTATTGCTAGTGACTTCAGCTGATGTCAGATCTTATCCCACTGAAGCGTCAGCGTCATTCCTAGCCCCGAAAACAAGGAGTGAAGGAACAGCAAATTTTCTGCTCAGCAAGAAGGACTGGTGACAAGACTCCTCCTAGAGTTGTTTGTTTCTTTTTATCAAAACCAGAAACAAAACCAAGATGAAAACTCATCAAAAGGGTAGGTTTTGCACAGGAATAATAGGGAGGTGTAGTCAATATAAGCAGAATCACAGAATCCTCTGGAAGGTAATTAAATGTTTTCTGACATACTCTGCAGGTGTAATTGAGGTCTTCTGGGGCAAAAGGGCTTTGAGAAATTACTATTTACTCACTAATTCAGAAAGGTCCTTTTTTATTTACAGCCATTTGTGTTTATTAAGAAACTACATAGAATATTTATAGTATCTGCAGTCTGTTCACTATTCGTTTGGAAACAAAAAGAGCACATCCACAGTTGGTAAGTTAAAACCCTGTATTATGTCATCATGATGGAGGCAAGAGCCTTTTACACAGCATTTACAGACACCCCCACAAAAATCTGAATCATACTGTGTGTGGAGTCGTGGGCAGAGCTCCCTGTTGCCTCTCCTTACTGACTCAGAGGGGCTGCTCTACCCCAGAATAAGGAAAATTTTCTGTGGGGAATCTAGCAAGGAATCAAGCTAAATCAGGTAGGCAGCTGACATGCAAAAATCAAGAAAAATATCAAGTTTTTTAAAGCTTTGCAGCATCAGTAAGGAAAAATTGATACCAAAGAGTGAAACCTCACATTTAGACTGCTGTATTGTAGTGGTTCATGGAGATTTGGAAAGCAAAGGGTAATTCCACAGGCCACATGAAAATTAGTTTTGAGTGTGGTCTATACATCCCTCAAAACTAAGGATCTGTTTGACATGGTTTTCAACTTTTTCCATATTCCAAAAACACCACTTTTCTTGCAAAAAGCGCTTCAGATAATGAGTGCTTTGTCAGCTTTGTTTTACACAAACATCTTTAATACAAACACCTAGCAGTCCAGGAACTACATTTAATAAGTGAATGACTTAAAGCAATTAAAGACATTAATTAAATTAATTTACAATAATAATTATGTCTAATGTAACTAAAGCATGTCAGTGGGTTTTCTTTTTCTTACTATAGAATCTCAAACCTCTAAATCATTTTCCAACAAAATGATAGACTCTCAGCTAAGTGAGACCTGACTTACTTTCTTGGACCATTTAGAAGTCTTTAGTGATGCAGAGACCTCCGGTTGAAAACTCACATCCAAAAGACAAACAATTCCCAAGGTTAAGAAACATAACACAGGCTAAAAGCTTAATAAATTCAGCTTGGTTGTCAGTGGGGGATAGAACTGATCTCTGGAGGACTTGACACATAATTTAATACAACGTCAGCTCTTTAAAGAGGAAAAAAGAATGGTTCCCAAAATAACCAAGGGAAATATCTCTACTCTTACAAAGAAGGGAACTATCTTGAAGTTGAATATGAGGTTTATATCACTCATCTTCTCCCTTTCAGCTACCTGTTAGTCTAGATTAAATCCTGACAACACTCATTCCTGACTTTTCAGTATTTGTAGCTCAAAGTTAATCTGAAACCTTGCTGTGCACTCAATAGTAGGCTCTTTTCCACCAGGTCTAGATTCATGACCTGTATTCAAAGTACCACAAGATTAGCGTCACATATCCTGTCTTTGGTTGTGGCTGACTCTGATGAAAATTTTTCTGTCCCTGGCCTGTGCCCAAAGGCTGGTCATTGCTCTTCACACCCAATGGCATAACTGTCCACATAATTGCTCCTTGGCAGAATTAATTCAATACAACTAAGACTAAAAGAGATCTACTACCTAAGAGAAGGTAGATCATGCCTAATTAATTAGATTAGACTGCAGTTCTAAAAGCATTTCTGCTGGCAAATAAATGTTCAGAGTCAGCACCAGTATCTCAGCGAAGAATGATTCCCAGTGAAGCTCTACAAAGCTCTGGACACATACAGGTAACTGATGAGGTATGAAATCACACAGAACAATCTGGTTTTAATCTCCTTCTTCAGAGGTAAGACCATGAAAAAGGATAGTTGGAGTTGGAGTCATAGCAAGAAGAATAAAACCCTTCCAGGTGCCTTCCAGGCAGACTGGAGTGCTTGGGGTTTGTGGCAATTTATCCTCCAACCAGGCACTTCTGCTTGATGATAGGAAGTGCAAAAGCAGGTAAATATAATTATATGCTGTTGGAACATCTTCACAGTTTCCAAATGTCTTGGACTCAGACTTGGGTAAAGGTACAAGTTAAATTTCCATTTTACTTAAAGAATTTGAGTAAAAGAAAGAAAAAAGTTTTTAATGCAAGAGAAGCTCAGCTTAGAGTACAGCCCAAGCCATGGGGGTTGAACTAGGCAATCATTAAAGGTGTCCCTCCTCCTTTTTTTTTTTGGTTTTCAGTAAAAAAGTTTTGGTATTGCAATAGAATACAGCAAATTTCAATACACCACTGAAACTCATGGAAATTCTCTCTAATACTTCAGTTTCTGGACTTTACTAATGATGAATTTATTCCATAATGCCTCTGATGCAACAAAATCCTTGTTCGGTGGAGCTCTGCTTGTGTACTTCTGTTCTGCTTTGCTTAGATGCTAAATATTAAATATCAGCCAGACTTTCAAACTGTCTTCCAGGACAAAAAGTCTCATTTTACCCTAATTATCTAGAGGTGCTCTCAGTAAGGAGCTAACAGATCACTATCACTGAAGCAAATTAGGTCAACTCAGTTTCTCACTTGCAGTTATTCACCAGTGAGAAAGGTGTGGGCTGAGATCTTCCATCTACATTGAATATTTCTCTTTTTCACTGTCCACCTTTTTATGGGAGAGATTGGGCTATAAATCATGATTGTTATGATTTGGTTCCGACCATAAAGGTCCCGGAACATTGTAAAACAAGTCTTGGCTCACAAATGAGCACACTGTATACAAAGGAGGTTTATGGACAAAAGGATGTACATCAAGTGATGTACTTTCAGACTGAACTGTTAGTGGTGCAATTGAAAAGAAAAGAGTCACAGCTCTTGTTTGCCTCTCTGGAACCAAGTTAAAGACAGAGCTTGGGTCTTGAACCAGGTTCTAAGAATAAATGTACAGTTGAGCAGAAGGCCCGTTCTTGCTGAGACCAGGTTGCAAAGCTACAAGATGTCATGGCTCTGAACTTCCCAGCCTGTGGGAATTGACACATACAGGTAACCACGGGCAGCAATCAAATCACAGCTGAAATGCAAAGAGTAGATTTATTTCATTACCTCACTAGCAACACACAGGCACACAGGCTCATTTTGGCTCAGTTCATCCTACTCAACAGCAAGGGCAGGGGCTCACCTGCCTCACTATTACAAAAGGCTGTCACATGTGTCTGAGAGTGTGTTAACTCTCCACAGGAATTCTACATCTCAAAACAGGCAGATGATGAACAACATTAGGCATAATAAATGGAATTTTCCCACACAAACATTTTCAGCATTTCCAGCTGCAAGGTCACTTTGAGGGAAACTATTCCCTCCTATTAGCCAAATCTCCCAGTTGTAACCATTTCCTCCCAACACAGACTCTCAAGGATTGCACACCTGAGCTGGACACACTTGCTAAACTGAGGAATAGCAGAGAAGCTGCAGCCAGGTGCGGAACAATGATGGCTCTTCTCCATTTCCTGTTCTGATACAGAGGTGATAAGCGTTTGTGAGTCATTACAGTAAAACAAAGCACGAAAATAAACTACATTTTTAGCCCACCATTTATATCCTTTTGTTGGTATCATCCTGACCAGCTTTGAAACTTGTCTTATTTTTGTGATTGCTTAGCCTTTACCAGGTTTATTTTGTCAGTTGTCATGGTGCTCAAGGGCTCTAGTCACATCCAGAGAGCATCTAGTAGTACAAACACAAAGCAAAAAGAGTCTTATGCTACAGGGCTCCCTGCTAAAATAATTGCTGAGAAAAGGAGCTGAGAATAGTCGCTTACAACGCTTATGTTTTTTCTTCCACAGACTTTTGTCTTCTTGAAACAGGATAGTAAGCTTATTGATTTTAGTAAGCTATCAGAAATATGCATTGACCTGAAATTAACCTGAAAGGCCGTGACAATTGGGTGGAAATGCCTTCCACAACGCAACAAAACCAATGCTGGAAGAGAAGGTAACAGTGACTGCAGCAATCTGACTGGAACCAAGAGTCACGCAAAGGGCAGAAGATACAGACAGGCATCTGTGGCTGTCTACAGCTGGAAACAACAGAACCACTCACATCATCTTGAGAAACATCTCACTCTATAATAAACTGTCAGTTTAATTTCAGAAAAGAAAGTGTCTCTCCTGTTATGGCTCAGAATGCAACAAAAATTTTACCACACTATACATTGCATTATAAATTGCTCAGTGGTTTCATATTTTATCTCCAGTACTTGCTTACACCTCTTATTTCAAAGCAGTTCCCTTATCTTACCTTTTATGTCTGATCACACTCTTAGACTGCCAACAGTGAATGCTGTCACTACTTACTATAAAAATGGTTGTGAATCCATCCAAAGAATGTTCTTTTCACTCCTAACTATCAAAAAGTGAGAGGCATGATTGAAATTCGGAGAATAATAATTATAATGAAATTTTCAACAGCTCTTAGCAGGTTGAGTTAGCATAAGTACAGATTCCTCTCATTACTTCACAAGCACCTACTCTGTTAAACCCACTGTTTTCTTACCTAGTTTCCTGAGTTCTCCTTTTGCCTTTTTTGAAGACTGGAGTGATACTAGCTTTCCTTCAGTCCTCAGACTACTCTCCTGTTCTCCATGACCTCTCAAAGATGATGGAGAGTGGCACAGCAGTAACATCTGCCAGCTCCCACAGCACTCATGGGTGCATCCCATTGGGACCCATGGATTTGTGAGTGTCAGTTTTGCCTAAATGATCTTAAAGCCAATCCTTCTCCACCAAGCAAAGTCTTCTTTTCTTCAGACTTTCTTGCCTCCAGGATCTGGAAGCGCAGAGGGCTGGCCTTAGCAGTAAAAACTGAAACAAAGTCATTCAGTAACTGCCTTCTCTGTAGCCACTGTCACCAGGGCACCCACCTCACCCAGCAGCAGGCCCACATTTTCCCTAGTTTCCTTCTGATATTGATGTACCTGAAGAAGCCCTTCTTGTTGTCTTCAACATTCCTTGCCAGATTTGGTTCCAAATGGAACTTATCCCACATGCCTTCTCATATGCCATCTGTGGTCTTAAAATAAGTTGGGAGATTTTCCCCTGTGATATGTTTGAAGACTTTTGTAGAACTGGTGGTGAGAAGCCCTCCCATGTAGACCCTACAACACTCACTAGTTTCTAACCATTTGTTGGTTTTGTTGCAATCATTCAGTCAGCAACAGAACTGGTAAAAGAGTCTTCAGATAATCTTAATTTTTGAAAGGTTGAGAAGTTTTAGTCTAATGTGGATTTGGATTAAAGCAGAGGAAAACTCCTTAGTCCGGTTAAAGCAAGGTGAAGAAGTGTTTTTGAAGATTCTAGCTTTGAACTTTAAAAACTTGATTGTAAATGCACAGCACACTGACTATCCTGGAGTACTTAAAGGAGGCTTATAAAAATGAGGGAGAGTGACTTTTTTACACAGGTAGATAGTGATAGGACAAGGGGGAACAGTTTGAAACTAAAAGAGGAGAGATTTAGATTGGATGTTAGGAAGAAATTCTTTACTCAGAGGGTTGTGAAGTACTGAAGCAGGTTGCTCAGAAAAGCTGTGGATGTCCCATCTTTGGAAGTATTCAAGGCCACGTTGGATGTGGCCCTGAGCAACCTGGTCTAGTGGAGGGTGTCTCTGCCCGTGACAGGAGGATTGGAACTGGATTATGTCTAAGGTCTCTTTCAACCCAAGCCTTTCTATAATTCTGTGATTCTATGAAGTGTTCAAATCATGTAGCAAACTAATAAAAAACTTAATAACCTTCATTCCTTTAGATACATACATTGATGATGTTTTCAGGTTGAATAAAGTCAGTTTCATCTGTGATAGCTCTTTGCCCATTAGCTATGGAGCAAGAGTTGTTCTGCTGTACCTTGCATACTTATTCTTCAGTAATGACACTGTGCTGAAAAGGCAAAACTAGAAAGCACTATATCCACTTTTAAAAACTAACGCATTGGGAAGTAAGCAGTTTGTGGAAGTCAGATAAAATAAAAGACAGAAAGAAGGGAGTCTTGATTCCTCTTCTAGGAAAAAGCATCCCTGGTGCTTTCAGATTAGCCAAGGCCCCATTGCAAGTTTCGTTCACTTAGACGACTGCACAGCCTTTCCTTTTTAATTAACTCACAACTTGTGTTGCTCAGAGGCTGTTGACTGTGAGGGAGCACGGAACCCTGTTGTGCTCAGAGTGACGCACACACAGCACAGCCTGACCTACAAAACACACGTCTAAAGGCTGACAGCCGGTAGAAGAAAAATGGCATTATAATTACTCTTTTAAAAATGGGAAGCAGGCGTAAGACACTGAAGTATTGCTGGCTTTAAACATTTCAGGGGGACGTGTGTGCGGGAAGGGGCAGGTGGGGCCTTGCTCTGGGGAGGCGATGCCCTGCCCTGCACACCCCACTCTCCTGAGTCTGTATCCCACCCCCACAGTGGCCACCAATCCCTAGCACACCAAAAGCAATGCTCCACACCTCAACCCTGGAGTCCCTAATCCAGCTCCTGAGTGGCCAGATAACAGGGAAGTTCAACCTGGAGAAAGGGCCCAGGAAAGCAAATTTTTGGGGCCTTACACCAGAGGTCAGGAAAAACAAGCTTTTTCCTCGAAGTGGTGCAAAGTTGTTGCAAAACTAGAAAGTGAACATGGACTTCCAAAGCTGTAGGCTGCTTACATTCCCCCTTGTCAAGGGGAATCTAACCTTTGAAAATCAAATCCCAGTCATTTACTTAGGTCCTTTGTCAATAAGTAATGTGAAACAGTTGTGATACTTGATATGATGGTACAAACTGTACCCACTGAAACAGCAGATATCACATGCCAGAGCTTGGCATTGTGAGGTCCAAAAGAAAACCTCACTCGACGAGACTTTGAAAAGGGCTTACAGTTTTTCATGTACTCTGAGTTAGGCACATGGGAGAAATACTGACAAGATATTCTCAAGAGATAAAAACTACAAGGAAAACTTTACTGGCAACTTCAGAAAATCAGAGAACTTTGGCAAAAGTTTTAGAGCAGCATTCAATCAACATAAAACAGTTCTCAAAGCATTAATTTAGCCCATTCAGCTTAGCAAACTCTAAGCATGTTCAATTTTAAGTTACTCAAAAATTCCAAGAAAATGGAGTTATAAGAAGAAGAAAGAGAAAGACAGAAAAAATTCAGAAAAGGATGCACATAACTACCAACTCCTGGTTTCCAGTGGTGTTCAGCTGATAGAAATACCAAGAGGAGGTAGGGTTAAGACACATGCTAGGTGCATGTTCCACCTCAAATAGCCTTTTGCTTTTCTGGGCACTTGCCCCAGGTAGGAATTCCAGTCATGTGGCCACTCAGGAGCTGGGGCAGGGGCTCCAGAGGTGGGGTGTGGAGCATTGCCTCCAGTGTGCCAGGGATTGGGAGCCACTGCCGGACTGCGATACAGGCTCTAGGGGTGGGGGAGGGTTGGGGAGGCAGTTCATTGCTTCACCAGGCAAGGCCCCTTCCCCCACACACATGCACCCTAAAATGTCTCAAGACATCAACCTTTTCAGTCTCTCGCAGGCATCATCAGAAATAATTAGGGTGTAGTTCAGAGACACAATGTAACACACAGACTTGTGTCTCTTCTTGGCACCAAACATGACAAATTCACAGAGGTGGGAAAGGACCTCTCATGTTGCTCAGGACACCAAGTCAGGTTTTTATTATCTCCAAGGATGGTGACTAAGTAAATTTCAGGGCTTGCCACCATCTGGTCAGTCTATAGGTGTCAAGTGGGCTAGCAGTGCTAGGATTCCCGAGACAGCATTTTGAATCTGTGCCCTACTCCTCTGTTCTGTGATGGAACCAAAATCTCCCAGTCCCTGAGTGACTGAGGTTGGGACTCTGTCAGCCCAACTCAGCAAGCTGTAGGTTGCAAAGACAGTCTATACACTGTGAATAAGAACTCAAAATTTTACAAGGAAGAAAGCTAAAATGACAAATCTTCGCATTCTGCTTAGTCCTCCCTGTGCAAGTGTTAAATCAATATCTTCATTAGTCATAATATGTCGCTCGATCTTACTTCCATTCAAAACAATTGCTTAATTTCCTTATCACAGGCAGCAAGGGAGGAGGGCTGGCAGAGACAGCTCTTCGTGTAAGAATGGGTAGCACATACTGTGAGTGAAGATAGTTCTTGATTACTTAGACCTTTCATCATTATAACTTTGCTTAATATTGTAATTAGAATATGTGCTTCATTTAGCCAAGAATGTGATAAAAAGTAATTCTTTCTGGGGTATTTTTATACATCAGAGATGATTAAGAATTCAGTCACTGTGTGATTTTCCATTTTCTTTCCTATATCCTCTTTTTTAACTTCAACTCATGAGAACTATTAAGTTAGACCAAACCTTACTTATTGCACCCTTTTCCTTGACAGATTGAACTGTATCACTAGAATCCTTTAGCCTAACACCCTGGAATCATCATTTAGAACAAATAAGCCACTAAGAGTGAAAAAGGGTATGAAGGAAGGGGATGAATCAGGGCATGAAAAACGGGCTCCACTGGTGGAGTAAGGAGACAAAACCAGTAGCATAACTGAAGGAGCTTGAGTTATGCCTAGATAAATTTAGGAGTATCTTGGCCACTTCTCTAAAAAATTTAAAAACCAGCTTCTGGAATAATCTTTTAACCAGTGCTTGAGATTTGCTTTTCAGTACATTCAGCAGGGTCAAGATTTGCCTGAATGTTCAGAAAGTCTCTTGATCTCTTACCCAATATATTACATTACATCATGCATTCAAAAAGCTAAAGTCAGGAACCCACTGTTAGCTGCTTGCGCCAATCCATCTTTTCTAAACATATACTTCCACAAAATTTTCTAGGTATTTGAAAATGTGAATTGGAGACTTTCCTCTGTACCTTCATTGCATCATTTTTTCCCCCCAAACAATGTAAATTTTTTTACTTTGCAGGCAGCAAATTTTGGATTTGTGCTGCAAACAGTGTTGGTAACAGATATTTTAGTTACTGCTGAGAAGATCTTACACAGATTTAAGGTCTTTTCTGCTCCTCACCCCACCCCACCAGTGAGGAGGGTGGGGGTACACAAGGAGTTGGGTGGGGACACAGGTGGGACAGCTGATCCCAACTGACAATGGGGATATTCCACACCATATGGTATTATACACAGTATATAAAGCTGGGGGAAGAAGAAGGAAGGGGAGGACATTTGGAGTGATGGTGTTTGTCTTCCCAAGTCGATATTGCCCATGATGGAGCTCTGCTGTCCTGGAGATGGCTGAAAACCTGCCTGCCCGTAGGAATTGGTGAATGAATTCCTCCATTTGCTTTGCTGCTGTGTGTGGCTTTTGCTTTTTCTATTAAACTCTCTTTATCTCAACTCAGGAGTTTTCTCACTTCTACTCTTCCAATTCTCTCCCACATCTCAATGTAAGGAGAGTGAGCGAGAGGCTGTGTGAGGTTTAGGTGCCACTTGGGGTTAAACCACAACACAGTTTGTAAAGAGAGGAAAACTGTGTTACACCATGGTCTGAGCTAGTTGTACACATTTTCCAAAACAGAGTTGAATAGACAAAAGACTGTATTCCAAGAAATTCCTGCAGATCCTTGAACTGTGATTGACGTCTCATAAGTAGCTCAGGATTTCTTGAAGATTCAAACCATTTAGTAAGAAATTAGTTGCCACAATGGAGGCAGACCCCAGATCCTACAGTGATGAGAACTGCGTGGTCTTGGGGTGCTCATAATCTGCCATAATGGGTGAGCAATACTTGAAGACTGTAAGAGGAGAATGCTGACCCACGCAGTGGTCCCAGAGCTCTTCTAGCGCACAACTGCCATGCAGAGGCCAAAGGATGACCCTGAAGGATGTGGGTCAGTAGGAGCCATGGTCTTAGAGAAATGGATATTGCCTGTCTTAGGGGAGCATTAGTCTCATCCAAGGAGCATTAGTCTCATCCAAGGAGCATCACTGGGAGCTAAGCCAGTTTCCATTTATTTGAAATTAAGGTGACTGACAGTTTACTTTGGGATTAGGTGTGTATATATACAGTGCATAGCAGTATTGCGCAACGTGATTATATAAGGCAATGTTCCCAAGTCCCTAGGATTTTCATCATGCCTCAATTTTCCTCAGTAGCTAAATCCAAACTCCCCTCTAGTCTTCTTGGCTCCTTATTTAGTTACATCATTTGTTTGTTCAGACTTACAGAAATACAATAAAGCTGCCTTGCTGGTGCTCTATGTATTTTGACTGTACATTAACAATAAAACACCCAACAAAAATCTCACCTGAAAAATTACTATGTAACCTGTTTTTGAAGGACTCTACCTTCATATGTTATCTCTGGGGTAAGCAGCATGCGCTCTGCATTCCATGTCATGAAAGCACCAGTGTGGTGAGCTGTAACACAGCCCTTGCATTATTTCACACACTTCAAATAGCAAAGGAAGATATCATAGAAAATCACGATTGTGCCTTGGGCCACGGGGGATCAGAGTAGACTCAGAACCAAGTGTTGTGAAGAGCAGATTGTGTCCCTCTGCTCTAAATAAGGTTTGTCCTCAACAGCAAGGAAGCAAACCCATGTGCATGCTTGTGTGTGCCTCAGACCCAAAGATCTGTCCTTGTCTCCTCCTGTTTAGCAGAAGAGGTATAACTTCTGTGTTCCTTTATTTCTACTGGCAGGAGCTGTTGACTCCCTTGAAGGCAGCAAGGTCCTGCAGAGAGGCCTTGATAAATCAGAGGACTGGGCAATCACCAACCATATGAAGTTCAACAGGGGGAAGTGCAGGATTCTGCACCTGGGATGGGTCAAACCTGGATATATCATCAGACTGGGGAATGAGAAGCTGGAAAGCAGTGC
Organism: Struthidea cinerea; assembly: GCA_013397865.1. NCBI lineage: Eukaryota > Metazoa > Chordata > Aves > Passeriformes > Corcoracidae > Struthidea > Struthidea cinerea. The sequence goes on from VZTI01005947.1 coordinate 1,145,204, forward strand.
TGTGGAAAGGGTCCTGTGGGTCCTGGTTGATGGCAAGCTGAACATGAGTAAGCAGTGCCCTGGCAGCCAGGAGGGCCAACCCTGTCCAGGGGTGCATCAGGCACAGCATGGCCAGCCAGGCAAGGGAGGGGATTGTCCTGCTCTGCTCTGGGGGGTCTTCACCTTGAATATTCTCTGAAGTTTTGGGCACCACAGTGTAAGAAAGACATTAAGCCATTGGAGAGTGTCCAAAGGAGGGCAACAAAGATGGTGAAGGGTCTTGAGAGGAAACCATAGGAAGAGTGGGTGAGGTCACTTGGTCTGTTCAGCCTGGAGGAGACTGACAGGAGACCTCATGACAGTTTTCAACTTTTTTGTGAGAGGAAGAGGAGGGGCAGGCACTGATCTCTTCTCTCTGGTGACCAGCGACAGGATCCAAGGGAATGTCATGAAACTGTGTCCAGGGAGGTTTAGGTTGGATATCAGGAAAAGGTCCTTCACCTAGATGGTGGTTGGGCACTGGAACAGGCTCCCGAGGGCAGTGGTCACAGCACCAGCCTGACAGAGTTCAAAAAGCATTTGGACAATAATCTCAGCCACACGGTGTGACTCTTGGTGTGTCCTGTGCAGGGCCAGCAGCTGGACTAGATCCTTTTGGGTACCCTCCAACTCAGCTTATTCTGTGATTTTCCCACTCTAATGAGATTTATGTTTCAGTTGATTGGCTTTTTTTCTCACAAAGTCTCATCCACACTCTTCACTTAGTGACCCAGTTATGTTGCATGTATTTTTTTCCCTTTCATCCCTACCCAGAGATTTTCAGTATGACTCACTTCCTACCACACTGGAGACCTCAGATCTAGCCTACGTCTTTGATATGCACGGAACACTTCCTTCCTTTTGTCCATGAACACATGGACAAATTAATACCTTCAAATTAATACCTTTAATCAATATGCCAATTACGTGAATTTTCTCTCCAAGTCTGTTCTGTAAATTAAATCACATTCTGATCCTCTGCATGAATAATTCCAGGTTTACAGATGTTTTTATTATATACAGAAACCTAAAATGTTTGGCAACCTATGCTAAGATCCCCTTTGATACTCCTAAACCCTGTGAAAGAAAATATCTCTTCTAGTTTCTTGGCCTTTGTCCAAGTCAGCAAGTCATCTTTGTCTATACTCATCTGTAGTGCACTGTCCATTGCTACTCTTGGTCCTGGTTTAAAATTCTTCTCAAGAGATTTACAAAATAATCTCCTGAGTTTCTCTTCCCCTTTCACATGTTCTAAACTCTGCCATCAGTCAAAGAATGACTCATGAAGTATCCTTGGATGAAGCAGTGAAAGCCCTCCTGACAGCACCATCTGCTTAGCCATGGCTTTGTTAACTGGATACATTTTTATGTGGATGTGCTTTGTCCCTTCACTGGAGGAACAGATGGGAGTCCCCAGTCCTTCAGTTTTCCTTCCACTATCTCACAGTCAGTTTGGATCAGTGTAGGAACACCAGCAGGGCTCACGTGAAAAAGCAGCATTATGCCTTGGCCAACAGTCTGGATGCACCTCAGCAACTTTCAGTAATATTTCACCTCCCAGGTATTCTCCGGTACATCTCTAGGAGTCTCTGGGACTCTGGGAAGAGTTTTTCCCCTATGATCCTCACAATACTGACCTGCTGACTTCGACAGAGGCTTAGAAACTAGAAGAGATATTTTCAAGAAGAGAAATTTAGTCATGATAGAGATTTACGCATACACCCATACACTCATCTAGATCTCTGCCCCTCTGGCAGCATGGGTTGCCCAACTGAGCTCACTTTCAACCTGTCATGCAAGCTGTCCCTGAGTGTGCAACAGAACAGATGACATATGAATAGGTATTTTTTCTTCTTCATTTTACTACCATGTTATTTTTGAAATGTCTCAATTTTGAAAAAAAGAAAATTCTATCTAAAGCCTAAAATTAAGCAGGATTTGCAAAATCTGAAGAGTTTTGGAAGATGGAAGTGGAACTAAACACAAAGAAACAGAATCATAGAATGGTTTGTGTTGGAAGGAACCTTAAACATCATCTAATTCCAACCTCCCTGTCATGAGCAGGGAATATTCCACTAGATCAGGTTGCTCAGAAAGAAAGAAAAGAAAACACAATATTTGCTTATTTTCTTCCTTCACATACTTTTATAACTTACTTTATATATATTATATTTCAACTTCCCAAATTTTTCCAAATTACACTTGTAGAATAATATATTTTAAAAGTCCAGGGTACTAAATTCTAATAGAACAACCCAATAACTACCTCATCAGCCAAATTATTATCACTGTAACCTGCTAAAACCATGACTTCATTACTAGATTAGCTTTGCTTTTTTCTTTGTTGCTAGCCAAAACCAATTCCAATTAACAACTCCGGCTCAATTTTCCCATGCAGTTAACGTGCTCTGCTGCAGGAAGGTGCTACACTTCTATGGGTAACATGACAATTTCAGTGGATTGTGACAAGAATTCAGTTATATCAAGAAGCTAGAGTCTTAATGAAATGGATTTTTCAAAGTCAGCTTCTTTTCTGTCTTAATTTCTGTTAGTTGAAAAAACATCTTTGTAAGGTTAATGCATCAAGCAACACATATTGAGAGCACCAGACTGCCTGCAGTACCAAGCCAAATAACCTGACTTCCATTATTTGGAAACTTTCATCTCTCTGCAATTAATCAGAGGTAAAGGCATAATTTAAGGCTACATTATTCTTGCTGCTACAAAGCTCCCTATTTGCAATGTACTTGTTTTTACTCCTCGCTATCGACGGCAGAAGCCCACAGGCAGCCTTGCCAATGTGCGGGTCCTGGCCACACTGAGTTCTTGCCAAAAAGGCAATTTAATCACTGACAACAGACCTGCAAATTAATAGTGGCCCCTCAGGACGTGACTACAATTACAGGAGATGGTTCCTCTGGGATATTCCTATTAGCAAGGGAAGAACCAGCAGTTCATAACCTGTCATACAAAACTTGTAGTTTTATTCTTTTTTGGAGCAGAGACTTAATACACTCACCTGTCAATCCCTTGTGACATTTTGGTGGTACCCACATGTATCCATGAAAACTAGGGTTTTCATGGCCTCATAATATATGCAATACTCTACATATCTCTTTTTGTCTGAAAAGTGTTTGCCTTTAAGCATCCAGCAAGAAAATATTTTTTCCAATGGTCCTCCAAATGCACTATTGGGTGTATCATGTTCTGGTTCCCCTTTAGCTCCGGGTGTTTTCCACTGATCACTGGGGTGCAATCCTTATCTTTGCAACCCAGTTGGAATTCTGAGATACCACATTGTTAGTGACACTTCCGGGGTCATTTTTAGTATACAGTATTGCTTCCATTGTTTTCAGTAATTGCAGCATGATCTTTCCAGTAATTTCTGCAAAAGATGTAATTTCTCAAAGAATTCTAGAAATAATCTAGATTGAAAGAGGCCTCTGGAGTTCATCTGGAGTCACCCATAGCCTGGTCAATTGAGTTTTGAATTTTTCCAGTGATAGGTGTCCCTTGGTCTCTTTCAGCACCCATCCTAATGCCACACAACACTCATGCTGAGGATTTTTAACTTATACTGGTTCAATTTCCCTTGTTGCAACTTTTGACCATTGCCTCCTCTCCTTTCACTGCACACATCCAAGGAAATGACGGCTTCATCTTCTCCACATTTCTCATAATGAGAGTGAAAAACTGCAACTAAATCAGCCTTCAGCTTCCTCTGCTCCAAGCTAAATGTACCCAGTTAGTCGAGCCCATCTCCATGCTAGTGGTCCTTCACTGTGCTCTCTCCAGTTTGTTGATCTCTGTCGTGCACCAGAGACCCCTAAACTGGACAGCGTAGTCCAGGTTCAGCTGTCTTCTTCCTTAGCACGAATGTCTAACCTCAGAAGTTCAGTGCAGGGAATCATAACTTGTTTTGGTGTCACATTTGTAGAGCACTCAACACCCTGGGGCCCTGCACCTGTGCAGGTTTTGTCTAAAGAAGGAAGGAGTTCAAGATAAAAAGGTTATGGCTTCAAGCCTGGAAATGCTTACATCATGTATAAAAAGTGTAGTGACAGGTGCCTTCAGGACTAGTACATCAGACAAGCAAAACAGGACTGAAAATGTTAGAACAAGCTTTGATAAAAGAAGAAAATAGAAATTCATTAGGATATTCAAATTGTGGAAGATTTGTAAAACATGAAAGCCATGTCCACATGCTGACACCTGTCAAGAGCACGGAGGCCATAAGTTAAAAACTGTAAAAATAACCAAGATGTCTTTTCTGTAGGCAGAAGACATCTGGTAAGTGACCCTGGCCTCCTGCTGAACGCTGGGCTCACTGCTGTGAGCACATGTACCTCCTACTGACAGATTCACGAGCCATTTCTCTGCCAGACACAAGAGACCCAGGGTTCCATCTGCAGGCATGGGGGGACCAGGCAAGTGATCCAGGCTGCAGCTGAGCCCTGCAGCCAAACTGGAGAATTCAGAAATGAATCAGAGCATCTTGGTGTCCCAATCTGGGAACATGTCCTAAGCCGCAAACATGGTGGGTGAGGGGGAATATACCCAAATATACCTGGCAAAAGTTCTGATCCAGTTATTTCACCATGGAAGCCACTGTGAAGAAAATTAACTCTACCCTGGCCAAAACCATCACAGTCACACAAAAATAAAATTCTAAAACAATTATAATTTTATTTTCTTTTAAGTAATACAGTTCCACATTTCTTAACCTTAAAATCAACCCTTTTTTTCTCTCCATAATAGAAGTAACCCACTTCTGAAAAAGTGAAAAAACAAAAATACCACAATTGACAATAAAACAATGTAAAACTCTCTGACTTATGACTGAAAGAACACACTTTGGAAAGGTTCATTTTATTCTACATCATGAGATGAAAAATAATTGTCATCACTCCCCTGCAAGCCATCCACTGTGATTTCCATTTCATAAGGATGCAATTATTGTGAAATGTTAAATCCCCTCTAAAGGATGCTTGAACTCACTGAAGGGCCATTAAAATTTATCAGCCTCACATCACAGAAGTCTTGATGATTTTTCTGCCTCTTGGTTTCAGTTAATATGGCCTCAATGACCTCAACTTTCACTTAAATGTCAGATTAAGATTAGATCTCCAGCATGGCTAAATTCTGACAACTCACTTTGTTGTGAAACTAGACGGCTAGTCCGATATGGTAAAAACTAATATTTTATCTTTCCAAGTACCCAGGGAAGTAGATAGCTTTGTCTGGAAAGACAAATAGGGATGACAATGGAAACCTATTCAGGACAGGAATCCTAGATGACAGGCGTTCAGCTCAGAAAGGAGAGAAGCTGCAGAGAGCAGCATCTTTGACAGAGAATTTCTTCTGTGTCAGGGGTAAGATAGAGTAATTTGACTCATTTTATACTCAGTATGCTTTTATCAGTTTAATTTGCAAATCTTCACATGTCTGCTGCTTTTTGGCTGGGATAGAGTTAATTTTCTTCGCAATAATTTGTACAGGGCTGTGTTTTGGATTTGTGCTGGAAACAGCATTGATAACACAGGGGCGTTTTAGTCACTGCTGAGCAGCCTTACACAGGGTCAAGGCCTTTTCTGCTCCTCACCCCACCCCACCAGTGAAGAGGTTGGGGGCGCACAAGGAGCCAGGATGGGTCACAGCTGGGACAGCTGACTCCAGTTGATGGAGTGGATATTCCATACCATAAGGTGTCACGCTCACAGATAAAGCTGGGGAGAGAATAAGCATGGGAGGACATTTGGAGTGATGGTGTTTGGCTTTCCAAGTCGCCATGATGTGGGATGGAGCCCTGCTGTCCTGGAGATGGCTGAACACCTGCCTACCCATGTGAAACAGTCAATGAATTCCTTTTTTTTGCTTTGCTTGTGTGCACTGCTTTTGCTTTACCCACTAAACTGTCTTTATCTCAACCCATGGATTTTCTAGCTTTTACTCTTTGAATTCTCTTCCCCATCCCATCATGGGGGAGGGAGGCTGAGAGAATGGCTGTATGGAGCTCAGTTACCAGCTGAGGTTAAACCATGACAACAGGTTAATCAAGCTACTGTCATGAATATCTCCCAACAGACATCCCACAAACCAAGACAGAGGATGTCATGTTATGATGATGATTTTTAAAAGGGAATAAAAACTTAAAATAAAAATAAAACCTGAGATACTGCCTTTGTAGCAAAGGATAGCTTAGCTGCTTGGCCACCACACGAGAAGTCCTGGCAGGCAGACCTGATGATGGAAGTGCCTTTTTTATCATACCTGCTAACACATTCAATTTCCTCAGCTCATCCTAAAATGCAGCTCTTTGTTTCTAGTCTAGGTTTCAGATACTAGCAGTCAGCAGCATGAACTGTCTCACCAATCGCCATATAAAAAAATCACAGGGGAGATTACTCAAGCACAAAGTTTTAAAAATAATGAGATTCAGAATATCATATTTGTAAGCCCTTTTTGTTTCTGCTAGGAGCCTTGTCTTTAAACTTTCAGAATTCAGACAATTTCACTTTTCAATTTCTAAAAAAAAATTCCAACAGCTGTCACGTATCACATGAAGAAAAAAGAAAAAGACAATACAATGATTTCCGTGGACCTTAAAAGTATTTTGTGTAACAGATTATTAAGGAATACCTGTGCTTCAGCTGCCAAAATATAGGGTCTCTGGATCTCATTCAACTCCAGAAGCTGGCAGACTAGAAGTCTGCCACCAGAAATTATAGTCAGCATCATGCTATTATTCTTTTTTCCTGAGGACATGCAGCCTAGATTCTTCAAAACAAAAATGTCATTTAATGTAGGTTTCTCGTCACGCTTGACTGTATCTGTAAGTGAAGTTATCACCTTGCACATGATCTGTTTTCAAAGCAAACAATAAAATTGCACCTTCCCTCCTGCAGTATACCTGAGATGCTCAAACAACCTTGCACCTCAGCTTCTGTCAGCCCCAAGTACTGCCATCAGTGTTCCTCACAAACAGCAGAAATCACTGTCAGAAACTGTTAGATTCTTACTCTGTCCTCATTACAGGCTGGTCTCTACTTTTTGTACTCGGTGCCAAGGTAAATGTGTCTTACAGGATTTTCCCTCACTCGCTGCAAGACAGCGCTGATCATGCTCATTTCCAGCCTAAGGGTTTCCCAGCTGTGAGTCACAGCCCACTGCACAACAGCCACCTCTGTGACCAAACACTGCTAAGGAAAATTACTCAGCCTGGATTTTCCACTCTAATCTTATTACTTAATGGGCAAAAGTGAAGGAGCATCCAGTACCATCAGAATTCAGGACTGGTGAGAGCTGCCAACTGGAAAACGTAAGTCGGTAAGGGCTCCATGTCATAGGAGTTCCGGTTACAAAAAGTAACACCAACAGCTTCAGCAGGAGCATTGATCAGGACACTAAAGTGAGCAGAGCTTAGTGTTTACCACAATAAAACCTATTCCTTTGCTCATTTTGCCATATACTGTTCCTAGCTGGTCGGGACATAAGCTCCATTTCTTCTGATTAAACTTCACAGTGTACTGAAGCAAATTATTACTGTTGTTCTTAATGGAAAGCCCTTTCCAATAGAAACACCTGCACAAACAGATCTTACCAAGCACTGACTTAATACCAAAATTAAAGGACCACAGTCATCTAACCCCATGAATCAATCCAAAATACAGAATCATGCAAGCGTGCCCTCCTCTGCACTCCATCATACCATGCTCTCCTTCCTCCCCTTAGCAGATAAGCATGTAGTTACATACATTTTAGTGACACCTTCACCTTAAATTTCTGCATGGATTTCCCATACCATTTGGAATTGATGGAACTGTGCATTCACTTTGAGGAGTAACCCATTGGACTACAAGGGTCTAGAGAAGTGACCATTGGTCATCTTGAGTCTATTTTATGTGTTCCAGCTAATCCTAGCAACGGAACAATAACGGCTATCTCCAATTTGCCTTCTACATGCTATTTCCTTATTTCTCTCTCTCTTAAAAAAACCCACAAACAAAAACAAAATGAAGGCACAGGGAGAATGCTGGAAAAGAGATTTGCCTCTGCCCTGCCATCTGGGCTGTGAGTATTTTTGGCTGCCATTTGTTTATGTGAGTCTTGAAGCTTGTCCTTGTTTTACTGCATTGTAGCAGAGCTGGAGTACACCAACTCTCATCGTTGTTCCTGCACTGAACTCTTTTCCAGCTTTCAATTCCCCTTTAGTGTTCCTACTGGGAACCTAGCTCTGATTTCATGCTTTTTCTTTTTAGTGAGTCTCAGACCAATAATTCACTGCAACTCAGAGACATCCAACTTTCACTCTGCCAAGACGGTCTTGTGTCATGCAGTTCACTTTGCCTATGGATTGGTAAATGCTCCCCCATGAGTCAATTCAATTTAACATCATCCTGCAGTAATGGTTCACAGGAATATGGATCAGATGCTTTCTCAATGCTGGACCTCAACTGAAAGGAGAGACGGGCTGACAGGAACCTCACAAAATTCAACAAGGAGAAGTGTAAAGTCCTGCACCTGGAGAGGAACAACTCCCAGCAGCAATATATGCTGGGGTCCGCCCAGCTGGAAAACAGCTTGTCAGGAAAGGACCTGTGGCTCCTGGTAGACACCAGGCTGAATACAAGTCAGCAGTGCCCTTGCTGCAAAGACAGCGAATAGTACCCTGAGCTGCATTAAACAAAGTATTGCCAGTAGGTCAAGGGAGGTCATACGTCCCCCTTATGTAGCACTGGAGAGGTCACACCTGAAGTACTGTGTCCAGAGCTCCTCAGTATGGGAAAGACATGGACACAGTGGAGAGAGCCCAGTGAAGGGCCACAGGGAGTATTAAGGGACTAGAGTACTTAACATATGAGGAAAGACAGAGAGAGCTGCGACTCTTTAGGGGATCTTACCAATGCCTATAAATATGTGAAGGGAGGGTGCAAAGAAAACGGAGCCAGGCTCTTTTCAGTGCCAGGTCCAGAAGCAATGGGAACAAACTGAAATGCAGAAGGTTCCCTTTGAACATCAGGAAACACTTTTTTCTTGTGAGCGCTGGCACAGATTGGCCAGGGAGGTTGTGGAATCTCCATCTTTGGAGGTACTAAAAAATGTCTAGACATGGTCTGGAATTGGTTCTAGGTGGTCTTGCCTGAGCAGGGGGGTTGAAGCAGGTACCCCCCAGAGGTCCCATCCAACCTAAACCATTCTGTGATTCTGTCTGAAAGCAGTAATAGGCTAGTTCCCTCACAGAATCTTTCAACCAGCCTAAGAAACAGAGTCAGAGTCAGGTTATCTTGTCACATTATTGGAAGCTGTAGGGGGAAGAATGGGATCTATACACTGGTGTGTGTTTTAGTGATTGGAAGTGAGCATCACGTGCAGTTGGAATGAGGAGAAACAGGATTGCCAGGTTTGATTGCTAGTTCCCATGATGCTTTGATGGATAGAATGGCTTAATCCCTCTGTGCCTTACTTAATCTACATGAATAATGACAACACATTTTACTCCCTTACATAATTACCACTGGATAAGGTTGGTCATTTAATGACCTTAACACATTTTGAGATCATTATGTGAAAGACACACGTGGTGGTAACATCAGTTATGGAAGTGGGTTTAGTAGCAGGAGACAGATTTATGTCCTAATCCAGGAATGCATCCTAAAACGTGAATACAGGGTGTGCAAGGGATTTGAATAAACCCAGAGCAAGATTAAGACACAAACGAGGTCAAATGTGGGTAACCAAAATGATAACTCACTTTTATTTACTATCATGGAAGACATCAAGGAGGAAAGATAGAAAAGTAGGAAAAAGCAAAGAATTACAGAAAGCAAGAAAGGATCCCACAGCCCCTTATCACAGCAGGTCCTCACCTGCAGATTGTATCGATGGCACCCGGGCTCTCGCGGTTCGCGCTGTCGGCAGTTCAGGAGCGAGAAGCTGAGATCTGCTTCTTTTGTTTTCTAAGTGTCACAGTTCACTCCGATGGACCCAAGCAGTGGTGAAACGGGTTGTTTTCTAGCAGTTCTGTTATTAAAGACCAAATTAACATGTGGCTTAACATGCGAAATTGCTTTACATAAATATTACTTACTAGTTAAATATAGGCCGTAGAAATGCGTGTGCTGCATATATGAATATTAACAAATGCAGGGCCCATTTGAACAAGGCACAGGCAGCCTCCAAACCTCAAAATAAGAATCTGAGTCAAAGCATAATTGTGTGTAAGCTCAAAACTCTGTCATTAGTGTTAGTTGTCTTCTTTAAAGCAGCCCTCCTCCTGCAGTCACTTTAAGCCATGTATCCTTCTTTCTCTGACCAGAAATCAGCACAACTTTGAAATAAATATTTGGGTATTAAATCATTACAGCTTTTTGTTGTTTGAATTATAATGTTTAGCCAGCAAGGCAATTAAGTTTAAAATCACTCAGCCAAAGACAAATTCCGGCTGTGGAAATGGAAAATAATTGGTCATGCTTGAAGGGAATGGCAGCACTACAGCAACAGGTCTGCTGTGTTTGATGGCTTGAAGAGAAGCAGGCATTTTGGCTGTCGGTGGAGGGACATTTGCCACAAAAAGGACAAACCCGAGAAACTGCATGGAGGTAAAGAGACCACAGGAGGAAATGCCTGTCAGGAGAGTTTTGAAGCTCTGTTTGAAACACTGCAGCTAAAACTTTTAGAAATGTTCCATCATAAAGTCAAATTCAGTCACAGCTTTAAATTATTGACATTATGTACTAAATTGCTATCAGTGTAATCTTTGCTTTTTGATATTTCATTCTGTAAGAATTTCCTTGTTGTTCTTTTTCATTAGGAGAAACAATTTGATGAGATTTGGAAGACTAAGCCTCAAAGGCAGGTAGTGTACAGCTAAGTGTACTTCAAAGTGGAGCTTTGAATCTGTCAAATGGACAGTAGAAACGGGAGATATGCAGGAAGAGAATTTTGGTATCTTAAGCTGCTTCTCTCTTTCAGAATAACTGTCCCAATATTGCTTGTGAAATAAGATTTGGCTTCGCAGTTTAGAAAAAAACAAAAGATAATAATAACTGAGTTTTTGACACCTTGTCACAATCCTTCACAAGTTTATCTCGAACCTGAGGATTTTTCCTGGAATGGCAAATCCAAAAATACTCCATTTTCTTAACTCTTGGCAAAACTATTTGCTACATGACAGGAAACGGAGACTGATCAAGTGGCTCCACACACAGAGAAGGCATCAGTGAGACAGCAACTGAACAATAATGACTTCTAATGTCTCTTGGCAATGCTCTTACCAAAACATTACGCAGCAGTTAAGATAGCAATGCTTTTATCTATTCCCCCTATGAACTAAAAGGAGGACACAGCCCTGCAGCCAAAGCAGCGTGCAGAGGAGAGAAGTAAGGTTAGCATTTAAAGTTTAGGTGAACACTTCAAAAATTTCTAATTCTTTGATCTCATTATGTTTTTACACAGTTTCTGTAATAACAGTCTCCAAGAGTAGCTATGACATCTGCCAATCTGGAACTACAGAAAAATAATGAAATAAAAGGCTTTCAGTCTAAGTAGTCTACATCTAAATAGTTGCAGTGTTATTAAATGCTACAAACTTCTTCAAAGTCCATGTGTAGGAGTTTACTGACTAGGCACCAATGAACTTTCTTCCACTTTCAGCTCATTCTTTTAAGAAGCACTGAATATTTAAGTACTTTTAGTTAGTTATTTTATTTTTTTCTTAAAGCTGAGATGAAAGCTTGATTCAAGAAGACTCTTGCATTGGAGACCAATCCCTCTGTGAATAAAGGACAAGAGAATATTTAATTTTTTGAGCAATATGGTGTCTAACGAAGTCTTGGCAGTTACAGTTGTTGTAGTTTTAACTGAAGAGCTTAAAGGGCAGGTATTCCTTAACCTGGATGCCTGGCCAAAAACATATGTTGTCTTGAAGACGTAAGTATGAAATTCAACTCAACAAAGAGGAAGGATTCAGAATGAGGCAGCCTGTAAGGATGTGTGTGGCTGCTCACACAACTCCTGATCAGGTTTTGGCTAGCACATTGCTCATACTAAGGCCCAATCTATGCTGGGACCAGCACCATTAGGTCAAAGTGAGAGCACCACAATCCAGAACACAGTAGCCAGGACAAAGGTCATTATGCAGCCACTTTCTCCTGCATCTCACCATCTCCTGCAGCCATCATCCCTGCATATTTAATGTTTGGCAGTTTCTTCACAATCCACCAACCCATGGAAATAGTATAGACAAAAATTCTAAGCTGGAAGGTATAATGACATCAGCTTACCCGAAAAGCTTTTCAAGCAGATGCAACAGCAGTTGGACTGCTGAGGTTCTTATGCTTCCGGGGGTGTGATACAAGGGAGACCCGCACCACAACAGAGGAGGAAGAATGAGCACTCTTGCAGCCAGTTCAAGTGACTGTTTTGTTTGTAGGCATATGAGTTGCCAGTTAAGGTTTGCAAGTTATGAGTTAGAGACCTTGTGAGTTAGAAATCTCATTAATTAAGTGATGAATTAATGAATTCACATGACTAGGCTGCACAAAGGGAATTGTACATGAGCCTTTGTTTGATGTGCTTGTTTTCTTTCCAAAAGAGCTCATAAAAGAAAGTTTAATTTACAGAAAAAATTGTGCTTTAAGTCTGAGAGATCCAAGCAGACCAGACATATGTGTTGTAAGAGTTACATACATACACGTTTAAAATTAAATCCTGAAGTAAACACACCAGCATCTGTGTTGCCGTAAATTTGTGCAGCCTCAGCACTTGACATTACTTAGAACAGGTACTTCAGGACTTCGTGCAGATCTGCTGTAGCTTACAATCTGCATATAAACTATATTTAATGAGCAACAAGGAAATCCACAGACAATTATACCTAAGGATAGCTCCTATTATTCATACTAACTCTATTTCAGCCTAAACAAGGATTAAAAGAAGTCATTGACCCTCCCAGTAATTATATCACTTATCCTGCAATATTGAAATTGGCTCTTGGAAAATATTTATGGAGATATTGATAAAACAATCAATTTTATTTTGAGGAATTTAAAAGGAATCAGAGTTGCAAATATTTGTAGGACAGTGTGCAAGGACTGCTTACAAGTTGATAGAATATTATGTGTTAACACCATAATTTAAATACTGATATTTGTCCATATAGTTTTTAAAATCTTTATGTACTTTCTTTCACTTTCAGCATACCACCCTCATAAGAGGAAGGGTTGTTCCTTAGGCTGAGATGGGATTCTCCCTGTTCCAGCTTGTGCCCACTTCACACCTCTCCCCTTGGTGGGCTACAAATCCATCAGACCACAGAATCACAAAATAAGCTGAGTTGGAAGGAACCCACAAGGATCATCAAGTCCAACTCCTGGCTGTGCACAGGACACTCCGAGTCACACCACATGGCTGAGAGCATTGTCCAAACACTTCTTGAACTCTGTCCGGCTGGTGCTGTGACCACTTCCCTGGGGAGCCTGTTCCAGTGCCCAACCACCCTCTGGGTGAAGAGCCTTTTCCTGATATCCAACCTAAACCTCCCTGGACCCAGTTTCAGGCCAGTGCCTCTGGTCCTGTCACTGGTCACCAGAGAGAAGAGATCAGTGCCTGCCCCTCTGTTCCCCTTACAAGAAAGTTGTAGACTGCAATGAGGTCTCCCCTCAGTTTCCTCCAGGCTGAACAGACCAAGTGAACAAGTGTCCTCAGGTGCTCCTCATACAGCTTCCCCTCAAGGGTCTTCACAATTGGACTGCCTTGTCTTGTTACTGAGCTCTCAACATTCCAGTAACTATTACTTCTCCGTAACTGGCAACAACTACCTCCTTCTAAAAGTGATTCTTTATCTATACTACAAAGATTTGCAAAACAAAATCTTGTAAAAGCACAAAATACAAGCTGCAACAATTCAAGCATGTTATAAGAAATTTTCTAAGCCATCTAAGATCTGTTAGCCATGAGGTAAGCCAATCCCACCAAGAGGTACTTCTAGTGTTCTCCTATTCCAGAACTGCTTTTTCAATTGATGATATTCCAGCCTCTTGAGCATTTATGCCAATTCTCCCTTTTGGGACGGAGAGAGGTTTTCTCTCTCTACTTCCATATATTACTTTCAATTGATCATCTGACACTGAATTGATCCTAGACAAATTCCAATAATGATTGTGATAATTGTAATACAGATTAGAGTCTCAAGTAGTGTAGCCAGCCAACCCTTCAGTGACTAGCTCCCAATATCTTGCAGAATTTTGTTTAGCCAATTAGTCTCTGCAGCCTTGTGTAATTCCCCAGGGAATGGTCTGGCTCACTGATTCAGTGATAGGTATACAGGTGGTGTTACTGCTCAAACTGCACATTTTTCCAAACCCTTGAACTAAATCTAATAGAAGATTAGATTAGAATAGATTAGATTAGATTAGATTCCCAGTTTCTCCAGAGGAAGATACATCCCTTTGAGCTACTATTCTACAAAGTAAATACAGAAATATGATTTTCATTAACCTTTTCATTTTAGACAAACACTACCATACACTGCATAACCATCAAAACAATTCACTTGATCCCAAGTACAATTTATTAAATGTTTTGTTTCAATCTTACCTGTAAAGGATTTGCTGTCTGCCGAACAGTCCAGTGAAGTGTTTCCAGGTTTGGGGCCAGCTTTGTCCAGGTGTAGTGAATCCAGGAGACTCAGCCAATAGTTTTCCTAGCTATGTGGGTAGTCAGGAGAACTTGGAATGGTCCTTTCCACTTTTCCTTAACTGGTTCATCACTCCACATGTGGATGCATACCTAATCCCTGGATTGATGAGGATGCACCTGAGTGTCCAAGGTTGTTGAGGATGCTCAACAACAAACCTGTGCAAAACTGAGAGCTCTTTTCCCAAAGATAATACATACTCTTTTAAGTTACTATTTCCTATCACATGGCTTTCTCCTGAGATAGTTTAATAAGGCCTGCCGTAAATAATTTCATAAGGACTTACTCTTTCTTCAGATCTAGGCTGTATTCTAATTCTTAATAAGGCTAAAGGAAAAGCCTGAGGCCATCTTAGTGAAGTTTCTTGACAAAGCTTTCTTATTTGCCATTTCAAGTTTCGGTTCATCGTTTCTGCTTTTCCACTGGACTGAGGTCTCTAAGAAGTGTGCAGATTCCATGTAACTCCCAAGCACTTTGCATAAACTTTGAACCCTTTCAGACACAGAATGAAATTCTCTGTCCAAAGACAGGCCCAGTGGTACCCCAAATCTGGGTATAATTTCCTTTAACAAAACTTCTGTTACTTCTTGAATTTTATTTGTGCGACAGAGAAAGGCTTCTGGCCATCCAGAAAAGGTATCTACCAAGAACAATATCAGTAACCATCTTCCCGGGGTAGTTCTAAAAAATCTGTCTTGGTTTAAGACAGTTTAAAGAGGTGAACACTCTAAAATGAGTTACCTCCTCTTAGTTCCATCCAGTCCCTTTCCACCAATAAGGAACAAATACAAGTAGATATAAGTGAATAGATAACAATTTATTGAAAAGTGACCAGCAACAGGCAAAAAATAACAGTAAATAATCACTAGACACAAAATCGCTAAATTTCACACACCCAAAATGGTGGAAACACCCGCAGGGTGACCCAGCCTCAAGGATCGGCTTCACTCCAAAACAGTTTTTGATAGTGTGCGAAAAATCACGGTGCCAAAGGCCGGTGTTCACAGAAGAATCCTGCAAAAATCAACCTTATTTGAATAAAGGGAGGGTCTAATGGGCCATACCCCTGTGGGGTCTCTCAAGTTTTTGGAGGATCCGGCCTCCTTGTATCCTAAACTCCCAACCACATTGTGCCCTCTTCTGTTCCCCGTTGGCTGAGGTACTAGGAATGTACAAACTTCCCAAACCACCAACTACATGTCTTCCCTCCAACATGTATCCCCACACCCATTCTTCTAGAATATGATTAGGTCTTTCAGGTTATCTAGTTATATAGTCTGATCTCTCCTAGACTCTCTCTAGGAAAACCTGATCTTCAAATTTTCCCACATGAATATGGAACTAGGGTCTGTGGGTCATAAACAGGGAAGGCTCTGAGTAGCTTACTGAGGCAAGAGGTTTGCTGGATTTTCTCAAAGATTTCAATAGCCTTGGCTTGTTCCTGGATTGTAGCTTCCAGCCTGGCTATCTGAATTTGGAGCCTGAAAAAGAAGTACAGGCCTTATCACAGAAGTCCACAAGAGAACAAATCCCAAAGGAAGAGCATGAAAGAGCCTAATCTAAAACAAAAGCATCTTTGAAAATCATGTATTAGTATCTCACTGGGATGCAAGATGACAGTCCTGTTGTTTTCACACAATCACACGAAGTGAAGCCTTGCTCCACTGTCTTACCGTTGAATGTGTTCTTCCAGCTGGGGCACGATAGCTGCAGCTGAAGAATCAACCAGGCAGCCTTGCAGGTTCCTCAAAACTGTCACTACCTTCTTCTCCTTTGGGGCATTGTTCCCTGACTCAGCATAATACTCATTCTTGTTAAGGTGTTCTTTCAGGTCCTTGAGCTGTCAAACCCCAAGAAAAATCCCCAGTAGAAAGCTTTTATATATTAAAAAAGGTGGACTGCTTTGACTCTGATGTTAACTTTAAAAACCTGTGTTACATCATCATCATTTATAGTGGGTCCTCTCCTACACTTTCCTAGAGAGTTTCCTAAAGACTGGCACAACACTTCTTCTCTCCTCTCTGAAGGACTCTGAATACACTTTGTAGCCTGTTCTGGTGTCATGGTTTAGAAATGGTACTCCCCAGTTTCGTACTCCCACCGAGATTCTCCAAATCACACTGCTGCTCACTTGCTCCCTCCTTCCTTTCCCCCTTGCCCCTGCAACAGGAAGGAGAGGAGAACTGGGGACACAAAAGATAAAGGTCATGGGTTCAGTTAAGAACAATTCACTGGAAACAGCAGTGAGATAAGAACACAAACAGTAACAGCAACAATATTCATTAAAAAAGTGTTCAAGAGAGAAGTAAGTGATTCATATGCAAAATGCTCAGAACTGGTGTTACCCAACCACTCCCTCTGCCACACTTATTCATCCACAAGGGAATAGGCTCCCTTTTCTTCACCCGTCCCCTTCCCCACCCACCTCCCTCCCCCTTCCTCCATCCTCTGGCAATGACCTGAAGTGGTATAGAATAACCTCAAGGTCCTCGCCATGCCCCCTCCTAGCTACTGCAAAAATTAACCCTGTCCTGGCCAGAACCAGGACAGTTGACTACTTCAACATGGTTAGAAAGTCCTCCTCTTCCTAAAGTGACTTTACAACTCCATACCAATGGTGATGTGGTGAAGAAATACTATAAAACATCAGTGCAACACTCCAATAGGCCTACTCTGTCTCTGTCAACACACAGTCCACTTTGCCAAACCCAAGAGAAGAAGCAAATACCGTGTACTTCATGAAGCTTGGGAAGCAGCTTTTTGAAAGGAATACATGTCCTTCTCCGATTAAGGACAAAGTAACATCACAATAAGTGATTTTTTAAATTGTAGTCAGCAGACTTATAAAATAAGTTGAGTCAATGATGTGTCACTCAACTTATTCCTGTTGCAAAGTTGTGTAGTGCAGTAAGATCAGCTTAGTGCAGCCCTCAACTGTTACTTCAAGTGATGTCAACAGGCAAACACCAAAGGCAACAGTGCTGTTCCTTTCCCTCACAGCTAGCTGCACACTGAACCACACCATGTTTTACACAAAAGTCTTAAGGAAGGATCAGTTCCCTGCTCTGTTTACTACAAAGAAAGGCTTGGGACCCTGCCAAGAAACAGGCATTTTCCATACCCTATTTTCAAACATCTCCAGTTTCTCCAACAGCAGCTTCTGTTCCTTCCTGCTGTTGGTCTTCACAGTTCCAAGTGAAGCTTCTTCCAGGGAGTTCTTTTTGAGAACTTTGTCAAGCTTCTGCCCGACCAATGGCTAAGGAAATAGGGTTTCATAAGCATGGTAAAATCAGTGAGAACATGACAACAAAAGTGATGCTTTTATGAAATGGCATCATTAGATTGGCCTACAGGCTGAGGGAGAGGTTGGCCAGCAGTTTGAGGGAGGAGATTCTCCCTTTCTACTCTGCTCTTGTGAGACCCCACCTAAAGTACTGTGTCATCCTCTGAGGCCCCCAGCACAAGGCAGACATGGACCTGATGAAAAGAATTCAGAGGAGGACCACAAAGATGTTCATAGGGCTGGAACATCTCTCCCATGGAAAAAGGCTGAGGGACTTGGGGGTTTTCAGTTTGGGGAAAAACAGGCTCTGGGCAGACCTTATTGTAGCCTTTCAAGATCAAAAGAAGGAGAGATATTTTTACTAAGGATTGTAGTGACAGGTCAAGGGGCAATGGTTTAAAATGAAAAGACAGTAGATTTAGATTTAGCTATAAGGAGGAAAATTTTCCGAGTACTGTGATGGGACACTGGACCAGGTTGTCCAGAGAAGTTGTGCTCATCCTCGGAGGTGTTCGAAATGAAGCCAAATGGGACTTCAAGCAACCTCTTTTTGCAGACCTTCTGCTTCAAATACATATGAAATGAGGTCCAAAACACAGCTCAGGTCCAGATTCAACCACCTCTTCTCGGCACTATTTCAACATGAACTCACTAGCAAGAACACATGTGCTTACACTGATAGGTTCTATTTAGGGATATCTGCATCTGTCTCTAGAATTCACCTGTTCATCCTGCTCAGAATCTGTTTGAGTCGAAGAATCAACCTTTAGCTGAAGATCGTCTTCCTGTAGTGCAGGAAGCTAAGCAAGCAAGAAAAAAGAGAAACAGTTGGGAAACAAACCCTCGGCAGGACTGCAGCATCACACTGCCTTGAAGCAGAGAGCATGAAGAAATGTGACTTCTGCCAAGGGTAATGTAAGAGCTCAGGAAGAGAGCTAAGTACCTTATTCTCAGAAGAGGAGATAAAATGTTCCTTCTGTTCTGCTCTTGCAGCTGACAATAGAGATAAAAAATAAGATAAGAGTGTTGCTGCTGTGAGTGCTTCTTTCACTTTGCTTTTCCAAAACTGATTCACTCCACAGAGGCTTACAAAGGTGACCCTCTGAAGTCCCTCTGAAATTACCTTTGCTGTGCTCCACTGCAGCAGAGCGCACGTCCACTCTATTTTGGTCTGCAGCCGGACGCCACACACTGGCCGACACTTTCCTTTGACCTTTGGAATCAGTCTGCATAATTTAAAAGACACATGTGAGAACTGGCACAGGCAGCTTCCAGAACCCCTTCCACCCTCAAACCTTCTGCTTCAGCCAAGAGGTTGAACGAGAGGGATCAGGTGATGGAAAGAACAAAAAGGGCAAGCACAGCCAGCGTATTTGGCCTCTCTCGTGAGCAGAACTTCCAAAATAAGATAAAGTCCACCTCTCCAAACTTGAGAGAACCTAAGCAGAAGAAATAGGTCTCTAAACTGTGGGTCATATGCAACCATTTGACATTGACTGGATCCACAGAAGAGATCTGTGAGGAGGGAAAAATCAATTCTCACAATGCCAGCCTTCTAGGACTTCAGAGGATTGTAACTAGAAGGAAGTTCTACTTCTTTGTCCTAGAAAACCCACTTGGACATCAGCTGCAAGGAGGCCCAGGACATTAGCTGGACCTCAACTTTGCACCAGTCCCATCTGAACAGCTTGTCTGAAGCAGTGGCATGTCAAGGTCCAAGTTCTGAGTGTGTGGCAGAAGCAGCGGCTAAGAAAAAT
Organism: Struthidea cinerea; assembly: GCA_013397865.1. Lineage (NCBI taxonomy): Eukaryota > Metazoa > Chordata > Aves > Passeriformes > Corcoracidae > Struthidea > Struthidea cinerea. The sequence goes on from VZTI01005947.1 coordinate 1,164,957, forward strand.
GAGCTCAGAAGACAGTGAGTCAGAGGGAGCCCATTGTCTTCCTCAGAGAAGGTACCTCAGAATCCCAGGGAAAATCCCTGTCTTCCTGTTTTGCTTCTCCTCCTGCTGGTGGCAAGACCCCGTCTTCCTTTTTTGCTGCCTCCCCTGCTGGTTGCAAGACTCTGTCTTCCTCTTTCACTTCTCTCACTGCTGGTTCCAAGACCCCTAAGAATAGATAAGCACATAATAGCTACAAATGTTTATTTTACTCTGCTTTTCTGCATCTGATTCATGCCAGAGAGGTTTACAAAGGTAACCACTTAGTCCCTCTGAAATTACCTTTGCCATGCTCCACTGCAGCAGAGCGTGCATCCAATTTATTGCAGACTGCAACAGGAAGCTGGACAGCAGCCGACACTTTCCCTTCACCTTCAGAGTTAGTCTGTGTAATTTAAAAGGCACACATGAGAACTGGCACAGGCTGCTTCTCTACCCACTTCCACACTCAAAGCTTCTGCTTCAGCCAACACCCCTAATGAGAGGGATCAGGGGATGGAAAGAACAAAAAGGGCAAACACAGCCAGCACATTCAGCATCTCTATTGAGCAGGGTTTTCAAAACGGGACCAAGTCCACCTGCCCAAGCTTGAGAGAACCTAGGCAGAAGAAATAAATCCGTAGACTGTAAGTCATATGGGAACCCAGTCGACATTAACTGCACGTACAGAAGAGAGCTGTTTGATGGAAAAATGAATCCTCACAATGCCAGCCTTGCACAGTTTTCACAGAACTGCAACCAACAGGGAGTTTTACTACATTGTCCTTACTGCAAATCTATCTTGGACAGCAGCTTCAAGGAGGCCCAGGACATTAGCTTGACCTCCCATGTGAACAGCATGTCTGCAGCAGCAGAATGTGAAGGTCTAAGTTAGGAGTGTGTGGCGGAAGCAGCATCAAAGGAAAATGAGCCTACAAGACAGTGAGTCAGAGGGACCTCACCGTCTCCCTCAGAAAAGGTACCTCAGAATCCCAGGCAGAATCATCATCTTCTGCTCCTCCTGCTGGTTGCAAGACCCCTAAGAACAGATAAGAGGCTCGTCATAGCTCTGAGTGCTTGTTTCATTCTGCTTTTTCAAATCTGATTCACTCCAGAGAAGCTTACAAAGGTAACCATTTAGTCCCTTTGAAATTACCTTTGCTGCGCTCCGCTGCAGCAGAGCGCACGCCCACTCCTTTGTGGTCTGCAGCAGGATGCTGCACGCCAGCAAACACTTCTTCTACAATTTCAGAAAAAGGCTGTGTAATTTAAAACACACACATGAGAACTGGCACAGGTGGCTTCTGCACCCGCTTCCACACTCAAAGCTTCTGCTTCAGCCAACACGCCTGAGGAGAGGGATAAGGTGATAGAAAGAATAAAAAGGGCAAACATAGCCAGCATGTTCAGCATCATTGTTGAGCAGGGTTTTCAAAACCAGACAAAGTCCACCTGCCCAAGTTAGAGAGAATATAGGCAGAAGAAATAAATCCCTAAATTAAACACAAAACCATTTGACACTGGCAATTCACAAAAGCGATTTATGAGGAGGAGAAAATCAGTTCTCACAATACCAGCCTTCTAGGACTTCAGAGGACTGTAACCAGAAGGAAGCTTTACTTCTTTGTCCTAGAAATCCAGCTTGGAGATCAGCTGCAAGGAGGCCCCAGACATTAGCTGGACCTCACTTTCTCCCAATCCTAGCTGAACAGACTATCTGAAGCAGTAGCATGTCAAGATCCAAGAAAGGGGCATGTGGAAGAAGCAGCATCAAAGGAGAACAAGCCCTGATGCAGGTGAGCCAGGTGGACCCCACTGCCTTCCTCAGAGAAGGTACCTGAGAATCCCAAGAGAAATCATTGTCTTCCTTTTTCGCTTCTCCTGCTGCTGCTGGCAAGACACGTAACAAAGATAAGAAGCGTGTCACTTCTGTGAGTGCGTATTTCCCTCTGCTTTTCTCTACCTGCTTCACTCCAGAGAGGATTACAAAGGTAACCACTTAGTCCCTCTGAAATTACCTTTGCCACACTCCACTGCAGCAGAGCATGTATCCAACCTGTTGCTGTTTGGAGCGGGAAGCTGCACGCTGGCCGACACTTTCCCTTCACCTTTAGAATCAGTCTGTGTAATTTAAAAGACACACGTGAGGACTGTGTCTGGCACAGGCAGCTTCTCCACCCGCTTCCTTGCTCAAAACTTCTTCTTCTGACAACAGGGCTAAGGAGAGGGATCAGGGGATGAAAGGAAAAAAAAAAAGCAAACACAGCCAGCGCATTCAGTGTCCTGTTCAGCAGGGTTTTCAAAATAGGATCAAGGACACCTGTCCAAGCTAGAGAGAACCTAGGCAGAAGAAATTATTATCTAAAGTGTAGGTCATACGGGAACTGTTTCACATTGACTGCATCCAGAGGAGTGAGAAGGACCAATCTGGTTTTTATTTAGGCCTCAGCACATGTTATACATGAGGTGAAAAATTACTATAAGTGTTGTACACGTGCTGGAATCCCTGTCCCCGGGGAGCCTTTGCCTGGCCGCTGATCAGGGCAGAGAAAGCTTCCATGAGTGGCTGCAAGGGACCCCATCACTTGCCAGTGAGCCAGATCCCTGGATGCCTAGGAAAAAATGCCTGGGAAATTGGGCCATGGAAGGAGCCTTAGCACACAAAAGCAGTGAACTGCACCACAACAGGGGCCATTTTCTTTGGGTTTCTTGGGGGGAGCAGGGGCTCGCCTGGAGGGTCAGTTCACTCGCTCCCCCTCGCCTCTCGTCTTTTCCTTCCTGCGGTCCCGCTTCCCTGTCCTGTCCTGCTTCGCACTCTCCCCAAGGCAGCTCAACGCCACAGCAACCTCCTGCTCCACTGTTTCCCCAGCGGAGCAGCCGCCGCCTCCCGCAGCCACCGTGCCCCAACCCTGAGAAGCCACAGCTGTTACAGTAGTGCACCCATAGCCACAGCAGCCTGGTTCTCTGCCGACGGCAGGGACACGCAGCTGGCTGCTGTTTGGAAATCACACCTAGCCCGCCACAGGAGCCACGCAGACTCGTCGCAGCTTGCAGCACACGTGCTCCATCTGCCGAGCTGATGCCGACAGGCTGCCCGGGGCACAGCGGTAATGATCTGTCCCTGTCTTTTGTTTCTCTCTCCATCTCTCTTCCCCCATTTGCACCCTTTTGTATCCCCCTTCGGTAGGAACACTTACCTTTCTTTATCAATAAATAGTTCTGAGATACAATACTGCTGCACTTGTGCTTCATTTTTGTCCAAGAAATCTACCAAAAAGAATCCTCCCCAACTCCCCTTTTACAGCAGGATGGGACAAGGAGTAATCTGAGTGATGGATAAACAGCAATCCTCACAATGCCAGCCTTTCACTGGTTTTGGAGGACTGTAACCAACAGGGAGCTTTCCTGCTTGGTGCTATACTAGAAATCCTGCTTGGAGGTCAGTTGCAAGGAGGCCCAAGACATTAGCTGGATCTCACTTTGTCCCAATCCTAACTGAACAGACTATCTGAAGCAGCGGCTGGTTAAGGTCCAAGTTACGAGTGTGTGGCAGAAGCAGCAGCAAAGGAGAACAAACCCAGAAACCAGGGAGCCAGAGGGATCCCACAGCCTCCCTCAGAGAAGGTACCTTAGGATTGCAGAGGGAGCATTTGTCTTCCTTTTTCTCTGCTCCTGCTGCTTTGTAGTCTCCTAAAAAAGGATGAACGTGTAATTTCTGTGAGTGCTTATCTGACTCTGCTTTTACCAATCTGCCTCATTCCAGAGAGGCATATAAAACTGACCATCTAGTCCCTCTGAAATTACCTTTGCCGCGCCCCACTGCAGCAGAGCGCGCATCCAACCTGTTGCAGTTTGCAGCAGGAAGCTGCACGCTGACTGATGCTTTCCCTTGACTTTTGGAATCAGTCTGTGTAATTTAAAAGATGCATGTGAGAACTAGCACAGGCAGCTTCCACACCCCCTTCCACACTCAAAGCTTCTGCTTCAGCCAACAGGCCTAAGCAGAGGGATCAGGTGACAGAAAGAACAGAAGAGGCAAGCACAGCCGGCACGTTTGGTATCTCTATTGAGCAGAGTTTTCAAAACGGGACCAAGTCTACCTGCCCAAGCTTGAGAGAACCTAGGCAGAAGAAATAAATCCGTAGACTGTAAGTCATATGGGAACCCAGTCGACATTAACTGCATGTACAGAAGAGAGCTCTTTGATGGAAAAACAGCAATCTTCACAATGCCAGTCTTGCACAGTTTTCACAGAACTGTAACCAACAGGGAGCTTCACTACATTGTCCTTGCTGCAAATCTAGCTTGGACATCAGCTGCAAGGAGGCCCAGGACATTAGCTTGACGTCACTTTGTCCCAGTCCCATCTGAACAGTGTGTCTGAAGCAGCAGCATGTCAATGTCGAACTTAATAAGCGTGTAGCACAAGCAGCACCAAAAGAAAATGAGCCCACAAGCCAGTGAGTCAGAGGGACCTCACCGTCTCCCTCAGAAAAGGTACCTCAGAATCCCAGGCAGAATCAGTGTCTTCCTTTTTTGCTTCTCCTTCTGCTGGTTGCTCGATGCCTATGAACACACAAGAAGCTGGTCATAGCTCTGAGTGCTTGTTTCACTCTGCTTTTCCAAATCTGATTCACGCCAGAGAAGCTTACAAAGGTAACCATTTAGTCCCTTTGAAATTACCTTTGCCATGCTCCTCAGCAACAGAGTGCATGCCCACTCTACTGCGTTTTCTAGCAGGACGCCACACAGGGTTAATCACTTTCTCTATAAGATCACTGAGACACTGTGTAATTTAAAAGACACATGTGAGAACTGGCACAGCCTCCATGTGGACACACTTCCATGCTCAAAGCTTCTGCTTCAGCCAAGAGGCCTAATAAGAGAGGGGTCAGGTGATGGAAAGAACAAAAAGGGCAAACACAGCCAGTGCATTTGGCATTGTTGAGCAGGGTTTTCAAAATGAGACAAAATAAACCTCCCTAAGGTTGAGAGAACCTAGGCAGAAGAAATAAATATCTAAACTGTGGGTCATATACAACCATTTGACATTGATGATTCACAAAAGAGATCTGTGAGGAGAAAAGTTCAGTTCTTAAAATGCCAGCCTTCTAGGACTTCAGAGGACTGTAACCAGAAGGAAGCTTTACTTCTTTGTCCTAGAAATCCAGCTTGGAGGTAACCCGTAGGGAGACACATGACATAACTGGACCTCACTCTGTCCCAATCCTAACTGAAGAGATTAGCTGAAGCAGCAGCTGGTTAAGGTCCAAGTTATGAGTGTGTGGCAGAAGCAGCAGCAAAGGAGAACAAACCCAGAAACCAGGGAGTCAGAGGGATCCCACTGCCTCCCTCAGAGAAGGTACCTTAGGATTGCAGAGGAAGCGTTTGTCTTCCTTTTTCTCTGTTCCTTCTGCTTTGTAGTCTCCTAACAAAAGATAAGAAGTGTGTAATTTCTGTGAGTGCTTACTTGACTCTGCTTTTTCTCACCTGCTTCACTCCAGGGAGGCTTACAAAAGCAACCATTTAGTCCCTCTGAAATTACCTCTGTAAGGCTGCAATGTAGTAGAGAGCACACTCGCTTTATGTTGGTGTGCAGCAGGACCACTGTCTTCCTTTTCCACTGCTTCTTCTTTTGGCACATCACCTAAGAAATAAGATAAGCGCATTGTTGCCTCAAGTGTTTACTTTCCAGTCCTTTGGCCCTCCCTCCAGACCAGCATCCCATTGATTGGGTGTCATTCTGCTAGAGGCCACAGTGGTGTTCCTCCTCACCTCTTTGATAGCAAAGTTTCTTACATGACTCTGCCAATGCAGGTGTTTCCAAGGGAGTGACAGGAGTTGTCTCATAGCAGGAGCTGTCAATTCGTTCATTAGCAATACTAAATATAGAAAGGAAGAAGATGCATTAGGTAAAATCCCTCCAGACTTCCATGCACTCTCTGCAGGAAGAGCAAAAGCCATGCATGTTCCATTCTACCCATATTCATAGACAACTGCTGAAGGGTCACATACACAAAGAACGTACTGCAGTCCTAGAGTAAGGGAGACTGAAATCCTCATTACAGGCATGCTCACAGTATGGGTGCCTAGTCTTATCTGTGGAGTAACTCACCCCTGGTACAATCTCATCTGATAAATCCCCTCTCCATTTCAAGGGCCAATGAGTTTAACAAGCCCCCTGGCAGACTGACATCGCTGAAGCCTCTACCTCAGCTGGATGTTATGCTAATGGTGCAGCTACTCTCCATGTCATGATGGTTTAATGTCTCCTCAATCCCAGTCCTCACTTTGAAGGGCTTCAGAAATTCCCATGGTTAGCCTGAGGACCTGAGGATTTAGAAAGCTGCCAAGTGGGTTATCAAAAGGTCAACAAATATTGCACTTGCATTCCAAGACCTGTGTTGTCTTCTAACAACCCTGACTTAGTTGGGGCTTGCTTTGTTTAATAAGCAGAAAAAAAAAATCAATCAAAAAAGAAAAGAAATTAAAGAAAAGAAATTAATTGAATTGGTTCTCCAGACCAAGGCTGCTGTGCAGAATGGTGCATTAGCACAACATTTATACTGTGCCAGAAGACTGGAGGGAAGGAATGAGCACCACATGATGTTAGAACAATCTTCAAACATGCTTTATTCCTAAAGGGGTTTTTACACCACAGTTTACACAGGCTCCCTTCTCTCCTGCTTCCCATCGATGCAGGCTGCCAGAAGGGGCAGGGGAAGGAGAAATGAAGTCAAGATCCAGTGACAAGAGTTCATAGGCAATTGTTTATAGCTAGACAAGGCATGCTCACAAGCATAATGCAGTACATTCACCCATCCCTTGGCTACCATCACTGTGAAAGAGAGCTTTTTTCCTCAGCCTAGTTAAGCACACAGGGAATATCAGTTAGATCCCTTCTGAAACAAAAGGCAAGTAGTTGCTGCTAATGAGTGCAGTGGAACTTGGAAGCTCACAGGTGAATTCTCAGAGAGAACTGGGTGGAAGGGAGAAAGTTTTCCTCGACTTCTAAATCTACTCTTGACATGGAAAGGGATACATCAGAAGACATCACTGAGCTCAGCTTCTGCAAAGCTCTCAGCACCTCATTAAACTCTCCTGCTGTTACCAAAAAGGGATGTACATCAGCACAGACATTCAGAGAATGCAGTTGTTCTAACAAGGATGTAAAACATTTACACATCATTTTGAACCATTTCAGTCAAAGCTTGACATGTGTAGTTTCCCATGTTTGACCCAGGAAAAACAGCACCATGGTGAAGAAGTTGTATGGTTTTCTTATTCCCAGAACCAGTAGCAACTGTAAGAGGGGTCCTAGGGCATCCCAGAGATAAGAGTAAATACATCAGCTTCTACAAACTTTGCATAGCCAATACTTTAATCCCTCTTTGCTCCTTAAAAAGTTCATTTCCCCTCTCCTACAGGCAGAGTGAAAGCACAGCCAAACACCTACAAGTGTCAGAGAATTCAGGTTGGTGGGACCTCAGGAGGTCTCCAGGACAACCACCTGCCCAGAGAAGACTCAGGGCCTGTGTGCCTGCGTGTGTACACGCGTGTGGGCATGTGGCACCGCAAACAATGCTTTCTTGCACTCCTCAGCATGGAAATCGCCCCCTGAAGAAAGTGAGCAGCCAAGCACGGGTCTGCTTTCACACAGGAGATCCTTCTGGGCGACTCCTGGTCCTTTTTCAAAGCTCATTCTTATGTCTCCCCTCAATCCAACTCGAACACTGCTAAGGAGTCCCACATGCACTTTTGGCAAACCCTTTACCTGGAAATATTCTCCTGAGCATTCACGTCAGCTCCTTTTTGAAGAAGGAACCTGACCATTTCTTCACGCTTTTCAGTGATTGCAAGAATAAGCGGAGTGTGTCCAAACTGAAAGGAGAAGTCATGTCTCTTAAAATAACAGAGAGAAGTCGAGCAGGTTGACTTGGGAAGAGGAGCTTTACACAAAGTCCAAGCTTACTTCATTCTTAGCATCAATATCTGCACCGTGCTCAAGTAACAGCTCCACTAGAGATTTGCTAGAACCCATGACAGCAAAGTGAAGGGCGGTGTTACCGCTTGCACCTCTGAGGTCATGGTTGGCACCGTGTTCCAGCAGAATAGCTGCACAGTCCCCATGGTGGTGTTCTACTGCCTGGAAACAAGACACAAAGGAGGAATAACTTCCAGCATCTATGTTCCTCACTGTCAGACCTCCCACATCTTCCCAACACTGGGAAGTATGAGCATCTTCCAAGATTAGAGAACATAAGCCCCTTCTGCATACCTTCATTAGTGGTGATTGATTGAATTTGTCACAAGGATTTAGCTTGCACTTCTTTTCTACTAGAAACTGAACAACATCTGCATGGCCATTTATGCAAGCAAGATGCAGAGGAGTCCTAGAAATTAAACATACTCAGTTGTCCTGGTTTAAGCCCAGATGGCAATTAAGCACCATGCAGCCACTCGCTCACACCCTCTTCCTCCCCACCCCAGTGGAACAGGGAGGAGAATCAAAAGTAAAACTTTCAATAACAATTAAATTAAAACAGATTGATAAATTGAACAAATAAAATAAATATTATTATAATAATAGCAAATAAAAAATCCCAAGAAAAACATGTGATGTACAATACAGTTGCTCACAACCCACTGACTGATGCCAAATCCCGTTCCAGAATGTTGACCTGGCTATGCTCCCTCCCAGCTTTTTGTGTACTTTCTCACTGGCAAAGCATGAGACACTGAAATGTTCTTGACTTAGGGTAAACACTGCTTAGCAATGGAGGATGTGTAAGTCTACAGAGAGTGCAGAATCAGTGTGTGCCCCTGGGTTTTCCTTCCCATCAGTCCTGCACCAGTTTTATCCCAAAGACAGACGGGATGGGATTTCTAACAGCACTGGGAAGGCGGTGCTGTCTTTCTGTGAATCCATGCCCTGCTAAACCAAGCTGCTCAGTCTGGCACCTGGAAAGGATCTGTCTCTGCTTGAATGAAGGCCTGATGAGCTCCACCGAATCATCAAATCTTAGTATGGTTTGGGTTGGAAGGGACTTTAAAGACCATGTAGTTCCAGCCCCCTGCCATAGGCAGGGACACCTTCCACTAGACCAGGTTGCTCAGAGCCCCATCCAGCCTGAACACTTGGATGAACAGGGATGGGACAAGAAAAAGATCAAGTACAGGGCCCAGGCTGGCAGAGCAGGGCAGGTCAGAGTAGAGTGGGGCTTTCACTGTCTCCTGTTCCAGCTCAGGCAGGGCTCCTGTAAGGCTGGTGCTCTGGGGCTGGCCCTATTGCCAGGCACAATGCTGGGCTTGGCTGGCTCTTCCAGTCAGGATGGGTGTGTTCTCGGCAAAATTGGGTTTGTTACCTGGTGTGCAGCAAGCCAATAATTACACACTTGAGAGAGACACTGATTATGTGTTTCAGAGTTACACGTGCCTGGGTGCTTAGTGGTATTTCATAAATCAAGCACACCCCACCGGACTTTCCATGCTACTATTTATACCTAGAAGTTCAGAATTAGTAACTTTCCAAGTACAGCCCTTCTACTATGATTGGTTAATAGTTTCCATACAAGTTATGTAATCACAGCTAACTGCTATGCATGCCTAGCAGAGGGGTCTTCACCTGGGCAGGGGTCTTTTTAACCTGTAAGTGTGAATTTTAGTCTTATAATGATGACAATACAGCTATAGGATACATGGACCTTGAGTCTTTTGCCAAATTGGCAATGTATATACATAGAAATACATCAACATCTTGATTTACTGCAGCCTTAAGGCCTGCTAGTTCCAGGATGTCCTTCACTAAGGAATGCTAACTGCTGTCTGTTCTACTGACACAACAATATCTTGATTTACTACATCCTTAAAGGTTGTTAGTTCCAGGATGTCCTTGGCTAAAGGATACTAGCTGCTGCCTGTTCCACTGATTGTCTCCTTTCTTGCCGCTTAGGCTTGAAAGCGGGCAAAATACATACATTTAAAAACCGCCCAGACTTTAGATAATTGTTACAAATTCCACGTTTTGAACAGGCGGAGGGCCTGCTGTTTGCCCTTACTGCTTGTCCCGGTTGTAGCCATTGATGCGGTGTTTGTTCAGCCACCAGTGCTGCCGCAGCCGGGCCAGGTCTGCGCTGGCGGCCGCGCTGTGCAGGTCGACCAAGGCCATGGCTCGGGCTTCGGCGGCCTCGGGCCGGGTTCGGCAGACACAGGAGGTGCCCGGCGGCCCGTGCCGAGCGCCGGGCGGGGCGGGGAGGCGGCTGCGGGGCCAGGATCCGCCGATCCCAGAGGCGAGGTGCGGCGGCTCGAGCGGCGGC